>CM037854.1:33768866-34211163 GCA_021234595.1 Delia radicum | reverse complement strand
TAGAAACAAGTGGAAGCAATAGTTTAAAGTCCGATGTGCCGAATTTGGTATTAAAAAAGATTAAATTCGGCTGTGACGAATTTTTGGATACCCTCCATCTCGGTGTTTTTCATAAACCAGGGAAAGTGGCAAACAATATTAATATCTATATTCTTTGTAAAATAACAAAATAATGTTGTTTTATAAGTAAAACAAAATATGACTGATTGATTAATGTCTTTGGGATGTTTCAGAAGAAAAAAATGTTTAATTAAAGTTTACTAAAATGAATCTGAAATCTGCAGTGGGTATTCAAAGGTTATTCTGATTACCTAAAGAAGAACGTGTAGTGCAAAATATATTATTTGTATAGTTCCTTATGATGTTAAAAAACTGTTGTAAAATTCGCCTGTTTGTTGTCTCTTTGCCTATATAATAATGAAAGAAAGTTACTAAAATATATTTTTGGATCGTTAGAAGAGATGCAATGAATACAAACGCATAAAAACAGTTTCGAATAATCAGAATTTTAGATAAATTTAAGGGAACAAAAATACACTTGCGGAGACATACATAATGAAATAATTATGAAATGCCAGTTTACATTACAACACATGTGTTTATACTATACATCACATAAGTAAAACGGAAAGTGTGATGAAACTAAGTTTGTCAAAAATTATAAAAGAAAATCTTTCGAGTGTTTTCGAGATACAAAAAATTAAAGAAACTGGTATTTCAAATTATTGTTTTTCAGCTCAGTTGCTTGTGCAATTCTCGTTTACGACTCCTAGAATAAGAACCCTAAGAAATTTTCCCATAATTCGATTGGTTTTTACACATCAATACATTAATTTAGATTATTTTTGTATGTATCAAATAAAAATTAGGGCTTTTAAGGAAAACAAATGCATATAATCAAAAGATTTTAAGATGAAGTATGCACCTTATATGTCTTAAATAAAAAAGTTCTGAAAGTGAATGTCCTTTAAATTGAATGGGGTTTTTAATAAATGTAATTAGAATGTAAGAGTTTCCTTGCAAATTTATTAAAGGTTGAGAATGAAAATAAGTAAAAATAGTGTACGAAAAAAAGTTATGAATTTACATTGTTGGATTCGGGGATTTTGTTCCTGGATATTTTTTGATCTGATAACGATTAATGTGTCTGGCAACTCCGGTTAATGCAGTCAAATAAATAAAGAATTTTAACTAAACTATTTTGTTCTACCTTTTTCTTATTGGTGATTTTTTGATTTGTTGGGGTTAACAAAAAAGGTATATGGCAAGCCTGGTATATGGAAAACAAAAGCATACTTTATAAATTAGCTTAACAATTTTTCGAGGGCTTCTCGCATTTGCACTTATAACCAGTGTTGCCAGGTTTGCAAAGCATAAAAACGACAAACTTTCTAGAAAAAATCGTCAAAATCGTCATCATATTTTGAAAAATCGTCAAAATAAAATATATTTGTTAGAAGAGGGATAAAAGTTTTAATAAAAATAAAATACAATAATGTTATTCACATTTCAAATGTTAACGTGTTATCGTTGTAATATAACACGATTTTTGACACTTCTCTTTGGTTTAAACTTCGAAAATCATTATATTTTACAACGATATTCATATTTATAAAATGTTGAAAACAGTGTGCCCCAGTAGGCTAGTTGGTAGCGTGCTGGCTTATCAGTGCGGGGGTCGTGGGTTCGATTCCCACCAGAGGCACTGATCTGTTTTCGCTACAACGCGCCGAAGGCCATAGTAGCTAGTGCTCGGTTAGGGTAATAGTATATAACTTGTAATTATATGATTATTAATTAATAAAATAACAAAAATATAATGTTGAAAGATCAAATAAATACAACTTTAAATCAACTAATTTTACCACTTGAACTGTTAAACACTTATATCTGCATAATTCTGTGAACACATTTCAGTGGCACAACTTTTTAAATATTAAATTATTTTACAAAATTTGGAAATTCTTTAACAATAAGTCTGTTCGATTACTTTCCTGTAAAGTTCAGTAAAAACTACTCAGTAACAAAATTACAAATAGTAAGACAAATTTACAAAAAAGTAAACGAACAGAAAATTTGTAGGAATTATTAAATTAGATAAAATAGCTTGTTTTAAATATTAAAAAAAAATCAACTGGTCATTATGGAAAAGGAAAAAGTTAATTGAAATTATCGACCAAAATAATTTAAATGTTTTTTAACTTCTTCCATAGTTAATTATTTAATCATTTTCACTTTCAATCCATAAACAATTAAAATTTAATTTAATTTTTGTTTACTAAAAATACAAGCATATTTTTTTATTTTTTAGTCATATGTTTTTTTCATCTTACAAATTCTTTCTGGCAAAAATGTATCCAGTAAAAACTTGTAAGTTCTTTGGCATCAAACTGTCACTTTACTCTCTCTTTTTACCAGTTTTTACTGCGTATTTATCTAAACGAACACCTTCCAGTAAAAACTTGTACAAATTTTTGTGTTATCGAACAAACTTAATGTTATATTTTTAATTATTAAATTTTGGCACTTTATTTATATTATTAGGCCTGTTTTTTAAGCACCGGATTTATTTTTGGATTTATTTTGTTTCATTTAAAGTTGTATATATATCATCTTTCAACATGAAATATATTCGGGCTAGAGATCTGTTTGTTTCGCAAAAAAAGTCCATGCCTTGTGTTTTAACATGAAAATTTTTTTATTTTTATTTAAATCTAACTCCAATTAAATTTTATAAAAATTTAAAGAAATGTTCTAAACATATAAACACAGAAACTAAATTAAGCTAAACCCGTAATGAATTTATAAAAAAATAAATGCGGTTTGGATTAAGTTTTATTCAATTCTAGGATTTGCATTTTTGCAAAATTGTATTTCACATCATATTAGCATATAAAAGCTAGCTATCGATCAAAAAACAATGTTTTTGCTTTCAATTTTTAACGAAATAATATAAATTTAATAATCGAGCCGGCGATTTTATGAGAATGATAAATAAGTAGATCTTGCTGACATATTAAATTATTGTCAAAAAATCGTCATTTTGGAAGCAAAAGTCGTCAAATAGTCATTTAGTTATTTTGGGTATTAAATATCATCAAAATGACGACAAATCGTCAAACCTGGCAACTCTGCATGCGATTGCTACTAATTCATACGTACATACATATATATATATATTCCCGTCGTTCCTATAAGGAGCATAGGGCCGTACATACATACTGTATTACAAAACAAAACAAAAAAAACAACAACAATATTTTGTGGGTTTTTTTTTGTTTTTAAGTGTTGATCATGACCATGGATGGTAACCGATTCTATGTGGTTTGTTGGTCGTAGTAACGCTATTTTCTTTTATTTCGGTAACGGTATTTTAGGGGAAACTATACTTCAGTTATTTCGGTAACGGGATTTTAGCGTTAACGGTATTTTAGCGTTAACGGTATTTTATTTATTTCGCTAACGGTATTTTAGCGGTAACGATATTTTAGATATTTCGGTAACTTTATTTTAGGGAAAAAGATTTTTCAATTATTTTGCTAACGGCATTTTAAGGATAACGTTATTTTAATTATTCAGGTAATGTTAATGCACACCACAAATTTTAACCGCATTATGCCCGAGTTTAAATGACTGTCTAGTTTATGATCACACTTTGGGAAAATATATCTATTTACAGAAGTTTTTTTGTTCAGATCTTGTTAGATTATTTCGGTAACGGTATTTTAAGGTAACGGTATTTTACGGATAACGGTATTTCAAGAATATCGGTAACGGTATTTAAGCGATAACGATAGTCAGTTGAAAGGTGTTAGAATCGGGGACGGTAATTCAGCGATATTGACAGCCATCCCTGCTTGCGTATATTCTTGTGTATAAGCATTGAATGTACGTATGTATGTATGTATGTATGATGAAATAAAAAAAAAAAAAATTTTAGAGGTCTTCCCACATTTTCACTCATAACTTTTGAACGCGTTAACCGATTTTGATCATTTTCACTAGAAAACTGCTCATGATATCAACAAACAATTTGACTGAAAATTAGCAGTACCTCTTCTGCATTGGAGGAGTATTTTGTGTTTCCACAGACAGACGGACGGACAGACGGACAGACGGACAGACGGACATGGCTATATCGACTTCTCTATCCATGCTGATCAAGAATATATATAGTTTATGGGGTCCCAGAATTTTTTTAAAAGAATTACAAACATTTGACAAAGTGAATATACCCTCCTGCACTATGGGATGGAGGGTATAAAAATAGCAAAAATCTTTTCTAATTATAGTTATGCAACGCAGTGCACTAACATTTCTGCATTTTTATTTCAAAAAACTGAATTTAAAAATTTTAATCTGAGAGATCTTTTTTTTTGGAGATTTTTATAAAAATTGCATAAAAAAATATTACATAAAATTCTTATTATCTTTAGTCGAGAAGCTGTTTTTAATGATTTTTTAATGCAGATTCGTAGAATTTTGAAATACTATAGCCGAAATATTTTAGAAGTCATCATTCAACAAGTTAATCTTTTTTTAGGGGGATGTATCTAAAATGGCTCAAAATAGGGCAGTCTAATGCGCTTGTTTAAAAATAAATGTCTCCCAATTACACATACACAAATACTCTTATGTATAAATGATATGTACGCCTGAATAGAACACACGTCAAATAAAATTTTCATTTTGTAAAAATCTCTACAAAATTCCCCCACCTCTTTTTCATTCCAAGCATACTTTTGTAAATAAAACTTTTAGCTTTCATTTCTTTACAAATTTTTGTTTAAGGACTTTTGAATGACATGTTGTCGAAAAAATCCAACAGCAAAAACAGAAACGAAAAAAAATATATTTTAAAGTGGGTGTGTGTATGAGTGAGTGTAAGTTTAAAGCTTAATGCGTAGGAATGTATTTACAAAATGGATCTCAGGATATACACTATGATGTCCCTTAAAAAGTTATTTTTCACTACAACCCAAGTTTAAAAAAAAAAATACCAACTTCAAGGAGCTATAAACCGCGAACGACAACGAATTTAAATTAATAAACAAATTACTTTGTCATACTAATTAAGGTCATTACATATTACCAAGTCTCATGCAAATCGGAAGGGTTGAAAAAGTCATATTTTCGTTTGGACTGACTAGTTGTAATTAAATATATAAAATAAATTGAAAAACTGATAATTCGTGTTTGTGTGTGGATCGACTCCTTTACAGGATATTTTACAAAAATTGATTATTTCGTATTATGGATAAGACTATAATTATCTTTACTTTTATTTAAAAAATCTTTAACAATTAGTGTCCTGGCGACAAAATACCCCATTCGGATTTTTATTTTTTTTTTGAAAAAGTCATTTTTGATTCCAAGCTAAAGTGGGTTAATATTATCCGATAAAGTAAGAATTCTATATCTGAACACTTTATAATATATTTACTCATTAATCGCACGTCATAGATCCGCCGGACATTTTTCAACCAAACTTTCGAGATATATAGAACTTTGTTTCATTAAGAATCATAGATCCGCCGGACATTTTTCAACCAAACTTTCCCGATATATACTTAGAACCATGTTTCATTAAGAACATTTTGTATTTTTTTTTTTGCTTAAAGCGCCCTGCAGTGGAAATATTGGCAACCAAAGTTGAAAATTTGATAGCATAGAAATCCTAGACGATTGAAGATATTTTAAAACCTAAAATTTGGTATAATCTTCTGAACGAATCTTTATTTAAAAATATAGGAAAAATAATTTTTTTTAAGTTAACTTAACATTTTTGGAAAAAGATCATGGGTTTTGAACATTTTTTAAAGTTGCCATATGGCGACCCTGACGATGTAATTTTTGTAAGTTTAGTAGTATTTTATTAAAAAACCATTATTTTTTTTTTTTATTAATTAATAATCATATAATTACAAATTATATATTATTACCCTAACCGAGCCCTAGCTACTATGGTCTTCGGCGCGTTGTAGCGAAAACAGACCAGTGCCTCTGGTGGGAATCGAACCCACGACCCCCGCACTGATAAGCCAGCACGCTACCAACTAGCCTACCATTAATTTTTTATGTTTTGAGTGAAAACGGAATTAATTTTGCAATATTTTAGGCTTTGTGTATTTGAAAAGTTCATCATTCTATCTGTCAGATTTTCAAAATTATATACTAATTTTTAGCAGAGAAATAAAGGGTGTTTTTTATACAGGTATAGAACTTTAAGTTGGCAACACTTTTCTTAACTGGCGGCCATTTTGTCAGCTGTCAAGTGATTTGTGTGTTGTTTGGTTTGGCATTTCAACATGAATAGACTGACGCCTGAACAACGCTTCCAAATTGTGCAATTTTTTTTGAAAATCATGGTTCTGTTCGAAATACGTATCGCGCACTAAGTCCATTTTACGGTCAACATAATCGTCCATCAGAACAATTAATTCGACTAACTAACTAACTCTAAATGATAATACGCATCCACATAGACGTCGTACAGTGCAGTACAGTACAGAAGACGTCATTGCTGCTGTAGAGCGTAGCGTAGAGGAAGACCCCCAATCAGTCTATCCGTCAATGGTGACCGCTATAGAGTCATGATTACTGACTTTTTCGTTCTTCAATTGAATAACCATGATGTGCAGGAGCTGTGGTTTTAACAAGACGGCGCAACATATCACACAGCTCGTGCTACAATTGATTTATTGAAGGAAACGTTTGGTAACCGGATAGTTTCACGTTTTGCACCCGTGTGATTTAATGCTGCTGGACTATTTTCTGTGGTGATATGTGAAGTCGTTAGTCTACGCCGATAAGCCCGAAACGATTGACCACTTTGAGGACAACATTCGCCGCGTTATTGCGGCCACAAATGTTGGAAAAAGTCACCGACAATTGGAACTCCAGATTAGACTACTACCGAGTCAGCCGTGGCTCATGTCAACTTAATAAATTAATCTTTGTTTTATTCCATTTCAAAGTTATATACCTCTATATAAAACACCCTTTACATTCACATAGTTTTTCATCAACATAATATTAAAAAAAAAGAAAAAACATTTTTAAATAATTTTTGAAAAAAACTTCCATCAAAAAAGGTCAATAATTTATATTTTCAAATAATTATTTGGCAACTCTGGATACAAATTTTTCACAAATTTTTTCTTCTCGATTTTAGACAAGATGTCGAATAATTTTCTGATTTTTAAATCACTTAATTATCTTTTGTCAATAAAAAAAATATAGCGGTTTAAAAGTACTGGGTTCGAAAAAGGAACACTCTGTCAAAAGTCCGTATTTTGTGAAAGTAACCCTGTCTGGGATTGACATATCTCAGGAAGTAGGAGGAGCTTATCCAAGATCATGGTATCAATCTCTTCTTTGGAAGATACTCTAGCAGATTAATGCATAAAACATTATCATAGCCAGCGTTTAACGGGTTAATTTTAATTTCAAAAGTGCGCATTTATATTTGGTGAATGTAACCCTGTCCGGGATTGACATATCTTAGGAAGTAGAAGGAGCTTATCCAAGATCATGGTATCAAGCTCTTCTTTGGAAGATTCTCTAGCAGATTAATGCATACAACATGATCATAGCCCGCGTTTAACTAGTTAATTTTTAATTTCAAAAGTGTGCATTTTTAGCCCTATTTGGTAAATGTCCTGTCCGGGATTGATATATCTCAGGAAGTAGGATTAGCTTAATAAATGGAATAAAAAAAATTATTTTTCAAAAATTTTGAATTTTGGGAATTTTTAATAATTTTTTTTTTAAATCTTGCTTTTTTGACCAAAATTCGGTTCAGGTTAGCGTTTTCCAAATAAAAATAGATTTCTTTCATTTGTAAACATTTCCAATAAAACTGTGGATGTAATCAATGAAAATCAACAAATTGTTATTTTAAGGGACATCCTAATATACAGCACTCTGGTATGTGTTGTGTGTAAGAGCATTCCTATTATCTTTAGTAGAACACACCTTGAGTCCTTTTTTTATTATTTCAGTTTTTTTTTTTTTTTTTGGTAAAATGAAGAAACTAATTTCTAGCCATTTTTGTGTGACTTTTTGATAAGAATTAAAATTAAATTGAATTGACTTCTGCATGTGTGTGTCAAAGGGAGTGAGTTTAGAGTTGGGGTATTGTTGAATTTATAAAAATGCTTTTGGCTATTTATTCCCTTTTTATACTACTTTTTTCTAAAAAGAATTGCTTTTTGATGAGCATGATGAAATGAAATGTTGATTAGAAAATACCTGATGGCTAGCTAACAAAATGGTTTTAAAATGAATTGTTGCAAAAGAAAAAAAAAAAATGTCATTAGATTTTTATTGTTTTCTAAAAATCCTAAATAAGCTTAACATAGAAGTGGTTTGTTTAAAAAATAAAATTGATTGAAACCTGAAAATTTAAAAAAATATCATTTAAACGCTTTACAACTAAAATTAATATTTAGCCTCCAATTTTTGTTTGACTTTTAAGCAAATATTCTTAACTTCAAATATTGTAATTGTAAAAATTGTATCCAATTCATAATTTACAACATCTTTTCCCTATTTTCCTTGTTGTTACAAATAAATCCTTACCATACTATAAATCAAGACAATAAAACATCAACACTAAATCCATAATAGGATATGTCCAAAAATACGGAAAAACCCATTATAGTCTAAGAAAATAATCGAAAAAATGTCACATTAAAAGAAAAATTATGACTCTAACACACGAATAATATATCTGTAACCACAATAAGCCACTTATAAATTTCCACCAACCGAACCAAACCAAACTCCCCTGTTTTCAAATGACACCGAATAGAATAAAAATAAAAATTTTGGCCATAGAAAATAGATTTAGCATAATAATGGTGAAAATATTACACTTGTGCAAACGAAATCGTAATCATATGCTCAAAAGTAAAAGCATCTTATGCTCTTTTTACCATTTTAATGTGTATTCGAAAATCGAAGTCTTTTGCTAAGATTTTAATGCTTTACAAAATGTTTTTAGATAAAAAAAAAATACACGAAGGTTGTACAATATGAATACCCCCTATTGAATCCTATGTGTATAATTTTTAATGGTCAATTGGTATTATAGTTTTTCTTCTTTCTATTTCGCATATGTTGCACTCCAAGCGAAATGTCCAGCTAAAAATGTTTTTCATTCGTGTTATTTTTTGTTCTTACCCTGCGGGAAATGAAGGGTGGATTTGATTCAAAGTGACAATTCTGTGATACCCAGGTGAAAAAGTTCATATATGATCGTATATTGTCATATATGGGATAGCAATAACGTTGCAGCACCAGATATATGATTTGAAAATTAGAATCGAAGTCTAAAATGTATTCATTTGTTGTGTCAAAACTGATTTTTTTTTTAATATTTCAAAGAAACTATCAATTTTTGAAGTAAAATTTGAACGATTCAAACTAAGCAATTACGAATTTTTTAAAATCCGTATTTCAAGTCAATAAATACCGCTTTTGCTTTTTTTTGGTGAATAAACGTTATTAGATGAAATGATCCTAATTACTTGGCAATGATATTTTGTGTGTATCAACCACAAGTATTTTAGTTAAAGTTTCTTTTATAAAATTCATAAGTATTCGTCGGTTGGCTTGATTACTATTGTTATCGCCGTCATCATCATCGAATTTTATTTTTTTGGTTTTCCATTATCTATACTCTTATCAATTTTCATTAAATTCTTTCCCTTCTTAAAAAATTTCACTTTTAAACTATTTATATTTATTAATGCATTTGAATATGAAATGTATGAATTTATCACTAACATGTTCTTAGAAGTATAATATATACCATTTCTTTTAAGAAAAATACAATATTTTGGATAAAAACTTAAGAAATTGCCTTTTTTTATGCGAGCATGTTGGAAAAGTAATAATATATCACCATATATGAACATTCATATGTGGAATTATAAATGACCATATACCCTCAAATTTCGGACTAGAACATATATGGATTCGTATATGAACTCATATATTTGGCCATATATGACAATATATGAACATTTTTACCTGGGTATATGATTGGGGGTCAAGTCACGAAACTGGTGTGCCAAAAAGTGTTAATTTGGAGTGAAAATGACCAATCATGTGATTATAGTAACTTTTCAAATTGTTCCAATATCTGGGCGAAGTAGGCGTGATTAAATATTGATAAATTTAGCAAATGCTAGAAAGCTGACTATATCAATATATTTTTATATGAAGAGTTCGAAAAAAAAAATAAAATAAAAAAACCCAATGTATCAAAACATTGCCAAAATTTTTTATTATTAAAAACGGTTAGATGTTGTTCTATCGATCCAGAAGGGGTTATTGTGTAACTCGTATTAGTTTTGGAGACAAACCCAGGAAATATTTGGTAATGAGTGCGATAAAGTAATGCATTTCCTTGTAATGTACACTCCTTTCCTGTACCATTTTTTTTTTAACAAAAAGTAATGAGTTACCAATAATGGGCTACTTAATGCATTACTTTGTAATGAATACTCCTTACCTTCAGCATTATTTCGATACATAGAGTAATGAGTTAGCAATAGTTGGTTACATAATCAATTACATTGTAATGCATACTCCTTTCCTTCTACATTATTTGGAAACACAAAATAATGAGTTACCAATAATAGGACACTCATGGGTTACCTTTTAATGTCACATCATAATTTTTACATTAATTCAAAACACAAAATAGCGATTTACCGATCATCAATTACATAAGGCATGAAATAAAAACGTAAAGTAATATTTAAGATATATTTTTAAAAATCTATGTTTAGACATATTATTTTGTGATTTTTTGTTAGCATGTGGGTAAGGTATATATTTTTAACATCACACACGAAAACTCTTAGCACAACAATTCATTTGCATTTAAAGTAATCCATTATTATATACGATGATAGCTCAGTTGATACAGTTATCGCCTAACAACCAGAGACCCCTGGTTCGAATCTCAGCACGAACATGTTTTTTATTTAATTGAAAAAAAAAAAATCATCTTGAAAATCAATTTACAGACACATTACTTTTTCCAACCCGGTAACCATATAAGTATCCAGTTACTTTGCCCCATACCAGGTAATGAGAGCACACATTACCTTTAAGCTCTTCGCCTATAAAGTCATCAGTGAATTAAGGTGTATTGTATGCTTGGAGCCCTATGGCGATAAATTACTTTACCCATTATTTGGTAATGTGTGGTTTTGCTGTGATATTCTTTGAATATTGTCCTCCATAAATATTTCAATATAAAATCTACGTATGGTACGTAGGCGTATGAGCAATAAATAATATTAATTACACGCCATGTAGTTTTAACAGGGAAATATTGAACTATATATGAGCTACTTAAATTTTTTCGGCATATGTTGAAACTGACCTTAGATGCCTCCTATTCTTCAAGGCTTTATGAATTAAGATTAACGATGGACCTTGTTAGTTGGGCGAAGTAGGCGAGAATAATTGGGCGAAGTAAGCGTGGTGAAATATTGACAGACTAATTATTGTGAACCACGATTTACGTACCTTTAAACTGAGGTAACAATCAGTCTTTTTAGCTAAAACCGTTAAAAAGATATGGGTAATTATGTGCAACATTTATTTTAATTTTTTTCAATAAATTATTTTTTTATGTTTATTTTATTAAACGCACAGTGGCTTTAGAATGAGTTACGATGACATATTATATAACACTAACTTTCCATACCAATTTGGTTAAAATTTAAAGAAGTAGAGGTCGAAAATTGGATAATTTTTTATGGTTTTATATGGAATGAGTCATATGATGAAACTTCTTTCCCTGAGTATAGTTAATATTAAAGTGCATAAAGAAAGCTTTTTCTCTTTCAAATCATTTTTAGCTTAGCTTTTATTAGTATTTTTTTTGCTAATTTTTTGCAAATCTTTTTTTAAAAGTTAGTAAAATTAAATTAGTTAAATTAGCAATACAAATAAGATAAATAAGCATTTTGTATTTTGTAAAATAAGAATACCGAAAAATTTTACTAAAAACTATCCTTATACTAAATAATAATTACTATAATAATAGTGAAGTGAGATTGAAAATAAGGATGGAGCAAAATTGCTAACTAATAGGTTTTCTAGATGGATATCAAAACAGAAAACTATGAAAACTGTTTTAATAATTGTTTACAAATTTTGTTTAGTGTGAGAATGCGAGTTTTTCAAAATAATAGCGGTTTTCTTTTTAAGTTTTGTTTTTTTAAGTTCAAGTATTTGACTTCAAAATTATTTGAGTGTATTTTTATTTTTTTTTTATGGGGGTGTAATACATATATACATATATTTTGAAATGTGATATATAAGGTGGCGCAAAAGTAATCCTCCTACCAGAAAATGCTATACATAATAAATACATAATAAAAAAAAAACATCGGAAGGTATTTTTGTGCCACCTTATACAATGAGATCTAAAAATAGATGTAGCTTTAATTAAATCCAGCAAAAACTATAATTTTAATATTTTTAATTTGTTAGAAATTTAAAACCGCCATAATTTAAAGATAAATGATTAACGCGAATGGATCCAGTATGCCCAAACATCGGCTAATATATAAACAAAAGTTCATTCATTTTGAAAATAATTTACCTCAAGTGTTGAAATGGTTTGAAATTCGTAATTTGAAGGACAATATGCAACAACATTTTTCTTCAAAACTAATACGAGTTACACGATAAAACTTTCTGTATAATAAAAAAAATCAAAAAATGTTGTCTGATTTTGAGATAAATTGAGTTTTTATAAATCTGAAAATTCGGAACAAGTTCTGAACTTTTTTTAAAAAATTATATTTTTCTAAATTCTCTATTATAATCAAATTTGTAGCAATTGCTAAGTTCAGTTAAATATTAATAAATAGATCATATCCTAAAAATTATTGCAAAATTTGTCAATATCTAACAACGCCTAATGCTCCAATTTTTGGAAAAACTAAAAAAGTCGTTCCATTTTTTTGTCTCTTATAGGAGAAAAAATACTATTAGTTTGCCATTGCTACTATATACGTTTTCTTGCAGCGGGGCAGTTGGCTTCGAAAGCGCCATATAAGTTTATATTGTATCTGTGTGTTTGAATGTCTTCTGTATGTAGTAGAGAAATGTACACCTTTTTGGTATTATACATGAATTATTTTCTTTTTACATTATAATCGTTTGTATGAACAAAATGTTAATAGCTTTAGAGCCCACTTTTTTTGTGGTCGGTAAAAAAAGAAAAACCTGAATGGAAAATCCATTTCGCATATATACGACGAATTATTTTAACTAAATTGGATTTTTTTCATATGTTTTTTGCCATCTTTGCTTATACATATAAAAGAGATATACAGAGTGTGAGTCCTGATAAAAAATGAATTTGCAAAAATTGTCCTTTTGGGAATACTTTTGTTTAGTATATGGCTATTTTTTGTTTTCCAAACTATAGCATATGTATGAATATCTGATATAATACAAAGTTATTTTAGAAGCATATGTTATTGTTATTTTTGTAATAAAGAAAATATAAGAAAAATTATAAAATTTGTAAAACACCAGTTTTTAAAGATGAGACTCCTTTAATAAAAAAATTAATATTTTATTTAGACAACGTTTTTCTAATGCGCTCTTTCACTTTCTTTGAGAAAATGCATTAATAATGCAAATGCAATTTTTTAATGCATTTTGCACTATTTGTTAATGCATTTTCTACTTTTTGGGACCAGAATGCTAACCATTTTTTATTAATTTAATTAGAACTTACAACATTTTTCCATATAGTGAAAGGCGTGGTAGAGAAGAATGAGTGTATTTTCTAAAAATCATAACTACATTGCAAATTTTCAATTTTTTCTGAATCAGACTGCGCAGTTTCTGGTATTGAACCTTCGTCAGTGACCCTGTTTTTTGAATAATGTAATATTTGTTATGTTTTTATTTGTTCCATTGCGTCTATATGAAATTTTCTGTGCAATCACTGACCGTGGTATAGATAAACTGATTTCTAATGCCATATAAAAATATTTTTTTTGGGTTTTTAAAGTTTTGTTTTCTTATAATTAAAAAAAAAAAGTATGATTGACTATTTCCATAATTTAAAAATCATTTGAAAGCTGCAGTTTTCTAGTCTATGATTTGCGGTTCAAAAATCACGGTTTCTTCGAAAATGCATTTTAAATGCAAATACTATTTTTTAATGAACCTTGCATTTTTGAAAAAGAAACGTTATTTTGTATTTCAAATCGTAAAGTAGACATTTGTAGATTTCGGACACTGTTTAATTTATTGAAATAGTAAATATACTTCAGAAGATAATGCTACTCAAAGTTCAGTGCTGTTATGATTTTTTTGATATAACTAAAAATATTAAAAATAGTTATAATTCTGGTCCCAAAAAAGTCAAAGTTGCTATTTATTAAAAAAAATTGTAAACTTTTTAAAAATTACAATATTTTAAAAATCGAAGGAACGCGAAGTACAATCAAAAGGTATTATAAATGTATTTTCGCAAAAAAGTGGTTGATTTTTAATTACAAATCCAAAAGTGGACAACTTCAACGTTCATATGCTTTTGAAGTCTTTGGAATAGTACATCTGCTTTGGAAAATATGGCTCTTCAGTTTACACAATCAAAGCTGATTAAACTCAGGAAAGCATTAGAATATTGCTGTTTTAAAAGAACATGCTACAAAACCCTAAAAATTTAAATTATTAGATACACACAGAGAAATAAAAAGCCAACCGAATTGAAAAGTGTATTTTAAAGGCAACAACTTATAAATGCTGCTATCACAACGATATTAACATTAGATTTCTGAAAATTTTGGGTGTAGCAACTAAAATTCAATTGAATTAATCGAACTTTGTTGTGAAAACTAATGTTCAGTTGTACCAAATGACTGAAAATTATTATAACCGAATTTGAGTGGTAGTAACCGATTTTTAGTTGGCAAATAGCTAAATTTTTTTGTCTGTGTGTACATATACAGGGTGTCCGCCGGGAAGGTATACTACTTTGTTTGTTTATAATTTGTGATTAAATGAAAGAGAATGAATCTTATATTGATAAATATTTTATTTAATGTCGGCAATTATGTATGGAATACAATATCAAATAAATGTCCCGCCTCTGCTAGCCTCACAAATGCGAGCCCTTTTGAGCACATTTTTCATTACATTCTCACACATTTCACGCGGTATTTCATTAATTTCATCACGAATATTTTGTTTGAGATGCTCAACCGTTTTCTGGTTTGTTTGCATTAACCTTGCTTTTCACATATCCCCACAAAAAGAAGTCCGGAGCAGTTAAATCAGGCAACCGTGGAGGCCAATCAACATCACCATATCTTGAAATAACTTGTTGTGGAAAGAGGTCTCGCAGTAATTCCATTGTAATCCTGGCTGTATGCGATGTGGCACCGTCTTATTGATACCACTGAATCTAAAATGGAAACAAATGCAAATCCTTGTGCAAAATTTTGGCCAAAGTTGTTCTTTGAAGACCAAGCTCCTGAGCACGGCGTCGAATTGAGGTTGATGGATTGTTTTGAACACTTTCTTGAGCAGCAGTAATGTTTTCAGCCGATCTTGTAGTACGTTGTGGTCCATGCTTGGGCCTATCACCTACAGACCCTCTTTCTTCGAAATCATTCACTACACGATAAATAGTGCGTTTTGTTGGCACGTTGTTCCTCCCAAAAATTTCACTTAACTTTCTCATCGTCACAGTAATCGATGATTGATTTTGATAAAATGTTTTAGCGATTAAAACACGTTGGTTCATCGAATATTTTTCCATAATAAATTTGCCACGTGTCTACTTCACGACTGCCAAATATGAACTGTCAAGACTAATGTTTATCAAAATGGCGGCAAAACAAAGTAGTATACCTTCCCGGCGGACACCCTGTATAAAAATCGGATACAAAATTACTGATTAACAAATGTTTAAATGCTCCAGTCGCAAAAAATATCCTTTCACCGTTATCTCGAAAATTTTAGGGTATATTGCAACTTCTCAAACCGGATTTTTAGTACACTCAGTAGGTTGTAACTACATTAGGTCATTTGACGAGTGATTTTTCTGTGTAGCACAGTGTAATGACATTTTTTCAACATTTAGAGAAAAAACTTTGAAAAAAACACTGGTTGATACTTATGCATTTTCCTAGATACCATTCTATTTATCAGGTGTTTATTTATTTATTTCAGTCTACAGATTTTAACCTTACCAGACTATTTAAAAGAAAAAACTATTTCATATTATTCTACAGTTCATTAAGATAGCGAATTACATCACGTTTAACAGCATCCATACTTTTATTGAAGTCTACTACAAAATATAGTTGATTAAACTCATCGAAATTCTTCGAAAAGGTTCAGCGTTGGCGTAATTTGTTCGAAAAGCAGATAGACGTAAAGGCACGTAGTTCCTTGTTGAATAAACTGGAATATGTAAATTAACTTTACTCAAAAGATATTCGGAATCCATAGCACCGTTTATCAATTTTAGGAGAAATGTTACATTGAGCATTTGTCGTCTGCTTTTAAGAGTAGGTAGTTTTATAAGTGCAAGCCGACTAGTATAGGAAGGCAAATTATTATAATCCCATCCGAGACCACGTAGACAAAATAACAAAAATTGTTTTTGCACAGATTCAAGAGATTGAGTACGAGTTTTACAAGAAGGATCCCAAATAATTGATCCATATTCTAGAATGGGTCTGACTAAAGTTGTAAAAAGCTGCTTTGTAGTGTAAGGATCGGAAAATTCTTTTGACCAACGTTTAATAAATCCAAGCATGCCCATGGCTTTATTTATAGTAGTTGAAACATGACATCTGAAATCCAATTGCTTGTCTAGTAATATACCGAGATCATTAAATGTTTGCACCAAATGCAACAATTCGTTGTTCATTAAGTAACAGCCGTTAGTAGGATTTGATCTTGAAAAAAATCATATATCTACATTTTCCAGTATTGAGATCCATTAAGTTGTCCTCACACCAAGTAGTAAAATTTAAAATATCGTACTGGAGTAAAGCTTGATCGTTTAGATTATTGAATGAAAGGAATATTTTCACATCATCTGCATACATTAAAGTTTGGCAATATTTTATAGCGTTTGGGAGATCAATAATAAAAAGTGTAAACAACAATGGACCGAGATGGCTACCTTGCGGGACGCCTGATGGAACATTTATAGATTTAGAGTCACAGTTACGAAATTTGACATATTGTATTCGGTTTTTCAAATACGATTCGATCCAATTTAGAAGTGAGAAACTAAACCCCAAAAGATCTAGTTTGAACAGCAAGAGGTCGTGGTTCACTCTGTCAAATGCTTTACTAAAGTCTGTATATACAGCATCAGTTTGTTTTCCTTTAGTAAAACCATCAATTACGAAAGAAGAAAACTCAAGTAGGTTAGTAACTGTAGATCGGGATTTTCTTAAACCATGTTGTTTGGTGATAATATGGAAGATACTTGATGAGACAACAATTCCGTAACAAGTTTCTCAAATAATTTAGGAATTGCACTTAATTTGGCTATACCTCTGTAATTTGAAATATTGATTTTACTACCAGATTTGAAAAGAGGAATTATAAAAGACCGTTTCCAAGTTTCTGGTAAATACCCAAGCTTAAGGGACAGGTTGAAAATGAAAGTTAAAGGAATACACAGTATGTCTGAACAGCTTTTCAGGATACAAGTTGGAACACCATCAGGGCCACCAACATAAGAAATTTTTAGCTTCGACAAGTTAGATGAAACATGTTGTTCGTCAAGAGATGCAATAAAAATAGATGTTGACTGTTGAATAGAGTAAGGATAACTCGTATTGGTAAACACAGACGAAGAATACGTTGAAGCAAAAAATTCTGCGAACATGTTGCTAATAGAAATGTCATCAGAAGATTCTAAACCATTGTATTTCATTGTAGAGGGGAAGTCAACTGATCGTCTCTTTGAGTTGACAAATTTATAAAAAGATTTTGGATCATTTTTTAAATTGTTTCTAATTTTGTTTAAATATTTTGTATATGCACTATTATTTGCAATATTGAATTCCGATCTTGATACAGAATAATTAATATGATTTATAGATGAACCATTTTCCTTATATTTTTTGTACATTTTATTTTTCTTATTTTTTAGACTAGAAAGATATTTCGTATTCCATGTAGGACCAGATGACTTTTTTATAAATGTTTTGGGTACTGAACTTAAAAAGCAATCGTTGAGCAGACAATAAAATGTATTTAAGCATAAATCCAAATTTTCGTTATAATATGAAAAAATATCAATCCAGTTTATTTTAGACAAAAGGCCCCGTAGTAATTGAAAATTTGTTTTTTTAAAACAAAACTGTTTTTCCAATGTTGGTGATTTAAAGGATTGTGAGTAAGAGTATGAGTAAGTAATTTCGATTGTAGGATGGTATCGGTCTTCGGGATATCTAAGTGGGGTTGTTCGCCTGTGAGAGAAATCGTCTGGTTCACTCACAAAGATGAGATCAAGCCATTTACCATAAGTGTTGACAACATTGTTGATTTGTGAAAGTGAATTGTCATATAAGTCGTTAATAAATTCCACAGGAGCCTCAGTAGAAAACAAAGGTATCAGATGGTTGGAAATTGCATCAACTTGCCAAGATAAAGATGGTATATTAAAATCGCCATCTAGGGCTAAAAGCCGACTAATTCTTCTATTAAAGCATACGTTGGACAGAAAACGTATGCGACTCGTAATAGTATCAATTGCATGACAGTTGTTTTTATTCATGAAGACATAAGCTCGGTGTTCTCAAAGCTCTTTGTATTTTCGCTCTATAGACTCATTCCATATAAAACCATCAAAAACTATCCAATTTTCGCCCTTTACCTATTTTAATTTTAACCAAACTTGGTATGGAAGGTAAGTGCCATATAAATATGTCATCGTACAAGTTTTAGGTTGTTAACAAAAGTAGTCGTACTTAATCGTCCATATCTTTTTAACGGTTAAAGCTACGCTATTCACTGATACCTAATTTTAAAGCCACTGTTATCGTGCTTTAAATAAAATAAGCGAAAAATTATTTTGTGAAGTTAAAATATATATTTTTTCAAAATCCGCGGTTTAAACTACTGTATTTAAAAAAACTGGTTTTTAAAATTTTCAAAAAAATATATATTAATTATAATTTATTCCACTATTCTGTTGCCAAATTAATATGTAAAGCTCTTACGAAATTCAAAGTTATGAACATTCATATGAACTAGTTTACTCACTACATGAGAACTAATATACATATGAGTTCGAAGTTAAAGATTATAACCATTGATCAAGAAATAAATTGAAAACTTGTGTGTGTTTGATGTTTGGCATCGGATTGTTACCCGCTTTCAAAACGTGTTCTGATGATGGGAACCTAGAAAATTCCCGAAATAGATCTATCAACAGAATCCTGAAAGGGTCAAATAATAAATTTGAAAACAAAAAACTCTATAGATTATTTGTTAGGACAATATCCTAATGAAGAAATATAGAGTATGGATTCGAACTTGAATAATTTTCATTGCACAATTAAAGGTCGAAAAAAAACATAATTTTTATTTTTAATAAAAATTATAACAAACTTCTAAAAATATCAGTTTTGCAAAAGTAGTTGAACCTAATTGTCCATATCTTTTTAACAGTCATTGATAATTCACTTCTTGACGCCAAATTGCTTATTTTGAAAATCCGTGGGTCAAACCGCTGTATTTCGACAAACTGGTTTTCTAAAATTTTAAAAAAAATATATGTTAATTATTAATTATTCTTCTATACCGTCACCAAATTCCTATGTCCTACTCCTGCATGTTTCTAAACTATCGGCTTTTTAGTTAAATTTTTTCACATGTTTATTCATAAGTCAGGATATCGTAACATCTCCACGTAGGGATTTGGACACGGCATAAGGAACTAATTTTTATTTAACATATATTTTTGACAACATTTTAAGAAACTAGTTTTTTGAAATACCGCTTTTTGAACCGCTGGTTTTGAAAACAAAGCATTTTGCCGTGGAGAAGTGAATAATGTGTGTGCACTAGTGAAACCACATTTAAGTAGCTTTAAAACGAGGTATCAATGGCTTTTCGTAGCTTAAGCCGTTCAATAGATATGGAATATTATGTACCAATACTTTTTGAAAATTTTCGAATGGTTTTCATATTTTGAAACGCGATATTTCTTGATCCGCTAGGATTAGCTGTCCTGCATTAGGAAGAAGTTATACTAATATGATATACATCTTCTATACCAATGTTGGTTGCTATTAGAAGGAATGGTTTAAATCGAGTGGTTGGTTATATGTTTAAATCAAATAACTTGTTACCAAAACTAAAATGGAACGAAAGGCAAAAGGAGAGTTATTCAGAAAATGTTAAAAACCATATTATCCAATTAAAAGGAAATAATACTTCATTAGATCTTAACATGATAACAAATGTAATAAAACGGTCAACACATCAAGAACAAAAAGAAGATAAAGGTTACTTAGCTAAAAGTCCATGGTTTGACTGGAAATGTAATAATGCAAGACAAAAATCATTTAACTTATTAAGAAAATTTACAAAATCTCAAAATGCTGAAGACCAGAAGAAATACCAGCAAGCTAATAAATCTTACAAAGTTATATGCGAAGAAAGTAAGGTTAATTATTATAAAAAACTGGAAACAAAAATAAATTACGTCAATGATAACAAAACCTGGTGGAAACTTGCAAGGGAAATACGAAATCAGCCTAATCGTGAACTTTCACATGTATCGTCATCAGACTTTAAAACATATTTTATGAATTTATTAAATCCGCCTCAAACATCTAACATCGTGAGGTATGCCCCACTTTATCACACAAATACCGTTTTGGATTCAAACATAACAACAACGGAAATATTGCATGTCCTTAACAAGGCGAAAATTAATAAAGCGCCAGGGGAAGACAGAGTACCGTACGAATTTTTTAAAAACGCACCAACGGAATTATTGGTAGAATTAGCTCAGTGTTATAACAATATTTTTCACAAAATGGAAGTGGATAAAACACTTACAATGAGTGTAATATACCCAATTTTAAAAAAAGGGAACCGAAATATGGCAAACAATTATAGAGGGATATCCTTCATGAATTGTATAGCAAAAATAATGATGGGAATTATAAGTGAACGACTTTATAATTGGACGGAACAAAACAAAATTATAACCGAATATCAATCAGGGTTTAGAAAAGGTTACTCAACAGTAGATAACATTTATAACCTAGCAGCAATTGTGAATTTAAAATTACATCAAAAGAAAAAAGTCTACGCCTTTTTCGTAGATTTTAAGGCTGCTTTTGATAAAGTTTGTCGTCAATCACTTATATTTAAATTACATTCTCTTGGAGTCTCTACGAAAATGGTTTATTTTCTTGAAAACATTTATTCGGTCACTAAATCTGCAGTCTGGAATGGAAGCGAACTTTCTGAACCATTTGGTGTAAAACAGGGCTTTCTCCACTTTTATTCTCCCTTTATGTTAATGATCTGCACGATCAACTCAAAGGCGGTATTTTTATAGATGAACTAAATATTAGGCTTCTCCTTTATGCAGACGATATTGTGATATTGGCAGAAGAAATACATATATTGCAAAAAGATCTTGAAGTATATTGTGAACGTTGGAATTTAGAAGTCAATCTTTCAAAATCAAAAATAATGATATTTAGAAATGGAGGAAGAATAGCTAATAGAGAAAAATGGTTCTTTAAAGGAGAAGAAATTGATATAGTTAATGAATATAACTATCTGGGAATGATTTTAACGCCAAAAATGGTGTTTACTAAACATGTTTGTAATAGAAATAAATTGGCAAAAGCAGCATAAATTCCACATGGAAATCATTTCTGAATAAAAATTTTCTAACTACAAAATCAAAATATAATTTATTTAAAGCAGTAAGCAGGGCAATCCAATCGTATGGGGTCATTCGCACTTTGAAGAGGTCGATAAATTACAGAGATATTTTCTCAAGCGAATACTGAAATTACCAAATTCAACACCTAATTATACCCTAATGCTAGAATCTGGTTTGGAAGATTGCCACTTGTATACATTAGAATTGAACTTCAGCAAATGTCCAGCCTATCCCTAAAAAGGGTGCGGCTAACAACCCTGAAAATTACCGCCCAATCGCAATTTGCTCTGCGCTCTCCAAAGTGATGGAGACCATGGTTAACCACCATCTTGTGAAATATTTAGAGACCAATTCACTTTTAAATGATCGACAGTATGGCTTCCGTAGTGGTCGATCTACGGGAGACCTGTTGGCGTTTCTTTTCGGAACGTTGGAGCCGGTCAATCCACCGCTTTGGTGAGAGTAAAGTGGTTGCTCTAGATATTTCTAAGGCGTTCGATCGTGTGTGGCACGGGGCACTCGTGACTAAGCTAGTTGCTTTTGGTGTCGGTAGTGTCTTCTCTCGATTTATAACGAGTTTTCTCAGAGACCGCACTATACGTGTTGTTTTAGATGGGGTCTCATCAAACGAGTTTCAGCTAAATTCAGGGGTACCGCAAGGTTCTGTTCTTTCTCCTACCCTTTTTTCTTATTTTTATTAATGACCTTCTTGGTCAGACCTTCAATCCTATCTACTCTTTTGCAGATGACAGCAACATTTGTCATTCATTTTCATTCGATCACAGGCCAAGCTCTTTGGAGATAGAGGGCATGCGGCAGAACATGAATGACACACTCAATCAAGACCTTTCTACAATCTCCGAGTGGGGTCGCGCGAATAAGGTCGATTTTAATGCACGCAAGACCCAATGTTGTATGTTAACCCACAGACGGGCTGTGGAATTAACATTGTCACCTGTAACTATGGATGGTATAGGTATTGAGGAATCGGATACTCTTGATGTTCTGGGCATGAGAATACAGTGTGATGTCCGTTGGAATAAGCACGTATTTCAAGTGTCGAAAGAGGCATTCAAGTGTCTCGGTTTTCTAAAACGGTGCAAGACTTACTTCACTCCATCCGATCTCCTTACTATTTATACCAGCTATATCCGGCCAAAAATGGAATACAACTCTCATATATGGGCAGGGGCTCCACTGTCTATTCTGAAGCTTCTGGACCGTGTTCAGGGGAGGGCGGTGAAGCTTATCAATGACAGTAGTGTATCCAACTCTATTGATTCATTGGAGCATCGTCGGAATGTGGGTTGTGTGACACTTTTCTATCGATATTAGCATGGGAGATGCTCATCTGAGATAAGTGAACTTATTCCACGAGCCCGAGTTTTTATTCGTAATACTCGCTTATCTAGTAGAGCACATCCGTTTGTAGTTGATTGTCCTGTGTTTCGCACAACGCATTACAGAGAAAATTCGTTTTTTAGTCGAACGATTCGTATGTGGAACAAACTTCCCGCAGAAGTCTTCCCTGTTACGTACAATTTAGAAAAATTTAAATCAAATATCCACAAACACTACTCCCTCTTTCCTCCTTCCCATACCTTATTTTCCTGATCAATACAATGCACTGCAAGAGTAGGGGGCATCCCCTGAGTATTGGTTAAATTATAAAAAAAAAAAAAAAAAAACAACTACATAGAGTGGCAACCAGGTATAACATTAATGCAGTGGAATAACAAACAAAACCTTGTACTGGACTTTTTAAGAGTAAAATATTGTGAAGAACGCTTACAAAGAGCTTCACAAACTGTTACGTTTTATAAGAATTTAAATTTTACTACAGGCCAATATTATTTTATGAATAACTACAGTCAAACTACTGTGATGTGGATTTTCAAAGCCCGATGAGACCTTATTGAACTAAATGCCACACGATTCTCAAGAAATAACTCCAAGCTATACTCACTTTGCAATATGAAGGAAAATGAAGATATTCAGCATTTTATTTGCAGATGCCCTATTTTTAACAGTCTTAGGTTGCAATTGTTTAAAAACACATCAATATCTGAGGTAGATCTTATTCAAATTTTAAATGGAGAGTATTTAGTTGGGATATTTTAGTAAACTACATTGTTAATGCTTTGCAATATCGAAAATTTTTAATTAATGAGTATAATCACTAATATAAATATTGTTCCTATAATTTAAATATGTTATTAAACCGATTTTTTCCGGCTAACGACTATGTCAAAGCCGTAAGTAATATTCTTAAATTTTTAATAATTAATTATTCTATTGTAAAATTTTTTTATTATAACGTTTTTGAAAATAAAGAATTACTACTACTACTACTACTATATGTTTTCAGTCTATATTATTGTTGTTACTTCAAATTTAACTTATAAAGTAGTAAAGTAAGATTTTTTTGTGTCGTTATATTATAAGTCCAGCTTCTCAATTAAAAAATCAATCAAGAAGTTAATAACAACTTGTTCTGTAATTTTAATTTAACCCCTTTGAAAACATTTTGAAATTAAAGAATATTACTCAACAATTTTTGACTGTACCTTATCTGCGATATAATCATGAATGTTTAGAAATAGTACATTTTCCATGGTGATTCACCTAAATGATCATTTATAGTCCCTTTTTACGAGTTTTATTGTTAGTGTAAATTTTGATAAAAGCGAAAGGGAATTTTTAAAATCTCCAGATCATTAAAAATTATGTTTAATTTTTTATCAAAAAGGTAAGAAGTTAACATAACGGACTTTTTTGAGTTTTGAACCGCAAATTTTTCAAAGTAATTTCAAAATACAACTGTTTTGTTTCGATTGCGTAGAGAGCAATTTTGTCTCAATTTGTATTATTATTAATTTTTTTTTATTAACTTCAATTACTTAAATGACCACTATTTATGTATAAAATGCTTTAAAAAATGCTGAGCACAGAAGACAATAAATCCTTTGGCTTTTTCAATATAAAAATAAACAAAACCATAAAAATCTAACATTTTTCACTACACTTTCATTAAATTTCCATAAAATTAACATTTAAAATCAATATTCTTCTATCACCATTGACTGAAGCCATTTCAGTTACATGGTGAATGAATTATTAGCGAATGAATTTTTATCCATTTTACCGTTTTCATTCATTTCCATTCATATATCTTGTTATTTTTTAACATTTTATCTCGTAAATGTTGTGTAATAATAATAAAAATAATGTTAGTTTGTTTTCGACTGTTTTTCGAATCTGCTTTTTTTTTTTTGCAGATAATGCTTGATTTAAGTTTTTGTGTGTCCTGTAAGTGCCGCGTGGTATTTGTAACTAGGAGCAGTAGTGTGGGTGGTTGTAGTTGGTGTGGTGGTCAATTTGCCTAAAATTATTACTTGTTTTTTATTTTTATTCTGATATTGAGTAGTGGAAAATTCATAGGCAAATAAAAAATAAATATGGTCATAATTCGTATCAGCAGTTTTTTTTCTAAAAAATACTATGCAGTAGAAGTTATAGTGTTTTTTAAGATGATTGCTATTAGATACACTTAGCAAATTTATAAAGTGTAATCAAATTTATAGAATTTGGCAAAAAAAACTGATTTTTGTGTAACTTTTGCTATCAAATTTAAAAGACATTTCAGGAATTTGACAATCCTATGTTAATTCATTAATGAAAATGGTTAATTGGAAGCACTTTTAGATACAATTATTTTTGCTGGTGTAGCTCAAACTGTTTAAAATTACACCAATTTTAAAACACTGTTCTCAAAACTCAGTTGCATTTAACGGCTCAAAAACCCTATGGAAAAAAACTACGAAAATTAAAAAAATCTGGAAATTGTGATTTTACTTGTAAACCACCATACAATTTTTCACCAAGAGGCGATATGGAAGTTACTTTTTTAGTGAATTTATTGTCCAAGAGTAGTGACTCCGTTTTGTATTGGTTTGGATCTGAAAAGTAAAAAATCTGAGCAAAAACGTAAAATTAAAGAAACATTTTTTGTAAGTTTTTAATTTTTCGGCTTTCAACATGAAATTTTGCATGTACTAAAGGGTGTTTTTTATATAGGTATAGAACTTTGAAATGGAATATAACAAAGATGAATTTCTTAAATTGACATGAAATTTACTTTATTCGAAAGATAATCTTCTGGCATTATAATTTAAATATGACTTCTGGCATATGACCGCCACTGCTGGCTCGGGCGTAGTCTTTTCTGGAGGTTCAATATTCGATGACTTTTTCCAACATTTGTGGCCGCGTATTGGCAATATCGCGGCGAATGTTGTACTCCAAGTGGTCAACCGTTTCGGGCTTGTCGGCGTAGACTAGCGACTTCACATATCCCCACAGAAAATAGTCCAGCGGCGTTAAATCGCACGATCTTGGAGGCCAATGCACGGTTCCGAAACGTGAAACTATGCGGTTACCAAACGGTTCCTTTAATAAATCAATTGTGGCACGAGCTGTGTGACATGTTGCGCCGTCTTGTTAAAACCACAGCTCCTGCACAGCATGGTTGTTCAATTGATGAACGAAAAAGTCAGTAATCATGGCTCTATAGCGGTCACTATTGACGAATAGACTGATTGGGGTCTTCCTCTAAGCTACGCTCCACAGCATTAAAATGGACGTAGTGCGCGATACGTATTTCGAACTTAAATTTGGACAATTTGGAAGAGTTGTTGAGGCGTCAGTCTATTCATGTTGAAATCCCAAACCAAACTTAACATAAATCACTTGACACCTGACAAAATGGCCGCCAGTTTAAAAAGTTTTGCCAACTTAAAGTTGTATACCTCTATAAAAAAAAACACCCTTTAGTTATTAAGTACACCCAGAGAAAAGTGGGAATAAGTTTAATTAATTTGTGTCCAATGTAACAATTTTATAAAAATTTATGAAACATTTCACAAGCAACAAGAATTATAATGACCCCACACAGAAGACAGACTCGGTAGTAGTAACCGTATTTGAAGATAATCAAATGGTTCGGTTGTGGCTTGTAAATTATATGGTAGTTGTCAGTGAATTTCAACTGAGTCAGTTAATGTTTTATTGTCACTGCCGAAATTATGTTTTTGCAATCGAATAATTGTTATCACAACCGAAAAATTTGGTCGCAGCATTCGCAACATTCGATTGGCAACACTTACTGTTTTCTGGGTGCATATCATGAAATCCTTCATATATAGTGAAGATTATCATAAATATGATGAAATTGATTCTGATTTTTATAAAATGTTTCATAAATACTATTAAATTTTATATTGGACGAAAATCTATAAAAAGTTTTATAAATATGATGAGTGAATAGTCTACCTAACCCTTGAGCAATAAGAGGCCTAAAGTCAGTTTCAACGAGTGTTGAACATTTTGAAGCAGGTCATATATGCACCCAGAAAACAGACTCCGTCCTAGCAACCGTATTTGTATCCTATCGATTGGTTACGTTGTAGCTACCAAATTGTTTGGTGAGGCAATCGACATTATATTGCCGTAGTAGAATTTCTTTTATTTCAATTAAATGAATGTCGATCGTTGCAAACGAAACATTCGATTGGCAGCAAATAGAGTTGCTACTATCGAGTCGGTTTTATGGGTGTGAGCTTATGTCAAAAATTTTGAAATCAATTTGAAACTGATATTATTTTTCATTAACTTTCACAATTCTTCTTTTTTAGAATAGCGGCCCAGCCAGAAAAATACGAACGGCAAAGCGTTTGCCCAGTGCTTTTAACGGTTGTACTAGCGTTGGCAGAGCGTTGATATCTGGTGATTTAAGTTATTTGCCAACCCCAAAATGATACCACCGGGCAGGGCTTGGCCGTTCCTGTTATACAGCGTTAGCAAAGCACTGGGTAAACGAAATTGCCAACGTTGGCGAAACACTGGCAAAACCTAATAATATGTGATCTAAAAATAGATTTTCCAAAATAGAAGAAGTTAATTCAAAAATGTTTTGGTCCTGCCGGGACTCGAACCCTGGACGCCAGATTGCCAGCCGAGAGCTCTACCGACTGAACTAACGAGACACATAATACTTGATAGCTTAAACATAACATATAATAACAGGTGGCTAACTGTTGGTTGTGCTAGTTTGCTAGCACTGGCATAACGTTTGTTGGAAATAACTTGCTAACACTGGAAACAAGTTGGTCTAAAAAAGATTTTTCACAAACATAAAAAAGCACAATTTTATTATTTTTTTAACAAAGTGTAGTAAATTTTTTAAAATCAATGCTTTAAAAGCACGTTTTACTAACGTTGGTAAAGTGTTATAAATCACGACTTTGCCAGTGCTTTAATTTTTTGACGGTTGTAAATTAAATAAATCAAGTACTGGCAAAGCACATTTTGTTGGGAAAGCGTTGTATACAATGGCTTTGCCAGTGCTTTAATTTGAATTTGTGCCAATGGTACCAAAAATAAAGTGCTATACCAGTGCTTGATTTTTCTGACCATTGGCAATTTCTGGCTGGGGGGTTATATGTTTGCATTAACAACACTTTAACTCGTTGGAGTGTTAAATTTTAGTCAATGGGTCTATATTTCTAATTGTTATCGGTACGGAAAATTTAATCATTTTATAGCTTGAATTTTATAACATTGAGTTAAAACCGGCATGCAATTCTCATTTAGTTCGCTGATTTATTTGTACTTATGTGTACAAATTCACACAGAAATTAGGGGGGTTTTCTTTTTATTGAAACGTAGGGAGTATGGAAATTTTTTTTTGATTTTTTCTTCGCAGAAATTTGCCCTTTTGTTGAAATCAGAGTATTTTTTTTTTTTTTTTGTTTGCAAAAATTTTTAATTTTTTTTTGCATTTTCTTTCTGTTTAAAAGAATAAATAAATATTCAGATTTAAACAACTGAAACTAAATTATTTAACTTAATAATGTAATAAACCTAATAAGAATAATAATCTAATCAAAATAAAATGAATTTAAAATATTAATTACTATAGATCTATCTCGGGAATTTTCTAGGTTCCCATCATCAGAACACGTTTTGAAAGAAGTGACAATCCCATGCAAACATCAAACATTCATATAACCTAGTTTTCCCACTAAATGAACGAACAAGTTCTCAAATTATTTTTGATCAATGGTGATAATCTTTAACTTCGAACACCTATATTAGTTCTCATTTAGTGGGATAATTAGGTTATATGAATGTTTGATGTTTGCAAGGGATTGTCACTTCTTTCAAAACGTGTTCTGATGATGGGAACCTAGAAAATGGTCAATTAATAAATTTGAATACAAAAACTCTATAGATTATTTGATAGGGCATTATCCTAATAAAGAAATAGAGAGTATGGCCTCGAACTTCGATAATTTTCATTTTCATTGCACAATTAAAGGTCGAAAAAACATAATTTTTATATTTAATAAAAATTATATCAAACTTTATGCAATTAATTTTTAATTGACAGCTGTGTAAAGTTTTACTTGTCACTGAAGTTTATCGTAAAACGGCATATTTAATTGTATCTTACAATATGTTATGCCATAAGTTATTAGAAGGACAATATATAATTGGATTGGCAGAATTAAATTAATATATTGGATTAAACATAACAATGTATTGCCCCATGTGATGAAAATATAAAAAATATAAAGTTGTGGAAAAGTGTCGTTTTTGTTTTAAAATCTTTTTCAAAATTTTAATATTAATTCGAAAATTAACATTGAAAATATGTATTGAAATTATCTAAAATTAACATCGAGATTTATAATAAATATCAAACTCAAAAAATTTAGTTTGACATAAAAATGTTTTATTGTTAGGCATATTAAATTTAAATTTAGCGCATATTAACAAATTTATTTTCACTGAATTGAATCGTATCAAATTATATTAAACTCATTATGATATACTCTATTTTTATACAATACGAACCACCATTTATCGGGTCAAATTGTATGTATTTCAATTAGATATAAGACCATATCAAATTTGATACATTTCGTTGTTGCATCATATTAATTTTTTTCTAGTCGGGAATAGTCAATATATATTTCTTTCAGTGCATCGTTATCACCATAACAAAAATTCAAAAAAAAACCAATCTATTTTCCCTGTAAGTGTCATAAATTCATAATAACATACAAATAAACTAAAAAATACAAGAAGATCCTTATCCTGCCAGCTAAAAAGAAGCTTAAAAAACGGTAACAGCCAGCAAATGTAAGATGAGTGAAGTGGTACGAGTACTTGCTGGTATCTACTTACAACATTTGGTATACATGAGTACATGAGTATTCGCAATGCCGATGGGGGTATAAAAAAAATACGTTAAGGACGTACATTTTTTACGACTGTATGCTAAGTATTTTTATGCATAAAAATAAAAACATAAAAAACGAATGTCTGAATATACAATAAGAATGAAACCCTCTAAACATTGAAATCAAACCATCATTGTCAGCATCAGCACCCACCATCCCCCACACCATTGATGGCAATAAAACAACTACGAGTGTATGAGTAAGGAACCATTGACTGGCATAAACTACGAGTACAAAATTGAAGCAACACGAAACATGACATGGAATCAAAGCCATAATTCGAATAAGAATACAACCACCCAAATTTGGTGAAAAACACAGTATGATGTTTTATAGGAGCGTATATACTTGATATGCGTTTCTTTAGTATGGTAACGAAGTAAGAAAATATACATACACTAACAGAGATTCCCAGGACACTGTATAAAATGGCTTTCCGTCTGATTATTGAGGCTGTTATTATTGACTTTTAATTCTTCAATTAAAAAAACAATTACATAATAGATAAGCTTTTCGAAAAACTATAAAACGGAACGGAAAAATCGAATAAAAATTTATAAATCGATGAATACCTCTTTAGTCTATTAGTTTAGACTCTAAACTCTAAAGTTTAGACTCTAAACTCAAAAAAAAAGTTAGTAAAGTTAGCATAATATTTTGCTGAGTCAGCAAAATTTTTAAGTGGATTAGAAATTAAAAACACTTTACTAAATATTAATAAAAATTTTGTGAATATTAGTAGACTAAAAAAACTCAAAAAATTTGTAGAAAAATTATACTCTAGTTATTTTTTTTGCTGAAAAATTATAAATCATATTTTTGTGACACTTTTAAAATTTAATTTACAACACGTTACAAAATATAAAAATGTTCATACTCCGACATTGACGATATGAATTAATGTAATATCTAAAAAAAGAGTAATAATTATTAGTGTCCTACCGAACAGTTCGGCCAGAAAATGCATTTGGTCTGTATTCGGTATTTTAAAGCATTATGGACAAATTTGGCGGATGGAAAAACGTTTATTGGGCTGATTAGATGCTATTTTGAGTGTCAAAATTGAAGAAAAGTCTGTAGTTAAGCAATAAATTCACTGTTCGGCCTCAGAAAGTTCGGCCAAATTGAAAATAGTTCGGCGACCGAACTTTTAACTTTATAGCTAAACTTCGGCTTTTGTCTTAAATTTTATACACAAAATCGAATTAAATCGGCTTAACAAACATGTTTCCAATACCAAAACTTGTCATCATTGCCTCTAGATATCAAAAAACCGACAAAAAATAGTTTTTTGGCCAAACTGTTCGGTCAGACACTAATAATTTTATATAACACAAACACAATTTTCTTTCATCTACAACCCTTTTTGCACAACCCTTTTTTGCAATAAGAAATAGGAACCATTAAAATCTACGTAGGATCTGTCTTTCGCTTTAGTCAGTCTACCTGTCTGTATATTTGTTTTCAATTTGACCACACTAGATTATTAATTTCTACAAGCATTTAGTTTAGAAATACATGTTTAATCTTTATTAAAATTAAATAATTTATTTTGTCTTTTATTTAATTAATAGTTAATTACTTTTACAAGGTGAAAACCCAAAATTTAAGTTGTTTTAATCCACAATTTTGTTTTATGTATGAAGAACAGAAGCAACATTTTTCCGTTGTTTGTGATTTTATTATATGTCTTACACACTTTTAATGTGCTTATCAGCACAATTTTTTTAGCAAAATAAATTAGTGAAACCTTAGTGTTTAAGTATAACTAAAATTTTAGCTGAAAGCATAATTTTGGCAAAAAATTTGCTGAAAAATATGATACCTGATTTACAACACGTTTTACTAACTTTTCTACTAACTTATTTTTTTGAGGGTATGCTCAATTCATTATAGTTATTTTACTGAGCTTAGTGTTTCAATTCCATTTGTTTCAACCCATTTTCTTTTCTTTGCTCAGTGTTTAAATTTCACTCGTTTCCCATAAGTTCTAATGTTCAATTTCATTATATCCACAAAAAATGATGTATTATACCCAGAGAAGACAAAATTGCTATTTGTGCTTTTTTATGCCATTTTTACTCATATTTGCTTAGATTGCCATTTTCGTTATTTTTCTTTTTTGAGCTTAAACCCAGCTTTTTGAGATTTACAATTGCCTTTTTCAAATGCTTTTTGAAAGGCTTTTTTCTCAAAATAGTTTGCTTTTATCTTTAAAAAAGTCTAATTCTTTTTGCTTTTTTTGTAGTTTTGCGATTTTCTGTCTTTTTATAATATTTTTGCCATAAACACCACGGATTTTGGCATTTTTTGTCTTCTCTGATACTTTTTTGGCTTTTGCCATTTGTACATTTTAGTGACAATTTACGTACAAATTAAAAAAATGTTATCTACATTAACCCGAAAAACCTTAGGCTTTTTTTTTGCTGAATTTTGAAATGATATTTTATATATCGAGAGCCTATATTAAAAATATGCCAACTATAATTTTGGTCAAAATGAGTTTCTTATGGCAAATAGCTCCGCTATCTGTGATATAAATTTCAAAGCAAAAAATTAATTTGTTCTCGTTTTATATCAATTGTTGTTATTCTGTTATCACAAAGTAAATTTTTTTTTGCACAGAAGTTTGTTATTTATTAAGTACACTGATAGTATTACGCTGATTGTATTAATGAAATCTTTCATTAATATATAGTGTTTTTTTCATTAAAAAGTCCCTAAAGAGACTTTCATTGGATTAATGAAATATTTTCATTAAATAAATTATAATGAAAAAAAAAATTATTGTTTTCTTCCTGTTTCTTATATTTATTTATTTTACTTTTCTGCTATTTTTTGACATCTCCCTGATCGCGTCTTGAACCCAGACATTGACCTAAATAACCAAAACAAAATGATGTGCTTATTTAGACTTTTGTATTCAAACAGTATTGCGATTTAGGCGATATTTTGTAGTAATTCAGGGTGATTAGATCTAATCATATCTGTCTATCTCACCCCAAAAACTCTGGCTAACAAATTGTTACCGCCTAAGTTTTTGGGGTGTAAAAATCTGATTAAAAGAACTAACTTTTTTTATGAGATAGACAGATATGATTAGATCTAATATTTTTTACAAGTGTCAATGAAATTAGAGAAATATCCAGCAAAAACATGGTAATGACTACTTATTATTTTGTACATTACTTTGTAATGAGTACTCATTACATTCTACATTACTTTACATAATAAAATAATGGGTTACCAATAAGAAATGCATTACTCTATTACAAAAAATAATTGGTGAACAATAATATGTTATTCATCGTATTACTTCCACGCAAAATATAATGATACAAAATTTTTTGGAAATCTATTTTTAAACTCATTATAATTCGTCCTTTTGTTAGTTGAAGGGTAAGGTGTTAGTTTTGATATATCTTAAACGAATTTACATAGAAGAAAATATCATTTATGTTTTAAACTATCAATTGTTATTTGCCTGACTGGCTTAGAGTATGGAGCAGTCGCCTGTTAATCTAAAGACCCGGGATCGATTCTATTTTTAGATACATTATTTTTCTTCTTCTGCTAATGGCTTACTATTCATACCCTTGCGTGCATGTAGGTAACCCAGTATAATTTATATTTACGTAAGGCTGCCAGTAATGCATAACTAATTACTTTTGCGACATTTCATTTAAAAAAATTTAGAAAACTAAGGTAAATCGTCTAAACATTCAAGTTTAGATTACTAGATTCATTATTTGGTAACCCAGCTGAAAAATATCATATATTATTATATATGGCCCATGTATGAATATATATGAATATATATGGAAATGCATGGAAGCATATATGGAAATGTTTGTTATATATGGAAGCATATATTGAACCATATATGAACAATTGTTGCATATATGTTTTCATATATGGAACCATATATGTAAATGTTTACCATATATGGAGCTATATATGAAAGTGTTTTCCATATATGGTTACATATATGAAAACATATATGAATGTATTATCCATATATACTACCATATATGGAAGCATATATGCATCATTTTCCCATATGCATATGGGTAGTTTAATTTATATATTAAATTATAAATTAAACTATAGTTAAAAGATTTTTGGATGAATCTTCTGTTCTATATTATCTTGATGTATACAAATATATTGTCAAATAAAACAAAGCATTACAGTTTGGTATTATCTTTCATTATCTTTGATAGATCTATCAACACATTCCTGAAAGGGTCAAATAATAAATTTGAAAACAAAAAAACTTTATAGATTATTTGTTAGGACAATATCCTTATAAAGAAATATAGAGTATGGCCTCGAACTTGAATAACTTTCATTTTCAATGTATATAAAATATACATTTTTTATGTAAATATAATAATATATATTTAAGCAATAATTTTGTTAATAAAAATTGAATTTTCAAACTATCAATTGTTTTTGTTTTATGAAAATATACGTAATAGGAAAATGTATGAACATATATGGGTAGGATATATATGGACAAATGTATGGACATATATATCCATATATGTCCATATATCCTCAATTTTCGGATCCAAACCATATATGGAACTCCATATATGTATTTATATGGGTCATATATGAACTTTTTCACCTGGGAAGGTGATATTTTGATGGTTTAAAATTTAAAATCCAACTGAAAAAGATCATATATTACTATATATGGCCCATGTATGAATACATATGAATATATATGGATCCATACATGGAAATGCATGGAAGTATATATGGAAATGTTTGTTATATATGGAAGCATATATTGAACCATATATGAACAATTGTTGCATATATGTTTTCATATATGGAACCATATATGTAAATGTTTACCATATATGGAGCCATATATGAGTGTTTTGCATATATGGTTACATATATGAAAACATATATGAATGTATTATCCATATATACTACCATATATGGAAGCATATATGAATAATTTTCCCATATGTGTGGTTTAATTTATAAATAAATTTATAAATTAAACTATAGTTAAAAGATTTTTGGATGAATCTTCTGTTCTATATTATCTTGATGTATACAAATATATTGACAAATAAAACAAAGTATTACAGTTTGGTATTATCTTTCATTATCTTTGATAGATCTATCAACACATTCCTGAAAGGGTCAAATAATAAATTTGAAAACAAAAAAACTTTATAGATTATTCGCTAGGACAATATCCTAATAAAGAAATATAGAGTATGGCCTCGAACTTGAATAATTTTCATTTTCAATGTATATAAAATATACATTTTTTTATGTATATATAATAATATATATTTGAGCAATAATTTTGTTAATAAAAATTGAATTATCAAACTAACAATTGTTTTTATTTTATGAAAATATACGTAAGTAGGAAAATATATGAACATATATGGGTAGGATATATATGGACAAATGTATGGACATATATGGACATATATATCCATATATGTCCATATATCCTCAATTTTCGGATCCAAACCAAATATGGAACTCCATATATGTATTTATATGGGTCATATATGAACTTTTTCACCTGGGAATCCAAAATTTGATTTTGATTTGATTATGAAATTGTTTTTTTTTTTTTATCTCTACTTTATATCAAATAAAAAATAATTGGCAAGTCTGATTTTTATTAATAAAATAAAAAAATATATTAAAAAAAATCAGACCTCGAGCTTAACAATTATAGTTTATTTGGTTAAAACATAATTTAAATAAATAAGCTTAAAATAAAACTTAATGTGCTTAGTTTGAGAAACTCTGCTGTATTACACATGTATGGCATACAATAAATGTATTGTATCCCTTTTTCCATTTCTTCTTGCCAATTTTATAGTGAATATGTAAAAAGGACTCTTCTGTCTGTCTGTCCGTCCATCGTATTTGGATAATATATTGAAATTGCTAAACAAACATGGAATCGAATGTAATAAAATATACAAGCATATCAATAAAATCTATAAAATTCAGCATAAAAAAGCTTTGTCTAAAAAAAACAGCATAAAAAATTACATTTTACTTCGTTTTTGCATTACACAGGATTTTCTCGTAAAAAAATTTTCTCCTGTAAGTATACTATAGATACAAATATTTAAGTTTTGTGTTTGGTCATTGACATTTTGGACATTTTGATGAGCATGATCATCATCATCATCTTTTTCTTCCACAATTTTTTTTTTTTTTTTGTATTCATCGTCTCTACAATAGTAATAATTGTGCGTAATTTTATCTATTTTTTCGACTTTTTTTTTAGTACATATTTTTATTTTATTTTTTTGTAAATACGAAATTGCATCAATGATTATGTTGATTTTGTATTTATTTTTTTATTTTTGTCGTTGAGATGTAAAATTTTTATGATTATAATGGCTAAAGCCAATTGCTTTTCTATATAAAGGCTACAATCAATGAAGATGATGATAGTTTTGAATAATTTACGAGATGATTTTACGTTTTTAAGGGGGGATATAAAAAAACGATTGCTATAATAATCCCAAGTTTATTGAACAGAAAATTTGAATGGTTATTTTTATGATAAAACGGATAATATGATATGAGATGAATATTTTATTTGAATATTTGTGAAGAGCGAAAAAATATTGTTTTTTAGTAAACTAATGTGGTTAAGTTAATTCTCATATAGTTAATAACCTTTGGTCTGCTTATAGAGATTTACTGAATATACAAAAAAAAAAACCAAATTCAGTGGAATTTTCTTAGATTCCCAACAAAACTTTGGTAATGGGTGCGATAAAGTAATGCATTACCTTGTAATTTATATTCCTTACCTGTATCATTATTTTCCAACAAAAAGTAATGAATTACAAATATTGGGTTACATAATGAATTATTTTGTAATGGGCACTCCTTACCTGCAGTATTATTTCGAAACAAAAAGTAATGAGTTACAAATTATTGTGTACTCATGGATTACCTTGTAATGATACATCATTTCCTTTTACACTATTTCGAAACGTAAAAGAATGACTTACCGATCATCAATTGCATAATGCGTAAAGTAATATTTTAAATATTTTTTGAAAATCTATATTTTGACACATAACTTTGTGATTTTTTGGAAGCATGAGGATAAGGTATATATTTTTAACATCACAAAGGAAAACTCGAAGCACAACAATTCATTTACATTTTAAGCAACTTATTGACGATAAAGTTCTGGGTAAAATTCTCGCCTAACAACCAAAAGACCCCAAGTTCGAAACCCAGCGAGACCACGGTATTTATTTATTTAAAAAAAATGTTTGTAATAATTTTTTTTAATAATTTTATTTTTTTTATGAAAATCTAAAAAAAGTAATGTGTCTATAACACATCACGTTTTCGAACCCTGTGACCATATAAGTAACCAGTCACCTAAAAGTAATGAGTCCACACATTACTTTTAGGCTCATCGCCTGTAAAATTCATCAAAGAAGCAAGGTGTATTGTAATGAGGGAAGCCCTGTGGCGATACATTACTTTACCCATTATTTGCTGGGTTTGTCACCAAACTATACTATGACATTCTAAATTTGTTAATACACTCACAAGATCTTTTACATAAAAGTTCAACACCAGAGTAAAAACGTTTGTAAAATATATTATTATACATAAAATAATGTATTTATTTTGTATACTACATTATTTTACAAACACTTACATTCTAAAAAATTATTGTAAATTTACTACTATAAAACGAGTAAAGTTTTATGTATTATTACGCAAATTCGCTAAATTTAAACACAAAATGCGTAAAACTATTTTTCGCACAATTTTATATACAGTAATACACACTTACAGTATTTTTTGACAATTATGTGTTTACAATTAAACACATTATGCCTAAAAATAGTATTATTTTGTTAAATTAAATTTTTACGCAAAAAGTTTGTAAATATACTAACTTATATTAGTAATAAATATTTTGACATTTTTAAATTTAAAAAAATCTAAAAATTCGAATTTATTGAGAATTTTTGTTAATTAATAAACAAAAAATTAATAAATAGTATTTGTGATAGTGAATTAAAAAACTTCCTAATATACAAAAAACATTTATACATCCATAAATATAAACGGAATATCCAAGTGTTTGTAGCCTAATTGTAGGAAAATATTTTCAAAATATAATATATGTACAGAGCTTTAAAGAATTAAATTCTTCATTCTATTATTCAATCACTGAATTCAATCGTTGTGAATTCAAATCGCTGAAATTGAAAAAAAACTGCCAAAATTGGAAAAAATCGCCAAAAATAGGAAAAATTGAAAAAAAATCTTTTAAAATAAAAAAAAATTGCCCAAAAAAAAACAAAAACGTTAAAATTAAAAGAAAAATCGCTTAAATGCCATAAATTTAAAAAATCTCCGAAATTAAAAAATACGCTAAAATTTGAAATCGCCAAAAATTAAAAAAAAAAAACGCTGAAATTTAAAAAAATCGCCGAAAATTGAAAAAAAATCCCTAAGAATTAAAAAAAAATTGCTAATATTAAAAAAAATCACCAAAGCGGAGAAAAAATCGCTAAAATTGAAAAAAAACGGCAAAAAATTAAAAAAAGCAATTATTCTCATTGTTGGCGATATTTAAAATTTTTGCGATTTTTAATTTTCGCAAACTTTAGTGATTTTTTTTAAAAATTGGGAGATATTTTTATAATTTTGGCGATTTTTTTTCAATTTCAGTGATTTTTTACATTTTTGGCGGTTCTTTCAATTTTGGAGATGGTTTTCAATTTAGCGAAATTTTCAAAGAATGAACTCTCTGCGATTAATTAAGAAAAAATTCATTCGATTTAAAAAAATCAGATTTGATTTTTAAGCAATTGAATCAACATAGAATTCAATCTTCGCAGCTCTGTGTATGTACAACCACTTATATAAAACTATTTATTATTAAATTTATTATTATACAGCACATTAAACTCTTTCTAAAAATAAATTTTTTGTTTTTTTTTTGTTGTACTGAAACATTTTTTGGGCTGTTTTACTTTCTTACCGCAAGGTAAATATACTCATTTTTAGGGGGTTTTTGCGCTTATATAAATGTATTTTTACGCATTTTATTCGTATATTTACACGTAAAGCAAGTTCTTTTACTCAAAAATTCAGTAAAATTATTGATTTATTTGTAAATTTAATTACATTCTTACGCACTTCCATAGTAAATTTAGACACTTTTTGTGGACCAACTTACACGTGATGTGTGTATTTTTTTTCATTTACTTACATATAGTAAATTTACCCAACTTATAGTAGGAGTACAGTTTCCTACTATAAGTTGGGTAAATTTCAACAGAAATTAATTAGAATGTCTGACAGTCAATTTAACCGGACATAATTATATAAATTTATATATTAAATTCAATTTCATGTCATATATAGTGGCATCTTATCTCATCTTTATCAATATATAATTGTGTATTGCATTGAATGGGAAATTTCCTCCCCCGATATGATATTTTTCAATACAAAAATGTAAAAAAGATTAACAAATTAATTACAAATACTCTAAAATCAAGCACTGGTATAGCACTGACTAACCTAGGAATTGTAAATAAACCACTGGCAGAACATTTGTTTAAGACGTTATACTAGCGTTTTCAAAAAGCGTTTTGCCAGTATTTGTTTTACAATAATTTCAGTTGTCTACATAAAAAATCATTGGCATATCGTATTAAATCTTTAATTAATAACATGAAATGTTTCATAAAATTTTATGAAGGACTGCATTAATTTAATGAAAAGTTTCAATGAATGGAACTCTTCCAGTGACAATTCATAGATCTAATGTAAAAATTCATTGATATCATGCATACAATTCTCTGTGTGTCTAAAAATTTTGCTATTTTTCAGCGTTTATATTTAAAACAAAAACTTTAAATGCCCAATTTTTGTTTGAATTATTATTTTTATTTTTTCGATATTTTTTTTTTTTAATTAATTGCAAAGAACTTTTCTTTTTTTAGCTCAATTTGCCAAATACAATAGCAAAACAAATATTTTATTTGCAAAGCTCAAAGATAACTAAAATTTACTATTCAAATTTGCAAAAATTCCGTTATTATACACTCAAAAAAAAAGTTTGTAAAGTCAGCAAAAAATTTTGCTGAGTCAGCAAAATTTTAGTCAGGAGGGTGCTAGCAAACAAATTGCTAATGTCAGCAAAATCGTTTGCTGAAAATCAGCGAGCTGATTTTTAGCAACAAAATTAGTAGATTCAGCAAAAGTTTTGCTAACACTTAGTAGATTAGAAATAAAAAAGCGTTGGTAAAAATTAATACATTTTTTGCTGAATTTTAGTAGACTGAAAAAAACGCAAAAAAATTGTAATTTAGTTAATATATTTGCTGAAAGTCATAAAACATATTTTTGTGATTCTTTTAAAAACAATTTACAATAATTACGAAATATAAAAATTTTCATTTTCCCACATTGATGTCATGAATTAATTTAATGTCTGAAAATATATAGAAATAAATATATATAACATAACAAAAATTTTCTTTAAACTGCTTACATCAATGGTTGTCTAAATGATGCTATCTTTTAAGGACGCAACTGCCGAAGATAATTATAGAAACGAAACGAAAAAATAAACAAAAAAAAAAACGAAACGAAAAAATCAACCCTTTTTTTGCGATAAGAAAAAGGAACCATACTAAGATGTGTGTCTTTGTCTTTCGCTTTACTCTGTCTACATGTCTGTATATGTTTGTTTGCAATTTGACCACACTAGATTATTAATCTGTTAACATTTATTATAGAAATACATATTAAATTTAAATATTTTCTTTTGTCTTTTATTTTATTAATAGACAATTATTTTCACAAGCCGGTGACAACGCAAAATTTAAGTTGTTTTAATCCTCAATTTTGTTTTATGTATGAAAAACAGATACAAAAGTCTTCCATGGTTGATTTTTTTATATGTCTTATTAGAGTTGCACTTTTTAGTATAATTTTCCTCTTCTCTACTACATCTTGACATGCCGCGACATCTGCTTCATTGTGCGTATATCTTTCAATCTGGTTGTCGTCCACACTATTAATGTGCTTATCAGCACAATTTTTTTTAGCAAAATTAATTAGTAAAACATTAGTATATTAGTAAAGCATTAGTATAAAACAGTTAAGTGCTGAATAAGTATAACAAAAATTTTAGCTGAAAACACGATTTTAGCAAAAAAATTTGCTAAAAAATAGTATACCTGATTTACAAGACGTTTTACTAACTTTTGTACTAACTTATTTTTTTGAGTGTAGGAAAAAGGAAATGGAACATCAAAAAGGGTATATACTCGCAAATATCGAAAATAAAAACAACTTTAAAAATATATTATAAAAACTTCTGGGCACTATACTTGACAGTGATCGTCAAAGTGTTAAAATTATTTGTTAAATTGCATTACAGACAAATAAAATCTACTAAATACTGATACATTTATAATGTATCCTTCTATTCTGGAACCGAAAATAACAGTTGTTTTAGAAATAGAAAAAGCATATAGAAGTAAATGTCGGAGAACTGATACCATATTGATCCTTGTGGAGAAGTCTTGCATAAAGTGATTTGCTTTTTAAAATTTTGACTTTTTTTTGAATTTTATCGACTTTTTTATAATTTTGTATTTCAGTAAATATTCTTAAAATTCTAAGAAAAAAAATTTCATGGAAAAATTCCTACAGGTTCAAAAGTTACAGCCGGATTAGTGAGAGCGCATTTTTAATTTTTGGCGCTACCTACGTACGGCAGCTGGTATATACTTGTTTTACTTGCTACCTGACTTTTGGTGGAAATGATGCAAATCGTTTGAAATGCGCCAGAGTGAAGGCATATGAAGCTTCGAAAGAAGCCCGAATTGCTAAACGATTGCAAAAAACTGTAAGAATCAGCACAACACAAGATAACGAAGGCATACAGTACGAAGAGGCATGGCAGATTGAATGTAATCTTTTTTTTCATTGTTCACAAACTTTGAACGCGTTTATCTCGAAACCATGTTTTTCGTACTGGTTGCGACACTAGCCGGTTAATTTTTTGACGAATTTTTTTTTTTTTTGTATTTTTTTAAACTTAATTCGCTATCGTATGACACGAGCTTTTTTTTAAATTTTTTTCGATTTTTTGTGAATTTTTAAAATCAATATTTTTTTTCGAAAAAAACACACTTTTAAATTTGGAACATCACCAAAAATTTTAAAAAAATTTAAAAAAAAGCTCGAGTCATAGGATAACCAATTTTGTTAAGATGTAAAAAAGTCATTTTTTTCCAGATCGTGCAATTTTTGCGACTCCCAGCGCTGCAACCACGAGGCCCCGTTTTTTCTCTGCCGCCAGTTTGGAGCTCTATAAAACCATGTTGGAGTGAAAAATATATTTTTTTGAATATTTTTTCTTGTAATTTGTTCAATTCTATAATACATAATAAAAATTTTGGAAAAATTTTTGTTTTTGACTGAGTTATGAATTTTTTAAAAAATCAAAATATAACTCTTAATTTTGTCAAATAAAAAAAAAAAAAGAAAAAAAAAATCAAAAAATAACTTTTATTTTTGCTTAAAACATATAAAAGTCAAAAAATAACTTTTTGCATCTGACTTTTATGATAAAAGGAATGATCCGTGCTTCCATTTCTTCCAATAATATCCTTGATATCGTTGAAACTTTTCAAACTTATAAATAATTTTGTTATGATAATACAGTAAAATTTTCGTCAAAATCATAATATTTTCAACATGCTTTCAAACTGAATTGGTCTGTATATCCTTTTTCAATATTTTGCTAATTTTTAAGTTTAAATTTTTGCAAGTCCCACTTAGAGTTTGTATAAAAAATATCAAGTTTTGATCATTTCCTAAGTTTTTCTCGTCTCCTGAAGAATTTCCTTTATGGTCTTATTAGCTTCCATTCTTCAATTTAAAATGTATTCATATTTTTACTTGTTTCACCAAATTTAAAATTTATTCATACTATTTCTATTTTATTCAACCAGACGAATATTGTACCAACAATAACTCCTAGCAACAACAATAATTTGAAAATCACAAAAGCTGCCAAGGATTTAACCAACTGTCACGTAAACTGAAATCCAAAAATACAAAAAAACTTTGCAAACAAAAAAATAAAGAAAAATGACAAAAGAAATACTGAAAAATATTAAAAATAAAACAACAATTTTTCATAACTATATTTTTACATTTATTTGCAACATCAACATCATCACACAACCAACATGCGATATATTCGCCATGCACAGTGGGATATAACACAAAATTTTTAGAAATAATTCGGTCATGAAATTTGGAACATGCATAAGTGATGTAACATCGAGCCAAAATTTTGACGTTGAACATCACAAAATTCTCGAACGCAGCAATATGACCAATCCATTCTTTGCATAAAAAATGTTGAGTGGTCGCCAAAATATTTTGTTTCTTATCCTATTTTCAAGAAATTACCATATTCGTAATCTTGTACTAAGATATCTACATCTCTGGGTTATCTCTTATAGTTTCCGAGGTACATATTTTCATATGAAAATGTGAAATTCCAAATTTGGTCCGACTCAGCTCCAGTTTTTTGAGAATAGCGGTACCAAATCAATGCCAATTCCTTTTAAAAAATAGTGGTTATTAAACACAATAAATTCTTGATTAGATAAAAAAAAATAATAATAAATAATAATTCGTCTAAGTAAACATTTAATAAAAATAAAATTTTTTAAATTTTTTCTTCCAAAAAGCACCAACAGCCTCTTACCTCCAAATAAATATTTTCATTCGAAGACTATCAATATTTTTGGATTTATGATTGCGACAACCATGTTACAATGGTTGTGGCAAACATACTCTTACCTTTTTCTTAAGCATACTATGATAATTAGATTGATATCCTTTGCGCTGACGAACAAGATTTGCGTTATTGAGGAGTTACATAAATCATTATTTTGTTACTATGCGGTGTTTACATAATTTTTTTATTTTATAATCTAAAAAAGCTTTCTCTTTTTCAGCACAAATTTTATTTGGTCAGGAAAAATAAAATAATGGACACATGTGATTACAGAATAAATACGCATTCAAATATTGTTAAGAATACAATTTCACAATACATTTATAATGATCATAACATGTGTGTAGCAATCATAACCCTATGGGGAATGAGGAGTCAATTGACCTTAAAGTGGCTGGTTAAAGAAGGACTTATCACAGGACTGGTATAATTTAATACTGAAGTGGGTTAAGCAGTGTCAATTGTCCTAAAATTACCAATCCTGTGACTGGTAAAGGGAGGACATACCACTTAACCAGAATGCTTATTAACAAAAAAAGCCAGTTGGCCAGAATTTTACCCATTGGAAGCTGTTAAGTTTTCGTTTATTTTATACGACATGACCCTTTTGCGACAGTCTTGTTGTATGCCCATCTTTGGTTAGTCCTGTGGCATGCCACTATGTGGTTTAAAGCAGGACAAATGACCACCTCCTATGACAAGCCAATGTTAAAGTTGCCAGCTGCTTACATATAGTAGGGATTAGCAGAGGACCGGTCTCTGGCACGAAGTGACCAATCCTGTGGCACACGCAGGACCGGTCTCATTCCCCATAGGAACTATTTGCACTATAACCATATTATTGTTGTATTTATCACATTACGATCATGTAAAAGAATTTCGTCATCATTTATAACAATATTGTTATTATAACCATATTATTATTAATTATATGTGCTACTATTTTGTTTAAATTTTTCTTACATATTTCTTTTTTTGTAAAATAAATCACTTTTTATCACGCTTTACTTAATTTATAACACTTTTATGTATAATAAACAATAACTTCGTTTAAGGGATGCGTGCCAATTTAACTTTTGCCTAGGCTCCCATGGTAGATCGGGCTGAGACTATCAAATTATTCCTTCTCCCACTAAAAATATCACCATTACAATTAACACAACTGCGATGTTTTTTGTTTAATATTATTTAATTATTTCAGATTTACTGCTTCTCACAACTTCATTTCACAAAATATTAAACAAGAATGACACTAAAAGAGCGAACACTCTTATAAAAAACAGACTGTTCATGTTAGACAAGAGAATAATATAATAATAACGAAAAAAGAGGGATTTTAACTATAGCAAGATTAAAGCAATCATATTATTGTTGAAATATGATTGATACAATAATAATTTAATTGAGACATCCATTTATGACTGTAGGAAACATAGTTTTGTGGCCGCAATTATATTGCAACCATATTTTTTCTCAGTGTGTACAATGCAGAGTGTAATACATTTATGGTTGATTGTATGTCGGCTGCTAAAAATGAAAATAGCACTAAAAATTTGTCAGAGTTTAAGTGTTACAAAAACTTTTATTTGCCTGTCCAATTTGAGTGCAATTTGACAACATTCTCGGACAAGTTTATGATTGTAACTACAAAGAGACTTAAACTAGTGCTTTCCCATTTCGGTTTCATCGTTACATTGGCGCGTCTTAAGGTACTGAAAAAAAAATTTTGTAAACTGATGCTGATTTAAACGATTTAACTTCGTTCATTAAAGTACTTGTATCTAAAAGCTTTACATTTTTATCCAGAGAAAAAGGTTTGGCCATTAAATGTAATTATTGCGTATCAGCTTATTTTATTTGAATACAAATATATTTTTTAACAACAAATTTCCGACAGAAAAATATTTTAATAAATAAAAAATGTATATGATAGTTTGAATATTAAATATAAAATTTTTCAAGGGTTGCCTATTTTCAATAGTTAAATTTACATTGTCAAAAGGTTAAAATTTTACCTATTGGAATTGGTAATAAAACTTTCATTTTTAATTTCATAGAAAAAAAGTTTACCTATGCCAGCCAAGACAATATGCATTTTGTTTTGTCAATTTGAACTTAAACCAACAACATGCACGGACGTTTAAAGTAATTAAATGTGCTAAAGTCCCAAAACTTATTTAACAAATTGTGAAAAACAATCTGCTGTAGGCGTGTCCCTATCCGGATTTCATTCCTGCCCAAGGAAATCTTCAGGGGACTTTGTTATTAGAATTTCTAGAGATATTTGTTATGTTAAATCACAAACTCATTGAGAATTTCTTGTCCTCGTTTAGGAGCGAGATTCAAAATTTAAAATATCAAAGAAAAAACAACAACAAAATATTATCACAATTGGCTTTGTCATCTTCCAAATACTACTCTGTTTTCTTGACAGACCTAGCAATGTAGTGACGTTTATTCAAGTAAATCAACAATAGAAAATCATATGTTTTCTATTAGTGTCAGTTACATTTAAATTTGCACAAGCACCTGCATATTTGTTATTTTAAATTTATTTTCATCGGGATAAACATTAATTGCATTTAAAGTAATTAAATGTGCTAAATTCCCAAAACTTGTTTAACAAATTGTGAAAAACAATCTGCTGTAGGCGTGTCCTATGACGTGTTTAACAATTTATATAGTAAATATATTAAATTTTTTTATTTTTTTTTTTTTTTGTAATTATTATTTTAAGTTTTTAATTATAAAAAATTTTCCCTTAAGAAGTCTTCCAATGCGAAGACGAAATATTGGAAATAAATACTTATAATTATAAAATAAAGGATCTTTAGCTCAATAAAACAAAAGACGTAAATATATTAAAAAAAACGTCAAATTGGGTCAGTTTTAACACCACTTCTGAAATGGCCAAATTATTTGCAAATAATTTGTGATATATCCCACTGTGCCATGGAAGCTTAAAATAAAAAAAAGTTAAAAAATTGTCAAGTTTCATCGAAGCTTAACAAAAAGCAAGTTGTTAAAAAGCAGTATGTATGACCAAAATTTGGGTGGCTCCAAAAGGTTATAAGGCTATATGAAAGGACTCTGCACTTGCTAGAGGTTGAGTGGGAGGATATGGTAAATGTGGTTAGATGTCAGTGTTATAGTTATATTATTGTAATGTGTGTGTTGCTTTGTTGGTGGTGGTGGCATTATGAAAAATTACACTATATTGTAATAATTTTACAATAATAAATATGAATTTATTTACGTGCTCTACCATACAATGAAAATATTGCAAATCTTCTCAAACGAGGAAAAAAGTCATCACCAAAATAAATAAATAACAAAAAGTATAATATAAAATTAAAGTTGGTCAAGAGTTACCATATGAGACTTTATACATTATCCCTAAGGCAATAAATCCTTGAAAAAGGTATACAGATTACTCACACCCAAAAAACAGTCTCAGTTGTGGCCACCGAATTTGTTGCCAATCGAATTTTGGCGGTTACGACAACTATCGTAATGTTAAATTATATTTTTAGTCGTGCAAGGTAACATTCAGTTGCCTAACCCAATATTACATTCCAAATAAATATTATTACGTCCACAAAATTTGAGTGAAATTAAAAAAGTTTTTCGATTTTTCTGGTATTGAACCGTGGCCTTCAGATTAATAGTGCTCTGTCCTACTGATTACACCACAATCACTTTCAATTTTCATTGCCTTATTTGCAATTTATATATTTGAATATTTTATTTTAATTAAAGAAACTTTTAGTGTTGTGTTTTCCAGAGATTTGATATCGGAAGTTCGGAGTACAAGGCAAACAATCACTACAGCACAAACACTTATAAAGGCTGAGTGCTAAATTTGAATTTAAATATTTTGTTGGGAAAAAAATATTGTCTCAAATTCGTTTACAAATGCCAATCATTAGTTGCTTCTATAAACAATATAATCCACAATTCGGTTGGAGTTACTGAACCTATAATTTAGTGGCATATTTGATTGCGAGTACCGTATTTGCAGTAACCACTTTTGATTATCGACAATTGTTTACAAAAATTGAGAGCTTGTACCATTTCTCTTGTATTACGAGGGCGGATCAATAAGTCCGTGACTTTTCGAACTTTCCTCGTAGTTATATGAAATGCAACACTGCTCCCATCAAGTACCACCTGTTAATAGACTACTGTTAAATTAACTTGCTCAAGTTCCGTCATTTACTTTGCGTTTAACAGCTGTTCAAAACATACAACCTCGTGGATTTTTTTAAAAATGGACAAAAGTGAATTTCGAGTGCTCATTAAACATATTTTTTGCGAAAAAAAAAACCGTCAATCAAACCAAGGAAAAGCTTGATAAATACTATTGGGCCTCTGCACCAACGATTTCAATAGTAAAAAAAGTGGTTTACTGACTTTCGTTGTGGTCGCACTAGTACAAATGACGCTGAATGTTTTGGATCTATAATTGAGGTGAATACACCCGAAAATGTCGAAAAAATCCACGATATGGTGTTGGCCGATCGAAGGGTAGAAGTGCGTGAGATTGTTGATGCCATAGTCATTTCATATGTTAGTGCAAGATGGGTGCCGCGTTTGCTCTCAATTGACCATAAACGTAATCGTGTGATAACTTCAAAGGATTGTTTTTAGTTGTTTAACCGCAATTCAAATGAGTTTTTGCGATGTTGTGTAACTGCGGATAAAACATGGATCCATTACGACACTCCGGAGACTAAGCAGCAGTCTAAACAATGGGTAAGGTAAGTTTGTCGGCCAGTAAGGTAATGGCAACAGTTTTTTGGGATGCACGCGGGATAATCCCCATCGATTACCTTCAAAAGGGAAAAACAATAAACTGCGAATATTATGCCAACTTATTGGACTGATTTAACGAGGACTAAAAGAAAAACGACCCCATATGGCCAAGAAAAAAGTCCTTTTTCATCAAGATAATGCACGGGTGCACACGTGCGCAGTCTCAATGGTAAAATTCCATGAATTTGGCTACAATTGGTACCTCATAAGCCATATTCTCCGGATTTAGCCCCCAGTGACTATTTACTATTTCCAAACCTAAAGAAATGGCTCGGTGGAAAGAAATTTAGCTCCAACGATGAAATTATTGCTCAAACAAATGCCTATTTTATGGACATCGGAAAACCTTATTTTTTGGAAAGGATACAAAAATTGGAGAAACGTTGGACTAAGTGTATTGAGCTAAAAGTAGATTATGTTGAAAAATATTTTTTTTTTTTTTTGCAAAAAAAAAACTGTGTTTTATTCAAAAAGTCACGCACTTATTGATCCGCCCCCGTATCACAAAATAAATGGTTGCTTCTCCCGTACTCAAAATTTTATTTGAAAAGTTGATTGAAAATACCAATAATTGTATAAATGGATTGTTTTTCAGTACCTTTTCCTCCTTCCTCCAGTACAGTATTTTCGCTTTATTAATCAGTTATTGGAAGTTCCAAATAAAATAACGTCCTATCAAGTAAATTTTAATAGTTTAGACCGAATTCCAACCCATTCTTTTTCTAGGTGCACATAAATTAAAAAATGCAAATTACTTTTTGCCGCTAAAATATGAGGCAACTTTAGAAAAAATCTAGAAAAATGTTATTTATAGAAAAATTGTATTTCTTTTTCGGACTCAGCTCGTGAATTTTATACCTAAACGAAGTTTTAGTTTTATCACCAGTGACCGGAAGTTCATGCAAATGCATGTTTTTTTCTTTAAGTCTGAGTAAACAAAATATCTTTACGAATCAAAGAGTATGAAGTTCCTTTTTACTGATTATCACTAATATTTTAGATAGAGCTAGCATTGTACATCACAGAAAATGTATAAAATAAAAATATTTTTATACTCAACTCATGAATGATATTTTGAAATATTTAGAAATAGTTAGCCCAAACATTCAAACATTCACAGCAGAAAATAAAAAACATAAATAAAAATAATACAATTCATTAAGGGAACGTACACTAACAAAAAATAAGTTAGTAGAAAAGTTAATTTAACGTCTTGTGAATCCAGTACTCATTTTCAGCAAATTTCTTGCTAGAGTTATGTCTTTAACTAAAACTTTAGTTATACTTTTGTAGCACTTAACTGTTTTGAACTATTGTTTTATTAATGTTTTACTAATTTATGTTGCTAAAAAAAATTGTGATGATTAGCACACTAATAGTGTGGACGACAACCATAATGAAAGAGACACTCAAATAAAAAAGTTAGTAATGTCAGCAAAATTTTTGTCAGGAGGATGCTTGCAAAAAAATTGCTAATGACAGCAAAATCTTTTTCTGAAAATCAGCGAGCTGATTTTTAGCAACAAAATTAGTAGATTCAGCAAAAGTTTTGCTAAAACTTAGTGGATTAGAAATTAAAAAACCCTTGCTAAACATTAATAAAATCTTTGATAAATATTAGTAGACTGAAAAAAACTAAAAAAATTTGTAGAAAATTTTTACTTTAGTTAATTTATTTTGCTGAAAATCATAAAACATATTTTTGTGATTATTTTTAAAATAATTTACAACACGTTACAAAATTTAAAAATTTTCATACGCCCACATTGACGAATTAAATTAATGTAATATCTGCAAATATATAGAAATAGTTATATATAACATAAACAAAATTATCTTTCAACTACTTACATCAATGGTTATCTCAATGATGCTATCTTTTAAAGGAACGCTAATGCCGCAGAAAATTATAGAAACGAAACGAAAAAATAACAAAATGTAACATATACAACCCTTTTTTGCAATAAGAAAAAGGAAACATAATAATTTACCTAAGATGTATGTCTTTGTCTTTCGCTTTAGTCTGTCTACCTGCTGCATATTTGTTATAAACTTGACCACTCAATTTGACTACAAATACACATTTTATCTTTTTTAAATTTAAATTTAAATATTTTATTTTGTCTTTTATTTAATTAATAGACAATTACGTTCAGAAGCCGGTGAAAACAAAATCTTCCATGGTTGATTTTTTTTATGTGTCTTACTAGAGTTGTACTTTTTAGTATAATTTTCCTCGTCACTATTACATCTTGACATCTAATTCATTCTGCGTATAACTTTTAATCTGGTTGTCGTTCACACTGTTGATGGGTTAATCAGCACATTTCTTTTAGCAAAATAAATTAGTAAAACATTAGTAAAATATTAGTGAAACATTAGTTCAAAACAGTTAAGTTCTGACTAAGTATAACTAAAATTTTAGTTCAAAACATAATTTTAGCAAAAAATTTGCTGAAAAATAGTATACCTGATTTACAAGATGTTTTACTTACTTTTCTACTAACTTATTTTTTTGTTTGTAGATATACACAAAATGTCGCGGCATGTCAAGATATAGTAGAGATGAGGAAAATTATACTATAAATTACAACTCTTTTAAGACATATAACAAAAATCTACCATGGAAGATTTTTGTATCTTTTTTTCATACATAAAACAAAATTGTGGATTAAAATAAGTTAAATTTTGTGTTGTCACAGGGTTGTGAAAGTAATTGTATATTAATTAATTTAAAGAAAAAAAATATATTTTTTTTTTTGCAAGCTCATTTTTACCAAATTTGTAGTAGCTCTTTTTTGTTATTTTTACAGGTTTATTTTATGAGTGTAGGAACAATTTGTAAACATTTTGTCAAATTTTCCTAAACTCTTAATGGAAATCTATTTGCTAACGTTTTTACTTAAAATTAGTATATCGAGGGCCTATATTCCAAACCCTCTATCTTTGATTTTCACGAAAAAGACTTTTGATGGTAAAATGTTCATTAAAACAGCCCTCATGTATGATGTGAATTTCATAACAAAAATATTTTTTTTGCTGTTCTATTTGCATTTTCGTTATTCCTCTATCTTACGCAATTAGTTTTTCTGAATGCAAAACCCTCTATCTTTTCAAATATTAAATTTTCAAATATTTTTTTGGAATAATTTCTTCTTGCAATACATGTTTTCTTATTATTTTTTTGCATGCTGAACATGAATTTTACATTTTTTTATCGTTTATTAAAATAGCGAAAGCTATTAAATGAAAATATTTTACCTTTTGGTTTTTGGAAAATATAATGTCCATGGCATAAAAATAAATGGTTAAAGTGTCTACTTTACTAAAAAAAAGCAAAAAAAAAAAACAAAACACATAACTTTTTGTTTCATATTGTTTATTATTAAACTTTAAAAACTGACAAATGGCATACATGAAATCAAAATAATTAATTTTTATTAAAATGCAAAACCCTCTATCTGATTATTTTCATACATAAACATTGAATATTTTTGAGAAGCAAAACCCTCTATCTATCATAAAGTCCCCAATAATGCAACATTTTAAAAACCAATTATATGTGAGATTCAGTAGTTGCTTTAAAAAATATTGTAGAATACCGAATTTTAATAACTCAAGTAATATGCGAAAAAAACAGTTTTTTGGCTCTCCTGAAAAGTTGTGTTTTTAAGATAGAGGGTTTTGAATATGGGCCCTCGATATATTTTTTTATTAAAATTTATATTTATTATCGTTTGGTAGTTTTCCTTAAATTTTCGATTATAAAAATGTTCAACTTGAAAAAAGAAAAAACTTTTAGCAACTCAGTAAAGTAAAATATTTTTCTGAAATCAGCAACGAAAATTAGTAAACAATTTTGTAATTTGTAAATCAGGAATAGAAACAATTTTTACAAAAAAATGATTTTTGTATCAGAAATGAGTACAATAACAACTGTAACTTACGATATAAACCATTTTACTCAGTTTTGTACCAAAGTTTTATTTCAGTGTATTTATATAAACATGGTTGATGAAAATTCCGCATATAAATGTAAAACATAAAAAAAAAGAAAACTAGAAACTAATATATACAAAGGCAACAAAAAAGTAAATAAATTATAAAATTATTTCAGCATAATAACATGTCAAAATGCTTTCCGTTTCCTTAAACTTCTACATACAATCAAACCACACACACTAACTCTAACAGAAAAGACATTTTAAGATTTTGTATACTTTGTATATCCTTTAGTTCATATGTTGAATTTTTGTATGTGTATGTGTAAGTGTGCTATATTTTATTTGGGAATATGACATCAAGTGTCCATTTTTATTTGTGGTAATCTTTCATAAAGGATTTACACACAAACACCCCATTTGGAAACATGAATTTTTCAAAAAAAAAAAAAAAAAAAATACTATGCGTAACTTTTTGTTGTTGTTCCCCCCTCCAAATTTACTAAAAAATTCATGTTTTTAAAAGATTTTCGACTTAGTTTTACTTATTTTCTTTATATTATTGTAAAGAATTTTGTTTTTAATGTTATTTAGAATTTATATTTTTTTTATTCCTTTGAGAATTTGCACATTCTATGTTTATTTTGTTGTGAATAAGTTTTAAGTTACGGTCGAGTCAAGGGAGGAGAAGAAGGTGGGGTGGATTTTTGTATGTAAGTTTTACTGTATGGGGTCCAGGGCCGTAGACAGAAATTTATTTTGTAATGGGGGGTATCGCGAAACTTTTTTTTCAGAATTGAGCACGCAGAGTTTAGTCGAAAATAATATGGCAATTTTAAAAGTCTCAAACAATTTTAGCTACGGGCTAAAAAAAAATTAACTTAATTCAAGACTCCAGAGTTTTGACTTAACATTTTACACGTTAATGGACAACTTCCAGCCAGCTGACTCTTATTTTTGAAAGCCTTCTATTACTATACAAAAATTCAGCCATCATAAAATGAAAAAAGTTTGTATGACTTTTTACAAGCTGGGGTCGCCCTAACGTTTAAACGCAACAGAACTGGACCAGCTGACAGCCATTTTACTTATGTGCACCTTCAAATCTGTTATACAAATGAAAGTTAATAATTATAAAATGACTAGAACCAGAATGTCGCCAGCTCCCGGACTACAGTCGCTCCAAAAAGTAAATGCACACAACAAATTTGCATTTTCAAATGGTTTTAACTATCACTCATTTTAACTTTTATTTAAATAAAGTTACCACTGATTATTTGTCACAATATTTACTTTATCATTATTGAATAAATTCTTGAAATTGTCCTGTATTTTGTAAATATCATGTGAAATTCGAAAAGTACTTGCAGGCGGAAAATATGAATGTCACGAAAAGTTATCAATATTCATCTTATGTAAAGTACATTCAAGGAAAAAGCTTAATCATATCTAAATTTTCATCGTATCACCAATTGTCTTCCAATATAGCGTTTCATTGTATTTGTGAAAGATTTCATAAAAAGCCGAATCCATTTCATCATATTTATGGAATGTTTCAAGGAGGAGGATATTTTGTATTAGTACCGATTTTATTATTTTTGTGTAAAATATTTTTGTGTAAAGACTATGAAATCGATTTTTTAGATGCAATTTCTGGTTCCCTGATAAGAAGAATTCGCGAACATAAAATATATAAAGAACATATTTTTAACAACGCATCTACTTAGAAACGAAATTCACGTGTTTGCTAAATGATAAATTTTCAAATTTTATCTAATTATGCATAATAAATTTGTTTTGTTCTTCATTCTTTTTTAAGTTTTTGCTTTCTTTTTTTTTTTTTTTTAAAGAGAAGCAACACTCCGGAAATTCTTCCTATTAATTAATGTGTTCCTTTCGTTGGAAAAGGGATAGTGGAGAGATGAAAGGTGGTGAAAGATGAAGAGCTTCAAACATGGCAACACTGTATGTGCGCGAGTAGATAATTCTTAGAACAGTTGTTGCTCGCTACCTGATGTAGAGTTGGCGAATTTATTGAAGCTTTTTGTTTCATAGCCCTGTGGTTAAGTGCTATGGGAACACTAAAGGTGGGCGCAGCGATACATATAAGTGATAGAAAACTCATACATATTATTTTTCTAAATTGATGTTGTCGTCACCGGGGATCGAACCCGGGACCATCTGTGTAACAGTCCAACGCGCTAACCATTACACCACAACGCCCATTCTGCGGGGGTTCCCTATTCCCCTTGGAGCCGCGCATGGTTAGTAATTAACAATACATCGTTATATAAAGAATTATTTTTTAGCAACTTTCTTTTTGGCAACACTGTTATTGACAGCTCAGCTGCTTTCGTGTAACATGTTACTGTTAAACATGTTCAGTGTGGTATATAATTTAACCATGAATCGACTTTCAAACGAACAACGCTTGCAGATTATTGAGTTTTATTATAAAAATTAATGCTCGGTAGAGAAAGTGCATCGTGCACTTAAAAAATATAGTCAGTTTGGGCGATCTTATAAGGCGGCTATTCGGAATCTTGTAACTACCCAGCAAAATAAGAGCTGAGGAAGAAGTAGTAAAAACACCACATCTACTGAGCCGGAGGTGGTGCAAATTTAGGTGAATCATTAATGATTTTAACATTGGGCGGATGGAGTGAATATATAACTTCTTTAATAGCATTTTAAACAGTGCATGGATGCTATTTTACAATAGTTCATGGAAGGTCTTTTTTAAATATATATTAACATTTTTATTTCATAAAAATGTGCAGCATACTTTAGGAATGTTTATTTAAATATTAAAAAAAAAAAATCTTTTGGTGCCAGCGAGTTTTGAACACACGAATCTGAGTTACGATCTGCTGTATTAAAGTAGACAGCTCTACCATTTGCACCAAAGTTACTTATGCAATACAATAAACTTAAAACGAACTTAAGTTGAAAATATTGATATATTTTTATGAAAACAAGAAACATATGCTACACAAATATATAATAAAAAAGATAAAATAATGATTTTAAAACATTTTTATTGTGTGATTTCGTATCACTGAGATATAAATTATTTTTAAAATATTTTCCAGTTTTGATGAGGTTAAAAAAAAATATTAAGAAAATTCATTGCGAATTTTAAAATATTTTTTTAATAATTAATTTGACGAGAAGTGTCTTTAATAAGATAATGACAATGAGAAAAAAAAATATTGGAGAAGTAGTTTAACTACAGATCGGAAAAAGTGGCCTGCAATGAAACGATTGTGCCTTGGAACATAAGATCTTTTAATGTTTCCCGTATTTTTTTCTAAAGATTTGAAGAAAGAGGTCGGTAAAAACTCTATAGGTAAATTAAAGTGATATATTTAAATTAAGTAAAAGTTATTTATTAATTAATTTAATAATTAATTATTATTCTTAATAAACTAGCTTTCAAAATTTGGCTTCGATATTATTCTTTTTTGCTAATTTTACAATAGAATTAAAAACTCAAATAGATTTTTAAGCGAAAATCAAATTTGTTTACCTAATATTTTTGAATATTGCACACGTTTCAAGGCAAACAAGGGAACAAATATGAAAAATTCGATAAACTTATTTTTAGCAGTGAATTTTAAATAAGTTTTACAAAATGTTCCATCGCAAAGACAAAAAATAGATTTTTATCGAATAATTATTTGTCCACTCTGGATAACAATTTGCTAAAAAAAAAAATTTTATGATTAAAGTCAAGATGTTAATTATTTGGTCGTTTTTAAATTACTTAATTCTCTTAAAATGCTCGGAAAAAACTAAATTAAATAAAAATACTAAAAAAATTGATTAGAATTTAAAAAAAAAATAAAAAAAAAATTATCTCCCCACCCCGGAATTGAACTCGCAACCTTCTGATTGCAAATCCAACCACTTACCACCTCAACCTCCATTTAAAAAAAATATATATGAACTTCTGAAAAAGTACTTCTTATGATGTTATTAATTTAGATACCAATTAATTTATATGGTGATGCAAATGCTGTTTAAAACAACTTTAATTTAACATTTTTGGCAGTTGTTAACAATAACTTCTATTAAAGTGAAAAATGTGCGTATGCTAATACTTGGAAGTCAAGTTAAAGAGGTTCTTAAAGCACTACTTCCATTTTATTTTGCTGGGTAAATTTGTACCAAATTTACATTATTGGACATTAAACCATCAACACGCATACTTAGAGTGCGGACAGAGCAAAATATCCCAGCTGCATCCGTCAGTGTTGTTGAGGACCGTGAATTATCGATTCGGCGCCGTTTGCAGCAATTGTGCCTCTGTTACTCCACTACGTTGAAAACCTTTCAAAATACAGCTGGTGCACGAATTGAAGCCCCCACGACGTAGCACAACGGCTAACTTTTGGTAAATGGACGCTGCCAAAGTTGGATGAAGGTTAACTTTTTTATCGGAAAATTGTGTGCATTATGGGATGGTGGCATCGTTGAACCGTATTTTTCAAACACGACAAAGGCGGGAACGTTACTGTAAATGTGAATGTTGTTTATGAAATGTTTCATAAATATTGATAAAATTGTTACAATGGACGAAAATTTAAGAAACTTATTTCTGTTTTTCTCTGGGTGTAGTTAGGAACGGTAGTTGTGAGGGTGCATTTAAATCATATTATTAGTATAGGCCACCAACAATTCATCTCTAGCCCAAAACCTCTTCGACTTGGGTAACCGCCGAAAGTAAAATGTAGTCGATAAATAGTTATGGTTTCAGTTTTATATTATAAAATTTTGCGAAAAAGCCCTCTAATCATCTTTGTTTATCTTAATTAAAAAATTTTAATAAAATTTTGAAAAAAATAGTACAGCATTTGAAAATAACTGATAAAAGGATCTGGTTGGAGCTATATAGGAATAATTGGGAAAAAGTCCAATTAATGTCAAACTCTCTGTCTGGAATATATTGGGTATACAAGTTAATAATGTCGACTTGAACAACATATGGCAGAACTATCACATATGGTTTGTGTCAATAATAACAAATATGATAATTTGGAGGGTAAAAATCTGCCATTATAATTCAGTATTCGATAGGCGTCAAAGTGTAAAACCACATTTTTTTCAATCCGTATAATAATGTCGAATTTTGTGCTTAAAAAAGATGTTTTGCGGGGAAGTCTGATAACCTTCTTTCATTTGAAGAAAACGGCTGCTGAAAGTTATCGATTGTTGGTAGAAGCTTACGGTCAACATGCACCAACTCAAAAAACTTGTGAACGATGGTTTGTGCAATTCAAAAGCGGTGATTTCGACACAGAAGACATGGACAGGCCTGGTCAGACGAAAAAGTTTAAAGATGAGGAATTGGAAGAATGTTGTCAAACGCAAGAAGAACTTGAATTATCATTGGGAGTCACACAACAAGCCATTTCCCTACGTTTAAAAGCATTGGGATTCATTCAAAAGCAAGAAAATTGAGTTTCATATGAATTGAAGCCGAGAGACGTTGAAAGGCGATTTTGTATGTCGGAAATTCTGCTTGAACGATACAAAAAGAAGTAATTTTTGCATCGTATTTGTTACTAGTGATGAAAAATGGATACATTACAATAACCACATGTGTAAATCGACGTTATTAACTTGTATACCCAATAATTAGGGATAATAAAGAATAGCGAAACATAAATTTAATATAAATTCGTGTACTAAAAGATAAATTTTTAAGGATAAACTTTGTAGTTTCAAAACTGTTTTTTTTTTCGTTTTTGTTGTTGTGTTAAAAAATATAGAAATCTTTCGGGACTTTTTATTCCATAATGAAAAAGTAGATATTATTACAAATAAAAAGTGGTGACTTTATTTTAATAAAGGTTAAAATAAATGATATTTTAAATCATTTGAAAATTTAAATTTGTTGTGAGCACTCACTTTTTGGAGCGACTGTATGTGTATAAGCAAACAAAATTTACAATGTTTTTGACCAAATTAATATCATAATAAATTTTTAGCGTTTCGCGCTATATTGTATTTGTCCAGATGATTTTATTCTACAGAAAAAAACAACACAAAATCAGATTTTTTTATACGCCAGTAGGCACGGAAAATAGTATAAATATTTATAGAAAACTTACACAATTTTTTCCTAAAAATGTTTCAAAGCTTACACTATTAATTTCTATGCACAAAAATTATTTAAAATGAATTTCTGTTAAATAAGATTTTCAAAAACTACAAAAAAAAAATGTCCTTTAAATATAATTTTCATTTATAAAATTTATAAAATAAAAAAAAATCCGGGACTAAAGCATTTTAATGGATAAAAGTTTTTAAAAATTTCGTTGTAGAAGAAAATTATGATAAAGCAATGGTTTTTCTATATCTTTTAAGATAGTTTTATAGCATTAAAATTTAGAATTGGATACTTCTCCTCTCTAAATAAATGCTTTTTAATAAATGTTTCAGAAATAATTTGATTTATTTTACATATAAAATAAAATTTTCGTTTTTTCTATAAATGGATGCAAATGGTAAAAAAAAAATTTCAATAAAAAAATGTTTTCTTCTTCTTCCTGTAAAGAGACTAACTAAAAAAATATTCTACAGTAATTAATATAAAAATTAATTACGATTGTCATTATCTGACGGTTGCAAAACACTTTCTAAGGTAAAAATTATATTTTGCTTTCTTTGCATTTTTGTTAAGCCAGCGAGAAACCCCAAGTTTTTAGAGATTCATTTCTCCCCACATATCAAATGCTAATTTTTAACTTTCGATTATTTTTGTCATAATAAACCATACAAAACAAGAACTAGAATTTTTTTTAAAGTTGTATGTATTTTCCTATTCAAAATTTTGCAAAGCTTAAAGCAGGATTAAAAGAATTTAAAAACTGATATGAATTTTGACTACATTTTAGTCAATTAAAAATCTCCAAATTCTGTAAACAGTTTTCTGTTTAAACAACAAATCATAACCTTCTTCCAAAAATATGTATATTTTTTATAAGTACATGTTTTTAAAATTTGTGAAATTTTTTTTTTAACCCCCCCTCTGGTTGCTGCTCTGGTTGGGTCAGCAGTTTTTTTTTCTATTTGGCATGTGTATGAGGTCACACACGCATGTAATTTCATGCATTTCAAGCCATCACTTTATATAAAATACATATTTTCCTCTTGACCTCCACCCCCGTCGACTCATTCCAGCCTTTATTATAAAATGTAAAAAAATTTAAAATTTATGAGCTTTTACTACACTTTAGAGAGACATTTATTAAATAAAAAAGGAAGTTAATCAAAATGTTATAAAAAAAACTATGTATGGGGAATTTTTGGTAAAGATATATTCATTTATTTTAAATTATATAAAATACCGATAGAAAAATAAATAAAAATAATTTACTTGCTTATTCCATTTTTTAATAAAAAAATTAAGTTTTGAAATATCATTCCTTCTTTGAGAGATTATGAAAAAATTGAGATTTTGTTACCTCATGTCTTTCGAATTACTTTATATTGAAAATATATATTCACTATTGAGATTAAAACACATCTCCTTATTCAGTTTTTAATTTTTTCAAGAACTCGCGGTTTTTTCATGGTTTTAATTTTGAAAAAAATTCAAAAATTCCGAAAGTATGTTATTTTAAAGAGCTCTATATTTGAAACTATCGGATTTCGCTGATTCGAAAATCGTTTGATTTTTACGATTGTCCTCTTTTCCAATTACACGCAATAAATAAATGATTTTAAATAAAAAATGCTTTTTTATGCAAATGCAATATAAAGATGGAATTTTGAATTTGTTTTTCTCCGTCAAAATTTTGTTAAAATAAAAAAAAAAACAAAATTTAAATTTTTTATATAAAGTTAAATTTCGCTTTTTCTGTGACGCGAATATCATTTAAGTTTCTCTATTTTTTTATCACCTTATCCATTATTTCCATACAATAAATTTAATTTTTTTTATAACTTCAATGTTTGATATTCCTTCACTTACAATGTAAAGGATAAAATATGATGACATTTGAAAATAACTGCCAGTCAAATTTTCAACTTAATTAGTTGAACTGGCAACTGTGGTAATAATTAACAACTAAACATAGCTTTATAGAAAATAAGTTCGCAGTAAATTTCGTCATACTCAAACTAAGTCACGGTATGTTTTTAATTTAACTAGTTGAGTTAAATAGATGATGTTTACAATTTAACACTTTAAAGCACGAAGAATGTTGATGAAAGCCGTTGCGGGCTAGAAAGTTAACTCCATTCATGCGGGTGTCAAATAACTTTTTTCTAAGTGTTTTTTCTGTTAATTAAAGTAAATTATCACAAATAAAATTATAATTTTTCTGTTAATATGAAAAATATTCATGATCTTTAACCGAACTAACCAACAACTCACATAATTTGTAATTTTTATATTTTGAAGAGACTTTAAAAGAGTTTAAAAGAACACACTTTTAACAATGCAAAACCGTGTTTTAGTTTATTTGTCCAAAAAAGTATTTAATTTTTGATTCATATGCAATTTTTGGATGCATTTTGCATTTTGCAATTCCAAATTCTGATAAACCAAGATAAAGAAATCACTTTTTTATAAAGAATATATTGTGAGTTTTAACTGCGCGACGAAAAAAGTTCCGATATAATCATACATGATTCTATATAGTATCACATATAAGTAAATGTCACATCTTTATCTGATCCGAAATCATTTTATCTCATGGGATCTTATCTCATATAGTTTGATCCAAAACATGGGTCTATCAAATATGATCAAATCATATATAATTTGATACAATATCATATAATATGTTTTTTAATTAAAACAATTAAAAAAAATTATAAAAATTTAAATGTTTTAGAGATCAGAACTTTTTATTTAAATCCAATTAATTACTACTTGAAATTCATGTATAAAACATATAAATATTAATTTTAAAAAATAATGTCAAATCTAAAAATGTATGCTTTTTATGAATCTAAAGTTGGAACATATAATATCTTTAAAACGATAGGTAAAACAAAAAAAAAAAACAACTTTTACCGAGGAAGAAAATCAAATTATTTGTTCGCAAGTAGAGACCTTTTTTTAAGAGCAGATATAAACAGTAAAGAGCAGATATAAACAGTAAAGAGCAGATATAAACAGTAAACTTTACACGTCCTTGGTATACAAAATAGTACGGTCGGTATTATTGATCAATACGATATTTTGTTTATGAAGTGTAAATCTCCGTATATAGTACTTCATCAATTTCAGATTGTTCTAAACAACTATTTTGTTAACAACAAAACAGAATCAGTGGTAGAAAGTATATTCCAGATAGTGGAACTAAGCTACTATTGAATTTTTAAAATTGAAAATTTAGAATTTATTATGCATATTATAAGGGTTGGGTGTTTTATTTGTTTTAAACAAGCCGTTACCAACGCTCCCTTCTAAAAATCTGACCAGTGCCTCTGGTGGGAATCGAATTCATACCCCCGCACTGATAAGCCAGCACGCTACCAACTAGCCTACCGGAGCGCATCAACTTTAATTAATTAATTTTCATGCTTTTAAGCAATTTTAATTAGATTTTTAAGTTAATTTGTGTTGTTTAAGTTTTTGTATAATTAACACAAAGTTTTGTTTATAAAGGGTGCTTTTTATACCGGTATAAAACTTTAAGTTGACAACACTTTTTAACTGGCGGCCATTTTGTCAGCTGTCAAGTGAGTTATGTTTAGTTTGGCTTGGCATTTCAACATGAATAAAGCCGCTGGACTATTTTCTGAGGGGATATATAAAGTCGCTGGTCTACGCCGATACGCCCGAAAGGATTGACCATTTTGAGAACAACATTCGCCGCGTTATTGCCAATATACGGCCAAAAATGTTGGAAAAAGTCATCGAAAGTTGGACCTCCAGATTAGACTACGTCCGAGCCAGCCGTGGCGGTCATATGCCAGAAGTCATATTTAAATTACAATGCCAGAAGATTATCTTTCAAATAAAGTAAATTTCATGTCAATTTAAAAAATTCATCTTTGTTTTATTTCCCTTCAAAGTTCTATACCTCTATAAAAAAACGTCCAAGTGGTCAATCGATTCGGGCTACGGAGTACAGCAGCAATGACTTATTCTGTACGCACTGTACGACGTCTCTGTGGATGCATATTATCATTTAGAGTAAACGTAGTGCGATAACGTTTCATATTTATTCGTATTAATTGCTCTGTTGGACGATTATGTTGACCGTAAAATGGACATAGTGCGCGATACGTATTTCGAACAAAAATGCCAAGCCAAACTAAATATAAATCACTTGACAGCTGGCAAAAAGGCCGACAGTTAAAAAAGTGTTGCCAACTTAAAGTTCTATACCTGTATAAAAAACACCATAAGCATAGATGATGATATCAAGTTGTATATAGGTATATAGCAACTTTTTTTCATCTGGTGTTTAAAAACCTGCTCAAAATATAAATATTACAAATTATACAAAAAAATATTTTAAGTTTTGTATGAAAACAATTACAATGGAGGACTGGTATAAATTAAAAAAATTTAAGAAATTATATGGTAATCGCGTCACCGTAAAAGCGAAAGTTAATTACAATTTACCCATGTTTAAAAAATATTGAACTAGGAGAACAATTTCATACATCTAAAAATTGTTTTTGAATAAAATATTAATTTTTTAATATCTATTTTTTATTGCATAAGTGTGAAAAGGGACAACCATATAAATCGAATGCTTTCTGAGTAAGAGAAATACAATAAAATCTTTCAAATATATTATCCCTATGATATCCGTATTCTATGGGTTATTCCATGAAAATTTCCCAAAGAACCATACCTCTATCGTTAAAATCGAGTCCCCTACTTTTTGTTGGTATATTTTTTCCCAAATTGACGTTCGTATGAAATATTACCTACACGTTCACATCCATAACTCAAAAACTATCGATCGGGTTTAATCGCCAAAATTGTCCAAATTTTGGACCATTTTTCCATTTTTTCATGATTTTGTCCAAGAATATTACTTTCATGGCCATTTTTTTGGCTCAATCCATTATTTAATTAAATTTACAATTCAAAACGAAGAGTTTAAGCCCAAATTTATCGAATTCGGTTGATTAATTCATGCGATATTGCTAAAACAAAATAACACATAAAACCAACTTTTTGATTTTTTTCCCCTTTTTATTTTTTTTTTTCTATAAAAATTCAAATTAAGAGATAATAAAGTATCTATCAACCTATTATCAAAAAAAAATATTCAATTTGAGTGTAGTAAAAGACAAAATGTGAAAAAAAACATTATTTTTTCTGAAAGTCTTGTTTGCTTTCAAGTCTGGATGTTTTAGTGGCAGCCAGCAATTGGACATGTCTTTCCGTTGAGATTTTGGTTCCCTCAAAACAACTAGATGAGCTTCTTTAACCATCCTTGGATGCAACTTCTCATCAATTTTTTCTACAGTTAGAGCATCATTTTTCCTGCCGTCGAATGAAAATGATATCAAATTCGAGCCATCATACCGCTTACGAAGTGCGTCTTGTCTCCATTTTTCTCTTTCTCTACGAAGTTTACTTTTATCCATGATGACAAGATTGTCATGAGCATCTTTTACGCCCAGGTCTTCCATCAGAGCTGTTGCCAATGCTGATCCCATTCTATCATGCACACCAAATCTGTCACGCATCATTGCATAGTTTTTAGTATTGTATCTGGGAGTGTATGTTTGTAGTGGTAGAACTAATTCTGAACCTCCTCTCACATCAACTTCCATTTCGTCATAATGTGGTTCGTATGTAGGATCGTTGCTCACTGGGATTGTTGGTATAGTCGTTGGTATCGTCTCTTCACTTCCACTATCGTGTTCCGGTATCGTTTGTATTCTGTCATTATATTGATCGCGCATGACATCTTTTAAGTTTTCTGGGATAGATCCACATGAGCAGTCGTTTTCTTTCAAGTTGCATTTACATTTTCCAATGTTGAATAATTGGTTTGTTGATTCTACGAATTTTTTGAATTCTGTTGCGCGTTTTACTCGTTGTTTATCTGCATTACTATATGCGTCAAGCAAATTATTCAATTTTCTAATGATGCTACCTTTGAGTATAAGTTCAATATTAAGTTGATTCCAAATTTCTAACAATCTGTCTGCTACTTGGGGAGTAAATCTTTTATACGAAAACATTTTGCTTTGGGCTTTTGAGATATATATATATCTCTTCAAAATTACATACGTTTGCGATTTATGAAAACTAAAACCGTAAAAACACAGCAAGTTTTTCAAAATTTGAAAAACTGAACATGAGGATGTGTTATGGGCTCCATGGAGATTGTGCGTACAAAGATACATAAAATTTGAAGACCCTAGGGCAATTCAATTTGTGATTTATCATAGAAGTCGTGATATACGTTTTTCAATATAGTATCTATTATATTTTTAGAAAAATCTTTGTTTTTATGAGAAATTCCAAACTTAATATTAAAACTTTCTAGTGTATTTCCAAAATACATCGAACCAATTTTCGTCTTTGTATAGGTAACAAAAATTTACATAAACTTAATCAATCATTTTATAAAACATCAGGAAAATAACTCTGAAATTTCTCTTAAACTCTCCATCATTGTATTCAATAAAAAACTTATAAGTTTTGACCGAAAAACTACAGATACAACAAAACACTTGAGAAATGGCATACGTTCAAATAGACACACACACACACACTCATACAAAGCAAAGACAGGATACATATCAACATCCTTATGATGAATTTATCATTCACTGCAAAGAAATAGCGGGAGCATAAAAAGTTACAAGACTTGTATGCATACATAAGTGGCTTTTTTTTTACTTTTATCATATCATTAAACAGAGAAGAGGGTAACTGCTACTTCAAAACTAAATAATATAAATTGTATGTAAACGAAAAGAATTTCATTAATTTTCAAAGAACATTTTACAAATACTACTACTTGTAGATTAGCATGCCTCAAACATAAGGATACTAATACATACACACATATTACACAATGGGCTAGGGATCGAACATTTTTAAACTTGAGTCATCCTTGATAAACCGGGCAAGTTTATCATCCGTTTTTCTAAAAAGTTTTAAAAGAATCCGGAATCCGCTAGTGAAAGTCTCTCAATACGATATGTCTTCTGTTAAACTAAACAACTTTGTTAGAGAAACCCGGATATCCGGTTTCAGTGTCTTATCTAGCAGACTGATAAGTCAACTCGTTCCCCTTAATGAATATGACCAACGGCATAATTACAATTACTCCCGCGCCTACCCTTATTGCATCGGATTAACGGACTTTTAGAGCAGCACAACTGTTCAATAAGTTGCTAATGAATGCTGACTCCATATTCCGTTTTATAATTATCAGCGCTGCTTTATCAATTCAATATAAATCAGCCTGGAAATTTTATAATCGTACACTTATTTAAAGCCCACTGCAAATGTAGTTGAAAACAAATGAAATTTTACTTGAAGAAAGAACAACTTACATTTCAGTAAATTCAATGTACAATGTCATTTGTTTTTGCTCTTCAAAAAATGAATCACAATTACTGTTAAAAATTAACCAAATATGTAGTAAAAAACAAACATTTAATTGTCTTATTTCTTTTAATAAAAAAAACTACGGCATAAAATGAATGTAAAATAATAATACAGTAATTTGATGTGGTTAGTTTTTTTTTTAAATGAACTACATTTGTAGTCAAAAATGAAATTTCTCCTACGAATGGCTGTTTTTTATTTAAAAATAAGATTCTGTATTACAACTCAAACAACTACAAATGCAAGTTGTATAGTTCGCCAGAGTAAACTCGATCTTATCCCCGTCTCAATCTTTGAACGGTAATTAAAGACCGATATTTCACCATATAAGAAACTGTGGAACATTCCTCCATAGTATTACCACTCTCCTCATGGTATTACCAATCTGTAAAACTATTTTCAATAATACTAAATTTTGACGGAACAGATTACAAAGATCTGCTCTGGGAATAACTGGTACTAATTAGTGACGTATATGAAATCCTAATGCAGAATCCGAAAGAAAGGTACCAGGCAAAGGGATTACAACACATGATATGGTCTTATCGGTGAGAGGCCTTCGGAACTCAGTCTTATGTATCGTATACCTTCGCTTTAGGCAATTTAGAAGAAATTCCACCATACCGTCCGTTTATATGTAAAGGATCTGGTGCCTTTACAAGGCGTTGGAGGACAAAATTCACACGATGTGACATGTCTCGAACCTGGAAAACATCACCTATCCAAGGCTAGGTCTGTGACACCACACAAAGGGAACACTTTTTCCCACCTATGACAACGCCATGTAAAAGTGACAAGTCCATTTAAATTAACTGGTATGGTGACAGTTCGTCAAAATTTTACATATGCTTTAGATAATATCAACCTGTGTCAAAATTTGTAGAAATTTTTGAGTAATTATTCCATTATTATCTAATTATTCCAAATCTACCAAAAATGTGGTGAATTTTTCTTATGCCATATGCAAAATGGTGCCAGTTTTTCAGAATGAGATATTCGCTGTTTTTAATTTGGCTAATTTGATGCTCAATATGACTGAAAGGGGCCTTTATGGTGACCAGTAGCGCCTTCAAAATTCTAGACGTAGGAATTTTTAAGGCTCAATCAATGTGACTACATATTAAATATGGCAAAACTACACTTTATGGGTGTGTTCCTCAAAAACAACCGTGTTTTGCTATCTAGTATGAATGTGACTTTAGATTGCCGAACATAACTAGTATTGTTTTCAGAACATGGTTACCCTCAAAATTAACCAAATTCCTCTGCGAAATGTGCACAGAGAAAATAAATTCGTGATGACAATCGAATGATTTTGTGGTGGTTACCGAATTTTTTGTTAATATAAATAAATACCAGAAGACCGAAAACTCCCGAAAAAAAACGTGGGATTTCAAACATTACAAAATCCCTAATCCCGTTATTTTTATATATCAATCGCAATTGGCATACCTAGTGGGAAGACTCTGCAACATTTGGCATACATAACACAGTTTATATTTATTTTTCTAAAATTTTCTAGAGTTCTAACCCAGAGTAAAGTATGGCAACATTTACACAGAATCCTGATATACTACAGCAAGGACACATATGTTAAGCTTGGTTTCGACAACCATGAGCTAGCATAATAAATACTCTTGAGTTTTGGTCGTGTTTGTATGTGTTCAAATGGTTTTGGGTGTCATGATGAATGGATATTTGTAGCCTTTAAGCATTTGTCTTTTCTTTAGTTTTTCCACTTCTTTACATGACAACCGCCTCGCTGTATACATCATGTGGAAAATCAACATCATTTTTCATACACATTTACATAAAGTATTTCATCTCATTTTAGTCATTTTTGAAGATTCATGATGTTTCAAACTCAAAAAGCTGTTGGTGACGCCATAAGCTTATACAATACCATGAAGAGGTATATGCGCATTCATTGTGTTTGTTGAACTTCTTGTGGCCGTTTGCCACTATTTTCATACACCATAATAATCTGTCAAAATTTGATTTACTCACTTGATTACATTTGGTTTGTTGTTTGAAATTGAAGTAAAAAGACCGAAAAATGTTAATAAGAATTTTGATTTTTCCTTAGAGAAAAATTGTAACAAAATTAAACTGTCAAATAGCGTGTAATTTGTATAAAAGAGAATGTATTGAAGAATAGTAAAATGATTTGAATATGATTGATGATATTAAGGGAATACTTGAAAATTAACTAATTTGAATTTTGGTTAAATATACTGAAGCTAAATTAAAAGCAAAGTTTGGTATCTAAATTCAATCGAACACCTAATACTACGTTCACACTGAACCCCAAAATATGAGTTTTCGTTTAGTTCATGGCATAACAATACAAGGTAAAGGCATTAGTGGGAAATACGTTTTGTTATTTGACTTTCCATGCTTTTTTGTTTACTTTTTGTAGGAATTTTTGACATTTTGTTTTTGAAAACGAGACAACATTTTTTGAATAAGTCTACTAGGTATTATTTACCATGCCCATTTGTATGGAATTTGAAAGTTGAAAACTAAATAAATTTGGAAACTACTATCCAGCAAAAACTATTCTGCCAAAGAATGATTCTAATTGGGCATTTTCTTCGATAAATTTAACATTGGCTTGTCATAGGCAGGAATAATTATTATAATGTTGCAAAACAACTTCCTAGGAATATTTTATGTCTAAATAACTTCCGAAGAATTTGTTTATGCAGAAAGCTCCAAAGAATCATATTTCGAAAGCTTCCTTCCTATGCCAAGACGAAAAATTAAAAGAAAAAAATGTTTACTGGTTAGTTTTCAGTTTTGTGTTAACATTGTTTATGCCAACTTATTTCTATTCAGAAATTTACAATCCAATGAAAAATTATCACTTTAAAATTATTTATTCAACGCCCCTTAAAGTATGCAGCCAAATTTCCATATGAACAAAATTAATGACAAACATTGAGGGATATTTCTATGTATTTCGGCCATGTTTTAAAATATTTCTTTAAAAAACTATTGTTTTTTTTATTTTTTAATAAAACCCTTTTTCACTAAACACCCTTTGATTATACAACCCTATTTTAACTTCTATTAATTTGCATAATTTAAGGGGTGTAAGTCTGTAGAATTAAAATTTACATAAAATTCTACATTAAAATGAAAGAGACAGAGAATTTTTTATTCACATGACATTTTCTTAAAAAATAACCCCCTAAATATTTAATCCAAAAACCACCTTAAAATTTAAATAAATACAAAATTTGAATGTCTGCCAACTGAGCAGGCGTATTAGGGATACAAGCTAAATTAATAAAGTACGTTTCATATTTATAACCCATGTATGAAATTATACTTTGTAGCTCTTTAATATTTTAACTAATCAAGTTACTTTGAATTCTAAAATTGTCAGAATGTCATTTAATAAAATATTTATTTGTTTTGAATTAATTGTGAATTGCTGTTAGCGATATTTAGTATTTTATGAAGGCCTTTCATTCCTCGAGTTTCATAATTATAACCAGTTAAGATTTATTTTTAATTTTTCAAAAGAATGCATTATTTTTAGCGACTTTTTTATAACCAGTATTAATTATTAAAATGTCAAAAAAATATGCCTTTCTGAAGACAAATTTTGGCTTTTACAACCTAATAACTACACTCATAGAAATAAACTTGTAACAATAGCAGAAAAACCTACTAAAAATTAGTTAAAAATTATCTTGCAGAAAAAACTGCTAAATTTAGCAGATTTTTTTTTTATGCTAAATATTAATAAAATAAGAACAACTAAAATAAATCTGTTAACTTTGCAAAATTTTAGTTATATTCGATGTGAATTTTAGTTAATTGAAATTAGTAAAATTAGCAAAAACTTTTACTAAATATTTGTAGACTGAAGATAGCAAACAAAAACTGTAATACTAACAAAATGTATGCCATATTTCTTCAAAATTTAGTGGAATGCAAAATACAGTTTATCTTGATAAAATCAACAGAGGGAAGACTTTTATTTGTATTAAAAAAACTAAATATTTCACATTTTTCAATGATTTTTTTGTTCAGTAATATTTAGTAAATGTTTTGGCTGATTTTAGCACATTATTTTGGTACTTTCAATTAACTGAAATTTAGCTCAAATATAAATATTTTTATTTTAGTTAGTCTCTTTAGAGGAAGAAGAAGAAGAAAACATTTTTATTGAAAAATTTTTACGGACACAAGGGATACACCAGACTGCCGCAGTTTCGTCCCCCTCCTGGGACTCGTCAGTGGTTAATTTATGTGTCAATTGAACAAAGTATTTTATATTGTTAATTTGTTCTATATGAAAAACTTTTTTTTTTTTTTTTTGGTGCCGTACTGGTATTTGAACTCACTGCCTTAGCATCAAGCTATGCATCGTAATCTCACCTCTTGACGAGTTGAGCCACGGTCGACACAGCGCTGGCTGTGGCTAAAATGGAGTTTTGTCACACTACGTACACACAAGTATTGTTTTTGATCAGAAGAGACAGAATTAACTAATACCAATGCACAATTCATTTATCAACTGTGCGCCCCGGTAGGCTAGTTGGTAGCGTGCTAGCTTATCAGTGCGGGGGTTGTGGGTTCGATTCCCACCAGAGGCACTGGTCTGTTTTCGCTACAACGCGCCGAAGGCCATAGTAGCTAGTGCCTGGTTAGGGTAATAGTATATAATTTGTAATTATATGATTATTAATTAATAAAATAAAAATAAAAAATTTCTCAACTAGAATGATTCTTCTTCTTAATCCTATCTCTTTTTCACAAGTAATTATCACGTTTTTTGTGTCCCTTGTGTCCGTAAAATTTTTCAATAAAAATGTTTTCTTCTTCTACAGTAATTAAATTAAAATTAATTACGATTGTCATTATCTGACGGTTGCAAAACACTTTCTAACAATATTTTTAAATTTAACAAATTTATTTTGCTATTGCTATATTACTAATATTTAGTAAAATATTTGCTAATTTTAGCAGTTTTTTCTGCAAGCGCATTTTTAATTAATTTTTAATAGTTTTTTTTTTTTGCTATTTTTACAGGTTTATTTCTATGAGTGTATTTCCAAAATTTCGCAATTAAGTAACCAAATCCAAAAGTAAGCGCTAATTTTTTAATGATAAGCAAAATTGTGGAACAAAGTAGAGAAGTGAAAGAAAATAAAAGTTGCTGATTGGCGATACACCGAATTATTTTAAACGCTGCAAGTTATTCTAACATACGCTGGAAATTCAGTTCACATCATCAATTATGAATAGTTCTGATTATATGCTAGAATTCATACCAGCAACGAAACTAAAATGTGGTTTCGCGAAAGAAACATTTCACTCCTTGACTGGCCTGCATGCTCTCCATATCTGAACACCATTGAAAATCTATGGGGTATGTTTCGTCAGCTTTACGCCAATGAGAGGCAGTGTTGAAGAGCTAACATTCTCCATTTTAACATATTGATCAAATTTGGACTAAAACTTATTACAAACCTCAATCGCTGCTATGCATAAAAGAATATTTGAGCTAATAAAAATGAGTGGCGGTCAAATTTACTATGAAAAAGTAAAAAATACGCTTTTTCTTTAAAAAATCTTTACGTGGGTTACATAAAATATGAAATATAGTATGGTTTTTGAAAAAATTCTTTTTTGCGATATAGTTCTTATAGTTTCTCGATTCAATAATAACATGATTAGTTAAAATTTTATAGAGCCGCAAAGTATAACTTCATACAGGGAATTCAGACAAAATGTTCCCCAACTCAGTTGTGATCTTTTGATTTCTTTTTAAGCAACGCGTAAAATTCAAACTGTTTTATAAAATAATGGGTCCTAAGGTCATATCAATGCACTTTAACTTTATTTTGTTTTTGTAGTGTAAGAAAACGTTTCTTCCTTAAGAAAGGAAGACACACGCAAAAAATACAACTTTGGTGCTAGCCAGCCCAAATTCACAAGCGACATTAGCTCAGCATGTAGAGCGTTTGCCTTGCAAGCTGAACGTTTTGTAATCAAGCCATTAAAATTAGTAAATTTTTAGCTGCCAAATTTAACGTTTAAGGGTTCAAATTTGGCGTCAAAATACTCAAATTTTCTTCTTTAAAGAAACAAAAATCAAATGAAAGTTATGTGACCTTTCCAAAAAAAAAAAAATAGTAAAATGTGTAAAAAAACAAGTTTTGAACATCTTTGAAACCCCTTTATGGGGAATTGGACAGTTATGTTTTTTACCTCTGTTTTTTAGTTTCGCCTTCCTCTGTTTGTATTTCGAATATATTCCATCGAAATTCGAAGCAACCATCTATTTTAAAATCTGTTTAAGGCATATCTTCTTTTTTGTATTGGAAATAAGAAAATAGACTAAGAATGATTAGTGTTTTTGGACATTTGTAACAGGGAAGACCTCTGGGGTGAGTTTATTCCACATGCCGCTGGTACGACTGATAAACGGAGTCTCCCTGTAATGCGTTGTACGGTTCATTGGACAATAACATAACTTTCGAAAAATGTTATTCAGAGTTGTCAAATTATTATTTGAATAAACAATTTTGGATTTGACCTTTATTTAAAAATCCTTTAAAAAGCCTAACCTTTTATATTTGCGATTGGTAAATTGATGAGAAAATATGGGAATATACACTTCATTTCACTTATTTAAAGGCACTAAAAATTCCATATTCAGCAGCCTGCATGTTTTGCAATTTTTAACCGATTGCAGAACTTTAAAATGAAAATGGAAGCTAGACATCTTGAGATATAAAAAACATCCTGGAAGCAGCAGTTTCTTACCTAAAGATCTTTTTTTGAGCAATTTATCAAAAAAAGTTAAAAAATGTAAAAAAAAGTTAATTAAATTTAATGAAGAACGGTTTTTCATGTTTTTTAATTAATTTTACTTTATTAAAGAGTTTTTAGTAATGGGTACAACCACCTTTGTTTTTAATAACTTCAAATATACGGGTTTTCATTGGCAGATAAAGCGAATTAATGTAATCCAACGAAATTTGATTCCAAGTATCCTTAATGGCCAAATTAGTGACTCCTTGTCATCGAATTGTCTTCCTCCTTCATAGACTTTACGAGATAACCAACCCCAGACATTTTCAATAATGTTTAGATCAGGAGAATAGGGTGGCCAATAAAGAATATTTACATTCCGGCTTGAAATGAACTCCTTAACTACTCTCGCGTTATGTATAGGAGCATTATCCTGCTGCAATATCCAAGATATGGGACCAAATAGTTCACTGAACTTCGGAAAAGCCGATTCCAATAACGTTTTATAGCTTGCACCAGTCATTTTTGCACTTTGAAATTCAAGATCGATGGTGCCATAGTACGTAATAGCACCCCACACCATAACGCCGCCCTCTCGGCTGTGATGTCGGTTCAAAAATCGCCTTTCTTTCCGCAGATCATGGAAATATTAGTTGTAGCCATCAGGCCCATCTAAATTAAACTTCTTTTCATCCGTAAATATTACGGTTCTCCAGTCATTTACATGTACTCTTTGCTGCACATCCCATACCATGTAGTCTCTTGCGAATTGAAGCCGCTTTTCCTTACGCGGAGCATTAAGTGGCGGCTTTTTTTTTTCATTTCAGGTATTTTAGATACTCACAGCTCTTTATTACTCTGCGTACTGTTGACTTGCTCGCTTTCACTCCAGCTTGAGCTCTTATTTTTGATAAGGATAAGGCAGAATTAGATGAAATTCTTATGATTTTTCTTTTCTCATACGCAGATAAAGACAATGAAACCCTTCCTTTAAATTTTTTTTCCATACCTTTCGGGGGTCCTTAATGTAATTGTCAACAACTGTTGGGCTTCGTCCAATTTTTTGAGCTATAGCGCGGTTAGAATAACCTTCAGAACGGTAAACATTGATTTTAATTTTTTCCGATAAATTTAAAATTTTTTTTCTTGCCATTTTGACTTGTAAAATTATTAAGATGCAATAAATTGTAATAAACAAACGCTCCCTACGAAAAATCATCGCTTACTTTAAAAATTATAAATAAATAATAAAGTGCCTTTATTCAAGTGAATCAAAAAAAATAGCACAGTTTTGGACTTTTTTTTAATAAATTGCTCAAAAAAAAGTTGTAAAGGTAAAAAACCACTATTGGCATAATTTTTTTATATCTAAAGGTGTTTAGCTTCCAATTCTATTTTATAGTACTACAATCATTTAAAAATTGGAAAAGATATAGGATGATGAACACAGATTTTTTAATGCCTTTAAATAAGTGAACCGGAGTGTATGTCCTTATGATGTGAGCAAGATTTTTCAAGATCAAGATCATTGATTTTTTGTTAAACAAAAAGCCGTGCAATGTTTATTTATTAATTAAAAAATTTCTTCATCCGCTAATTTAAAGCAGACTTTATCTACTGGCAGGTCCTTACAGGTTTCATTTCCTCAACAATTTTCACTTTTTAGAAAATTTTCCCGACCTACTTCTCCCACTGTTAAATGAAGTTCTTATATTTTATTGGACAACATTTACTAAAACTTTATCCAAATGTTTTTTGAAGTGGGAGAGTTTAGAAATAAAGCGTCATATACGATATACCTACATATAGTTTTTGCGAATTGACAAAAAGCTAATGTATTCCATCTTCAATTTTTTGCTTCGAAAATAATCTTACAAATGCATTTCATTGTAACATTTATGACAACTTTTCTCTTTTGTAAATGTATTGTATAATATTGATTTTATGTCATAGACAGTCATAGAACTTCCTTAAGAAGTTTCTTATTTGTAAATTGTTTTTGTTTTTTTTTTGTTGTTGTCTGATACAAAAAGGATACAGGATATAGTATAAAATGAATATAAACTTTGCATGTCTTTGCTGAAATATACAAAACTTTCTTTTACTCATTTAATGTTAGCACAGCGGAAAAGGGTGTCTGCCTAAGACCACATATCCTGCATATGATGTTCATATCGATGATTGTGATGTTGGTTGGTTTGAGTTCCAGACATGTAACTTCTTAAAAAAATATGAAAGTAGCATAATGATAAAGCAGACATGTTGGTGTCTAAGATGCCTGGCAAAATAAGGAAATAGGAAATCATAGCAACAAAAATATATAAAAAAAAAATAAATATATGAGGAATTTCTGATATGTACAACATTTTGTGTATGTGTTAGCCGATGTTTTAACATGCTAAATCAATTCGCGTCAATCATTTATATTTTACAGCTCAAAAATTATGACGATTTTAAGTATAAAGCAAATTAAAGGTCTCAATTAAAAAATACATATATGTACAAATGTATTTATATATGGACATATGTGGTTGCGTATATGGACATATATGTTTCATTTATGCCTCAAACGGTACTCATATATGGTCTTATATGGAGGTATATGTGATTTCATATATGCAAAATGAGCTCATATATGGACATTCGCTAAAGAGGATCATAAATGGGCCAATATCGAAGTATATGAAATTTCTTATATATGAACATATAAGGAGGTATATATGACTCCATATCACATTTGGTTTGTATCAATAATAACAAATATGATATTTTGGATTGTCATTATAATTCAGTATTCGATAGACTCCAAAGTGTAAACACACATTTTTTTCAATCGCAATAATAATGTCGAATTTTGTGCCTAAAAAAAGATGTTTTGCGGGCAAGTCTGATAAAATTCTTTCATTTGAAGAAAACGGCTGCTGAAAGTTATCGATTGTTGGTAGAAGCCCACGGCCAACTCAAACAACTTGTGAACGATGGTTTGCGCTATTCAAAAGTGGTGATTTCGACACAGAAGACAAGGAGAGGCCGAAAAAGTTTGACGATGAGGAATTGGAAGCATTACTACGAATATTGTAGTCAAACTCAAGAAAAACTTGCAATATCATTGGGAGTCACACAAAATGCCATTTTCTTACGTTTAAAATCATTGGGATTCATTCAAAAGCAAGGAAATTGGCTCCCATATGAATTGAAGCCGAGAGACGTTGAAAGGCGATTTTGCATGTCATTTTTGCAGCGTATTGTTACTGGTGATGAAAAACGGATACATTACGATCAAAGTTCGAAGCAAACGGGTTTCTATCGTTCTGTTTTTCTTTTTGCTGAAACTCAACACAATCATTTTGTTGTGTTCAGTAAACATAAACACAAAATTTCTTTGTTTTCATTTTGATTTGTAAACGGAACACAAACACTTTCACAAACTAGTTTTCGATGAGAGACCAAACTAAACGATTTTGTTCTGTTTGTCCAATATTTCAATCAGTTTGTTTTTGTAGTGTTTATGGAATGGAACAAAACTATTTGTAAACCGTTCTTAAACTCTTTCTTTGAATTTTATGAATAATTGCATTAGTTTAATAAACGGTTTCAACGGAGGAGTTCCAGTGAAATTTCATAAAAACTAATGCAAAAAAACATTGATAACATGCAGAAAAATCATTTCTTTATTTTGCCAAACAAAACGTAAAAAACGCGTTTTAATGTTTAAGTTGAATGAACACAAAAAAATAACCACTACGAAATAATAATGTTTGACGAAAGAAAAATTTTCATTTTGTTCCGTTCGTTATATTACAAACAACAATTTGAGAACTTCCCAGCAAAACCACACATTACCAAATCATGGGTAAAGTAATGTATCGCCATAGGGCTTCATGCATTACTTTACATGTTACTTCACTGATGAATTATACAGGCGATGAGCCTCAAAGTAACTCATTACATTGTAGCGGGTAAAGTAACTGGTTACTTATATGGTTACATGGTGCGAAAAAATAATGTGTCTATAAATAGATTTTCATAAAAAATGCATAAAATTTTTTTTTACAGATATTTTTTTTAATTAAATAAATAACTTTTTTTTTATTAAATAAATACATGGTCATGCTGGGATTCGAACCTGGGGTCTCTGGTATTTAACAATTAGTTAGGCGAGAACTCTACCAACTGAGCTATCGATACATACAATATGTTATTGCTTAAAATGTAGATGAGTTGTTGTGATTCGTGTTTTCGTTCGTGATATCAAAAATATACACCTTACCATTATGATTACAAAAAATCACAAAGTAATGTGTCTATAAATTGATTTTCAAAAATATATATAAATAATTACTTTACGTTTATAATTCATGCATTATGTAATTGATGATCGGTAAGTCATTATTTTATGTTTTGAAGTAATGTAAAATATAATGAGGTCTCATTACAAGGTAATCCATGAGTGTTCAATTATTGGTAACTCATTACTTCTTGTTGGAAAATAATGATACAGGTAAGGAGTACACATTACAAGGTAATGCATTACTTTATCGCACCCATTACCAAAGTATTGCTGGGTTGTGTTGTGTTTATAAATACGAACGAAACAATAGAGATCGTTGTATTGGTTTTTTTTTTTTGATAGGAACGTTATGTTAGTGGTACATAAATTTTCGTACTATGATTACGATAACCCCAAGCGCAAAAAGTCCAAACAGCCAAATCTACGCCGAATACTCATGGCGCCAATGTAATGCTCTGTATTTGGTGGGATCTGAAGGGTGTTATGTATTATGAGCTGTTGAAATCGGGTCATACGATCACAGCGGACCTATACCGAACACAATTAATTCGTTTAAAGATAGCAATCAACGTAAAACGACCAGAATATTCGACCAGACTCGATGCCATAATCGTCCATCATGACAACGCTCGTCCACATGTTGCAAGAAAGGTCAAAAACTAGTTGAAGACAGTGGATGGGAAGTTTTGGCTCACCCGCCTTATAGCCCAGACCTCGCCCCTTCTAACTATCATTTGTTTCGATCGATGCGGAACGCCCTTACTGGAATACGCCTCACTTCAGAACAGGGTATCAGAAATTGACTTGATTCATTCTTTACCTCAATACCGGAGCGGAACCCATATCCTCCCAGAAAGATGGGCAAAATTTTTAGCAACAGCTGATTTTTAGCAACAAAATTAGTAGGTTCAGCAAAAATTTTGCTAACAGTTAGTGGATTAGAAATTAAAAAACCCTTGCTAAAAACTAATAACATTTTTGCTGAATATTAGTACATTGAAAAAAAACTCAAAAAATTTGTAGAAAAATTATACTTTAGTTAATTTATTTGCTGAAAATCATAAACATTATTTTTGTGATTCTTTTTAAAATAATTTACAATACGTTACAAAACATGTAGTTTAGAAATACATATTTTATCTTTATTTAATTTAAATATTTTATTTTGTCTTTTATTTAATTAATAGACAATTATTTTCACAAGCCGGTGACAACGCAATATTTAAGTTGTTTTAATCCATAATTTTGTTTTATGTATGAAATACAGATACAAAAATCTTCCATGGTTGATTTTTTTATATGTCTTATTAGAGTTGTACTTTTTAGTATCATTTTCCTCTTCTCTACTACATTTTGACAAGCCGCGACATCTACTTCATTCTGCGTTTATCTTTCAATTTGGTTGTTGTCCTCGCTAATAATGTGCTTATCAGCACAATTTTTTTTTAGCAAAATAAATCAGTAAAACATTAGTATAATATTAGTAAAACATTAGTTGAAAACAGTTAAGTGCTGAATAACTACAACAAAAATTTTTGTTTAAAACAGAATTTTAGCAAAAAATTTGCTAACAAATAGTATACCTGATTTACAAGACGTTTTACTAACTTTTCTACTAACTTATTTTTTTGAGTGTATCTAATTAGTTCCTTTCTTTACAAAATTTAATATAATTAAATTTTCACTGTAAATTAGACAACGGTAATATTATACTCGATTTAAAAATTAAAGATTTAAATAAAAAGTTTTTGACAACTCTTTACGTGTAAGCGAGGAGTAAGATGTTACCGGAGCAAGGTAGTTACCTCAATGGACATGCCCTTGTTAAAATAATAGGGTTTGTAATAGAAAAGTAACGCGTTAACTCTTTATTACAAAAACTTTTTATGTTTAAAATGTTTAGTTAACATTTTTTTAATTTAATAACCAATATAAAACATCAAATTAAAAAAAAAACGTATTACATTTATACTGGAGGTAATATGTGTTGCCAGAATGGACATGCCCTTGTTAAAATAATAGGGTTTGTAATATAAAGGGTCCGCCATCTAACGTTTTTTTTTCAACTAGTGCTTATTTCGTGAATTGTAACACTTAGCTCATGTCTGATTTGACAGATAATTAGTTTTATCCTTCCGCTGAACGAATATGGTCCGTATGTTCGTTATCTTGTGAAAAAAGTGAAAGAAACTGGCATCCTCATCGATAAACCAAAGCGTGAAAAGCCAAAAACAGCGCGTACACCCGAGAATATTGCTGCTGTGGCAGAAAGTGTGCGTGAAGCGCCATCAACATCAATTCACCGTCGTTCTCAACAATTGAACATTTCGGAGACATCATTGAGACGAATTTTGCATAAAGACCTTGGTATGACGCCATACAAAGTCCAATTGGTTCAGGAGTTCAAAAAAAAAAGTTATTTGGCGGACCCTTTAAAAGTAACCAGTTATCGACCTTAATTTCTTATTTTCAAACATATTACCGGGTAACAGAAATAGTTTTATTCATCCGAATTTTTCCAGTTAATTTAAACCATAATTGTTTTTAAACCAGTATTTTTTTGTGTCTCCGCAATCTGTCTCACTTCTAGATGGCGTTATATTCTCATATTTTATATTTCATAATCATAAAATAGGATCTATCTAGGAAACAAGCGGAATATAGCAAATTGTACAAAAACAATCTTTACTAGGTATCTAAAATTATTAATTATTAACCACCTAGTTACAAATATGGACCTGCCTCTCGTCAGATCCGGAAAGATCTTTTAAGCATACATTTTCTGTTGATTCAGCTTAAAAATTCTGTTGTTTAAGCTTAATCCTTTATGAATGAAACTAAAGCTGTCAACTCAAATTTATTTCTTCTTAAGTTTAGGTCACCTAAATTTAGCAAACTGTGTGTGATTCTCAAACTTCACTGAAAATTCTGCTGGCGTAAAATCAGATACTATTCTCTGTTGTCGTAGCTGAATTTTCCTCTATTTATACGGCCTTTTTATTAGTAAACCGATAACCGCATCGAATCGGTTCCCTATGGGGAATGGGACCGGTTCTGCGTGTGCCACAGGATCGGTTCCTTTGTGCCAGAGATCGGTCCTCTGCTAAACATTACCCTATGTAAAAAACTGGCAACTTTAACATTGGCTTGTCATAGGAGGGGGTCATTTGTCCTGCTTTAAACCAGATAGTGGCATACCACAGGACTAACCAAAGATAGGCATACCACAAGACTGTCGCAAAAGGGCCATGTAGTATACAATAAACGAAAACTAAACAGCTTCCAATGGGTAAAATTCTGGCCAACTGGCTTTTTCTTGTTAATAAGCATTCTGGTTCTCAGGATTGGTAATTTTAGGACAATTGACACTGCTTAACCCACTTCAGTATTGAATTATACCAGTCCTGTGATAAGTCCTTGTTTAACCAGGCACTTTTAGGTCAATTGACTCCTCATTCCCCATAGGGTTACCATCCATGAAATTTTTCTTAAGAACGCGTAATTTGTTTAACTTATAAATATATTCATCAAAATTTTCTTGCATATCCTGACTATAATATGTATTATCCTTTTATATTGTTCATAAGACAATATTTATACCTTGAAATAAATCTCATTTAATATTCTGCATCTTATTATGCAAATACAAACTAAGTTAGTTTTAGTTTTATGATACAACGACATAAATCTAAATTTTCATAAATAAAATTCAAGCAAAAAGTAGAAAAAAAAAATTGAATAAAACTAATACAAACGATATAAATGTTGCCACTACCATGACGAGAGATTTAAAAGGAAATTTTGTATCCTTAAGGGTTGTTACATATTGAGACCATAAGGAATCTGTGTTTATTTACCTATGTGTGCATATCGCTGTCTATACACTTAGCAAGAATTTTGAGTAACATTTTTATCTTATTAAAGTGTAAGTAAAAGCTGCTGGCGCACAAAAAGAATTTTATTATTTTTTTTAAGAATTCTTTACAAATTAAATAAAAAAGTAATAAAATTCTTAAAAAACTTCTTAATTTTTAAAAAAACTAGTTTTAAATGAAACTTCTTCATAAACAAATAAATTGTTCATAAAAATCGTCGACGAATGGCAGTGAAACTTCAAAAATGCATTAATAAAAATTTAATTAATCTCAAAGGACCTATTGCGTGACAGGTTAACTGAAGGCATTTTACAGCATTTCAACTAAATTTTTTTTGTAATGTTAGTGTCTTTTCTTTTGTATATTTGCTATTATTTCATGTGGCGGTTGTCTGGTATTCTTTTTTATTTTAACACACAAGCAAATAAGATAACTTTGCTGTTAGCCAGCTAACACGCACAAGTAACAATAGCTCAAACGGTATAGCGTTTGCTTAGTACGCTGGTTATTGTTATCAGATTTTTTTCTTAAATTTTTAGGTTTTCAAAGTTTATTTCAAAATATATTTTTAAACTCACCACCTAAAATGACACGATGTGATTTTAAGCAGCAAATTAAAAATGTTGTTAACTTTTTTTCACGTGTACCTTATATTCATAGAGAAAAAAAATAAATATAAATAAAAATAAAACATTAGTATAAGTTTTATATCAAGATAATGAATCATATTTAGAGAGCTTAAATTATACATAAATCCAACCAATTTCTTTTATTTTTTTGCAAACTAAGTTAAAATGCTGAACGTACACTCAAAAGAAAAAGTTCGTAAAGTTAGCAAATAAGTTAATTGTAAAAGGCGTGTTAGAGAAGAATGAGTGTATTTTCTAAAACTCATAACAACATTGTAAATTTTCAATTTTTCTGAATCAGACTACGCAGTTTCTGGTATTGAACCTTCGTCAGTGACCCTGATTTTTTGAATAATGTAATATTTGTTATGTTTTTATTTGTTCGATTGCGTCTATATGAAATTTTCTGTGCAATCACTGACCATGGTATAGATAAACTGATTTATAATGCCACATGCACTTGCACTACACGTTAGACAGAGCGCGTTTTAGCGCACTGAGCTATCGTCAGGTCGAGTTTTGTTGTAACTAAAACTAGTTTTATTCAATACACGGTGTTAAGTTAGTTGAGTCAGCTAAGTTTAGTTTGCTGGGAGGATCCTTGCAGAAAAATTGCTTATATCTGCAAAAGAGTTTTGCTGAAAATCAGTGAACTGATTTTTTACCAAAAAAACTTGTTAAAATCAACATTAACCGAAAACTTGTTAAAATCAACAAACTTTTTTGCTGGATCTTAGTGGCTTAGTAATACAATTTTTACTTTAGGTAATTTATTTTGCTGAAATTTAAATAGACATCGTTAATATAATGCAAATAAATTAAAAATTTGGAAATAAACGAAATATTTTATTAATAACATTTCGAACAAAACGTAATAACTCCCAATTACTAACATGCATGTATGTAGGACGCAATTTTACATTTTTCGAATAAAGATAATTCTTTTTTTTTTTTATTAATTAATAATCATATAAATACAAATTATATACTATTACCCTAACCGAGCACTAGCTACTATGGCCTTCGGCGCTTTGTAGCGAAAACAGACCAGTGCCTCTGGTGGGAATCGAACCCACGACCCCCGCACTGATAAGCCAGCACGCTACCAACTAGCCTACCGGGGCTCACAAAAGATAATTCTTAAATACGTAAAAAAGTATACAAAGAAATATAATAAAAACGCTTTACCTTTTAAAAACAACTACCTGAGACTGATATTTATTCTTTTGTACAGTCGGACCAAAGCGCAGTTTATATTTTATTTTTGCCTGCATCCTAAATGTTTTGAAATATTTTTTTAAAAGAAGAGCAACACTCAGGAAATTCTTATTATTAATTAATGTGATGCTTTCTTTGGAAAACGGATAGTGGAGAGATGAAAGGTGGGGAAAGATGAAGGGCTTCAAACATGACAACACTGTAATTGCGCGAGTAGATAAGTCTTAGAACAGTTGTTGCTCGCCACCTGATGTAGAGTTGGCGAATTTATTGAAGCTTTTTGTTTCATAGCCCTGATTCATTATTTTTACTTCAGTGTTGTTAAGTGCTATGGGAACAAGGAAGGTGGGCGCAGCGATACATATAAGTGATAGAAAACTCATACATACATATTATTTTTTTCTAAATTGATGTTGTTGTCACCGGGAATCGAACCCGGGACCATCTGTGTAACAGTCCAACGCGCTAACCATAACACCACAACCCCCACAATTTTTATGTGCACATGCGTGCCTTTGTTTGATTTGTAGTATACAAAAGAAAAAATTAAATGAACGAAATTCATTACGCTTGCGTTTTGTGTAAGTCTTATAATGGCTGTGTTTGTTTGTACATTTTATTTTTTCTCTACCTCCAGCCCTTTTACTTGTTCTCCTTGCTACTAATGTGTTTATAAACACAATTTTGTTAGCAACGTAAATTAGTTAAACACTAGTTCAAAATTAGTTTTTTGGTAAAAGCATTTAACTAAAATTTTAGCTCAAAACTCGATGTAAGCATTTAACGGTCTGTTTTTGTAAGACGTGTCACTCAAAAAATTCGTGTAAATGAGTGAAGAAATTCATTTTGGGGTTTTGTATCGCAAATGTCAATTTGAATTGAGTGAAAACGTAAGAGTTGTCGTTTTCGTCTCTTTTTTTGGTTTCCACAATGCGATTTGAAACGTCACAAACGTCAAAAACAGACGTTCACAAAAAAGTATTCGTCAAAGAAAAAAGGCAACACAATTGAATATTAAAAAAAAAAAAAATACAGCAAAACTCGGTTACGACGCACTATGCTTTGTCCCATAGACAAAAATCAAAAAAAAATTTTTGTCTCAAATTGTTTTTAAATACAGATTTTTTGAAAGATAATAAGGTATCTCAATAAATGTTAACAAAAAAAATTTTTCTGATTGCTTTTGCCACCACGAGAGGGCGTTAAAAGCAGATAATTTCTTGCAAAAATTACTTAACAGAAAAATGAGTTTTAGTTGTTTCACAAAAATAATTCTGAAAAATTCATTTTTTTAAAAAGTCGCTCGAAATTTAGTTTTCAAGTACTTTGATATATTTGCAGTTAAATTAAAATTTATAATTTAGTATTTATTTACAAAATAACTTTTTTTATTGCTCTGAAAAACACATTTTTTTTGTTGAAAATCCAAAAATTACTGAAGTTTGATGGAGTATAAAAAAAAAATTATAAAAAATTAGATATTTTTTTTTTCTGTTTTTGTAAGTTTATACTCTTAGCTAATAGGGTATTCAAAAATTCGTGCCTATTTTTTACCACAACTTAAAAAAAAATGCGTTTTTTGAAATGCCTAATTTTATGATTTTTACTCAAATATCAGGCATTTAAGAGTGTTTAATATCATTGCCCAACACGATTTTATATTTTGAATGTTAAAAAATAAAAAAATTTAATTATATCATTAGTAGACCAAAACCACTGAAGTATTTTCAAAATTTAGCTCGAGTTCTTTTTTTATGGCCCACTGAAGTTTTTAATTTTTTTTTAAATGCGTTTTGAGTAAGTCAAAAAACATGTATTAAATCTAATACAAGGTTAATAGATGATTTTAATAAAAGTTGATGACGGTTCTTTTCATAGAACTAATTAACCCTCTATCTGCCATTTTTAGGGGTCATTTCAGCCCCTCCTCATAGAACACCACTAACACGTTTAACATTTAAGATAAACTCGGAGACCCAAAATTTGTTGCACAGTGTATGCAACTGTAGCTTTAAGTTATGTAAAATATCTCATTAATAATTAGTTAGACCCAATTAAACTATAAATTAGATTCTGTTTCATATTTAAATTACTATTTTAAAGTGTAAGTTGCGATTGACTTCGATTTTGAAGTTTTTTTTGTTTCATATTTTTGTTTTGCTTTATCATATTATTTGCCGTTATTTATATTTTTCAAATTAGAGATGATAGCGTGACACATTTGTTTTTAAGTTACAATACACGCGTGTGATAGTAACTATATTCCAGCAGCGCTAATACGACCATATATTAAATTTTCGGAAATGCGAGAGAAATTTTTATTTTCTATAAAAGTTTTAATTGTATAAAAACCGTAAGTGTTACAAATTTAATTGCCTTTAACATAAGTGATCGTGAGTGCTAGTGGATGAAAATACTAACGGGTCCATCTCTATTGTAATGTAAACAAGGTTTAAAAAATAAATTTATAAATATATATATATTTATAAATATATATATTTGTTGTTGTCTTCAGATCCCGTATTATCATCAAAGAGAAACATTAAGATCAAAAATAAAATAATAGATGCTGAAATTGGGGAAATATATTCTTGGAGAAAACGTTGAAATCGAAGATGAGATAACAGAAGACGAGATGAGTTCTTCGTTAAGCGAAAATTGGTTTTGGGAAGAATCAAGTAGCGATGATGCTTTGTTATATGTTTGTCTTTATATGTTTTTTTAACGTTTTTTATTTTAGCAGTGATAAAATATAATTATTAAGTTAAACTATTATAATTTTTGTTTAAAAATCCAAAATTTTAATTTTTTTTATCAAAATATGTCGTACTTAATCAACAGGAGGGTATTAACTCAAAATGTTCAGTAGAAGCAAAACAATTTTAAATTTAATATTAAAGGCACATGAAAAAGAATTTTTAAACCAACCATTTCATTATCAAAAAGTAGGCAAAATAGCACGATATTTTTACAGCGGATATGAATACTACTCGTCGATTTTTTTTCGAAAAGTGGAAAAATAAAAATTTTGATGGAAGTGCGATATGATTTTGTCATAATTTTTTAATGACGTTTACATTGCTAGTTTTCCTCTTTAATTTTTTCATTTATGTTATCTTTCAAATATCCTTATAGTTTTATTTTTGCAAGAGCATTTTAACCGGTTTATCCTATTTTTCAATAAATGATGTTTTTGTATTTTCCACATTGATAATCCGATTCTACCCAAATTTGGCACAAATATATATCTTGCAAATATCAATTTACATACCAAAATTTATTACGATCAGACAATTTTTTTAGGAGTGGTAGCGTTTTTAAGAAAAAGGATATATAGCAGGATCTTGAGTCCTTAGTCCGATTTAAATAAAAATTTACACACACGTTGCTAGTTGCATGTGTATCAGCATGACCACTCTTTGTAATTTTGTGGGCATTATTGAAATTTTATATTATATTTTTCAATTTCAGGACACATGGGAGGTAGGCGTGTCCTAGGGCCGATTTTTCCAAAAATTCTTATTTTTCTTAACTAAGCTATTTTATGCTAGTGTACCAAATTTCAAAAATATCTGACTACTCCTTCTATTTTGTCCCTTCGTTATATGGGAACGAAGCATAGTGCGACGTACCCTCGGTTAATACGAACTAATTTAAAAGTCCCGACGTTTTGGCAAAAATTTTCATATAAAATACATCTTAGAATACGAACTCGGTTAAAACGAACCCTCGGTTATTACGAACTGTTTTAAGCAGTCCCAAAAACTCGTTTTCATACAAAGTACCATGTTTAGTATACTCTTTTTCCGTTTAATGGGATAGACCTAATATGAATTTCATATCCGTGGATGACTTTCTAGATATAGATGCTAATGTTTTGACGTCACATACTTTATCAGGTTAATCCTGACGATGTTGAAAATTTGTAAAGTGATATATTCGAACAAAATCGTGTGCCGAAGAAGCTGACAATCATATTTTGGCAATAGAAAAACTTATAACGAATGAAATCGTTAATTCAGTCATTCAGAAAGAAATAACAGATTTTTTTTTTTTAATGAAGAATTTTAATTGAATTTTTAATTGTGGATGCATGAAATGCTAATTTTATTTTTTATTTATATAAAAATCTTGTTTTTGTTTTAATAATACATATTTTTATCGTTAAAAATACCCGCTTAATATGAAACTCGCTTAAGACGAACTAATTTATTTGGTCCCTCGGAGTTCATCTTAACCGGGTTTTACTGTAATACTTTTTAACAAAAAATTGTAATAAAAAAAAAGAATAATGATTTTTATTTTCATTTTCATTTATATTTATATTTATTTACATTTTTAGTTGTAAATGTTTTTGTTGTTTTTTTTATACAAATTATATTTTTATATCCACTTTTATTGTTTTCTAAACAAAATAAATTAATTTTTTTTTTTTAAGCAAAACTTTTGTTTATATTTCAATTATAGTGTTGGGTTGCCATCTAGCAACGAAAACTGAGTTATTTGTATATGAAATAAACTAACAAAAACCGAAAAGCAATGTCATGGCAATCTCTACTGTTTGACATAACATAAAGCTTAACGTACTCAAACGTAAGTCAGGCGAACGAATTATAAAAATTCATTTCCTTACGTATTCGTTCGGGTGCCACACGTTCGTCTGAAATTATACACGTATTGTAAAAACAAGCCGTAAGTTAGTACAATATAGACGTTTAACAAAATTTTCAACAAACTTTTTTTTTGAGTGTAGAACAAAACGAACTTGCCTTTTTTGTATGTAAAATGTTCTATCCTCGTGTTTTTACATTCAGCATAAATTTGAGAAAATTACTGAAGAAAATTTGAATTTATTTATGAATTTCTGTCTCTTTTTTAATAATATCTGAGTGTATGATTTATAGATGGTTTAATTATAAAGGTTAGCCGATTGCAGCGTGTTTGGTCACCATAACAGCTTTTTTTGATAACTTTCAGTACAATAATATTTACGAAAAAAATAAAAGAGAATAAAGGCCTTTTGTTCGGCATAAATGACTTAAATTCACACTAAATTTTAAAAGTTGTAATATATTTTAAAATTTGTTAGTACTTTTTTTTTTGTTATTGATAAAACTTTAATGTAATTTCAATTAAAAGATCAATATCACGTTGTCATTGCTTTTTTAAGGCCTTAAAATGTGAGTATTTAGTTCAATTCGAGTGGTGAAACTTTATGCCGTTTATGGCGACGATTCTTGATTTTGAAATTGTATTGTTCTAAGAAGCGTCGTAAACGACAGTCCTTGGTAATTAGCCCATTAATTTATATGTATTTCGGGAATCAAAATGTTTATATTATAATTGTTTTGATTAGTAATTGGCATGAGTCAAGAGATTTATGAGTTTTTTGGTGGAATACAAGTGCAACATGTTTTTATTTGGAGATGGAATAAATATAACTAAATTAACTCAATAATCTGTTATAGGGAGCTTTTGAAACTTTCGTCACACCTTTCACATAACGGTCTATCAAATTGTATTGAACTTGGTATTTATATGCTCCTAGTAAATGTGGAGTTTAATTATTTTTTATTTTTCTAAAATTCGATATTTGCTTTTAGTCGCTGCTCAAAGTTGGGGGTTTTTAACAAATGTATAAGAAATATTGTACAATGTTTGAAATATCGTAATATCAACGGAAAATTAAAAAGTGTCGCACAAAAATTATTTTTTTTTTTTTGAACTTATTTAAACAATGAATTATATTGAAGGATAAAATATTTAAATGGACATTTTTTTTTTTTTTTTGGTCCTGAAATATTAAAACAAATAATTGTTTGGGATAGAGTCTGGTTTGTAACCATTTTGGAACCCATACACGTACGTGAAAATACACATTTAAACACTCCGATAATAGAATGAAAAATTGGTCCAAATATAAAGATATGAAATGGAACGGGGAACGAGTAGAATCGGAACAATTTACACATTTGTATTATCGGTACGTGTTACTTCCAACAAGTTTTGCAAATTTTTGCCCGTTTTGCTATATCTCGCTTAGTTTTGAGACGCTTGCCATTTTATAAAATGGCGTTTTTTGAAATGGCCGATAACTTCAAAACTAAACGAGATAGGGCAAAAGGGACAAAATTTTTGTTCCACAGAAGTATTAATACACCCTGATAATACATATAGGCTAGGTCCGGTTCCGGTCATTGCTTTAAATTTTTGATTTCAGACTGGGAATCAGCGACCCCAAATATTTTAAAAGCAATTGAACATATTGGATCTGCCATTTTTAAATTTTTAAACTCATATTCTTAATCAGCTACCTCTAAGTTCCGCCATTGAACATTTAAAGTAAATCAGACAACATTAGGAATTTTATATAAAACTTATTATAAACTTAAAACTTGATATCCGCAATTTGAAATTTTAAAATTCTGATTTCAGATTTAAGATTTAAGACCACACTGAGAGAATTATGAAATTTGTGTATAATTAATGAGCTAGTGTCTAATAACTTTTTCTGTGTTTTTTCTAATAGTCAAAGTAAATTATCATATAAAAAAAAAATTTTTAATTTTTCTGTTAATTAAGAGAAAAATTTGTCATGATCTCAAACCGAACAAATAAAATCTCACACATAAACTTATAGATCCACGATAAAATTCACTATTAATGAGAATATTCATTAAACTAATGAATCATTCGGATAATGATCCGTCTATAGAATTTATGAAACAGTTTCATACATTTTTAAATATTAAGAAGTTTTCTTGAATTAATAAAACTCTCCATGAATGTCTTAAAAATGCATTGGAACTAAGCCAATGATTTTGCGAACAATTTCTTTGAAGTCCAAAATTAATAAAAGGCTGCATTGAAATAATTTAAAAACACTTGAGAATTAAACCTTATTTAGTTTTAGGACTTAGTTCTCAAGTGTTTGAAATGAATAAAAATTAATGAAATTATGAAATTTTATGAAAAAAATAAAAAAAACGAAGTCTTTGAAATAATTTTAAGCTTTAAAGAAAATTTTCATTAAATGTATGAAGAGATAATTTATGAAATCGAATAATTTTTTTTAATGAAATTACGAATTATGATGTGAGCAAGATTACTCAAGTTCAAGATCATTTGTTTTTTGTTAAACAAGAAATCGTGCAATGTTTATTTATTAATTTAAAAAAATTTTCATCCGCTAATTTAAAGCAGACTTTATCTACTGACAGGTTTCATTTCACCGAAAATCTTCAAAGAACTTTAATAATCTTGCTCACATCATAATTTAGGATAAAAAATCGAAAAATAAACTTTTGGTTTTAAATTTTAGAATTTAAAAGTAAAACATTTGAAATTATGAAATTTTATGAAAAACTTCTTAATATTAATAAAATTTTTTGGATATAATAAAATTCTTCATTAAAAAACGAAAAAAAATTTACTCATGAATATCATGAAAGATATTTCTTTCATTGCAGCAACTGTCTATACCTACTTTAGGGTACTTTTTATACTTCGACCCCCCTTCCTCTAGTTTTGGACCAAATTTCAGGCATGCTATCACACAATATCTACACTCATTTTTCTTTTCAATTTCGGGCCTCTCTAGTAGGTACCTTTAGATAAACCACGATTTAAAAAAAAGCATGTTAAAATTTTGTACTACATATTCTATTTAAATTTTTAACGTACATTTAAAAGAATTTATGGCCATGTGTCAGACAATTTTGTTGTAAATCAGCAAAAAATAAGTCCAGCATGAACAAATGGGAGTAGGCACGTTGGGCATTGGTTTGTAATTTTTCAAAGAAAACTGTAATAAAAACAAAATATTAATAAAAACATAAAATTAACATATTTATTTATATTAAAAATTATGTTGTAAAAGTTGTAAGTACCCGAGTAAAAATGATATTATATAATATTGCATAATGTGATCCAGTTTTGTACAATTTAATATAGTTAAGAATGACATCATGTATATATAGTACAATTAAATTTTACTTCCATTTGTAATTTTTCGTATACCGGCATATTTAATTGTGTATTACTATATGTTATACCTAACCGGACCAACCATCCCGCATTTGGCGGAATTATCCCGGTTTTTAAAGGCAGATCCCGCCTTGAATTTCTTTACCGTTTTTTAAACCGAAACCCCGTATTTTAATTTTTTATAACTTCTCAATACAGTTTTCATAAACAATAAAACTTTTTTTTCAAAACGTTAGATATCGGTGTTGTGTTTAAGTTTAAGAAATCTAAGAGTTTTTAATTGAAATAAAGCCAGCAGAACCTAAAGGTTTTGACAGAAATGTGTTCTTTCAATTCAAAATTTTAAAAGTTTCTGTATTTTTATCTGATTTTGTTTAAAACACTTTTATATTAGAAACTGCTAATATAGCAAACATTTTTTAAACTTTAATCATTCTCCTATAAGAACTGTAGCATAGAGTAACTATTTTAATGAGATGGAATACCTCTCATGTGTCTATCGAAAAAAGTCGAGCTCTGCCCAACTCAGTAACTAAAATGTTCTCTTTAAAATGAGTCAAGTAACAACATTTTCTGCAAAAATGTGTCGAGTTGCAACATTTAGTTGAAAGCTTTTTTTTTTTTGGGAGGTTGCCATGTTTTTGAATATTAAACAATTTGCGCTTGCCATTTTTGGTAAAAATTATGACATGTTTTATTTATAGCATAAAACCAAAAACAAACCAAATTACAATTAATCCTTAAATTTCCAAAAGCGTCGATTTGAATAAAAATGCGTTTTTAAAGTGTGAAAGAAATGTTAAATAAACAAAAACTGCGATTTTCAAGTTGCACTCTTTACAACCAAAACTCTCAAAATTTCCATTGGCCCGTTACACAAAAATGCTTTTTTTTACTTTTTTTTTATATCATAAATAATAAAAAGCGCACTTTTAATTTTTTCGACTTTCATGAATCATAAAAGGCTCAATGCTTTTCAGTATATTGTTTTTTAATCAAAAAAAATTTTTTTTTAATAAAATTTTGAAAAAATATTTTTAAAAAATGTTGATGCTATTAAACGTTTACAAGTTAAAAAACTGCAAAAAAAAAATGATTATTTAACACGAACATGTAGTAAAAACGCTGCATTTACATCATAAATTTTAATATTTTGACTCAGAAGATTTTTAGCATATTATTTCTGTGGTAGTTTAGCATATTTTTTAACATGACAAATATTACTTTTTTTACTTTCACACCTAATTTTGGCCAACATAACCTAAATTTCTTTAAAAAGACGTATTTTTTATTCTTTGGTTGGTTACTGAGTAGGGCAGAGGTTTAAAGTTTGCCGCATGTAAATGCAGTGTTTTACATATAACGTTTTTAAAATCCAATCAACCTGACACCTTTCTGTTTAAATGAAAAGACAACCCCCTGAGTCTTATTTCAGATACATATTTGATTCACAAAACTGTAGATTAAACCAGCTATTTATTGATTTATCTTATTCTTCCAAATGTTTACAGTTAAACGAATTTTATCGCTAAACCAGCAATTGTCTCATATGCAAAACGTGCGATTTGTCAAAAGTTTTATATGGCAGCAAAGCTTTTCGAGATGTGCCCAAGTCCAACTCTTAGCATAATATGTACATACTTTTGAAAAGTCTCATATACTTTTCAGTATATGAGCAAAACATCAGCCAAAAATGTTAATATTTGAAAAAGTTTTTCTAACAAAAACAAATATGAACCAAAACGGAGGTTTTTGTTAGGAAAACTTTTGCAAATATAAACATTGGTCTTCAAAGTTCAGTAACGTCATGATGCTTGTTCTGAAACGACCCTAACCACGTGTTTTATTATTAAGAAGGCAAGAGTGGAGCAAAATTGATGATTAATAGGTTTTCTGTTAAAGCTCTGCCTATTATCGAGGCTCTAGCTTTTTGTAAAACTTCGGGTTCTGATGAGATCTTTAGCCAGATCGAAATATTAGTATCAATATACGGAGGTTGAAAGCTCATTATAAATTGAAAATAACATAAAAATAATCTCGATGTATAAAAAAACAAAAAACTAAAAAAACGATAAACATTTTTAGCTGATAATTTGGAAACATACTTTTGAAATGTACATATCACACTAAAGCTGGACCTTGGAGTCATTCTGGAAAGGTATGGTGTTATGTAAAATTTCAGGCAAATCGGGAATTTTGCATAAAAAAGCTTTGATGGAATAACTTTTTTCTTACTAATATAACTCATCTTAAAAAACTCTTTCCACTGCGTGAACATTTGATTATTCCGATTAATTATTTAGCAATAGAATTCGCGAAAACCGAAAAAATTAGAAAAAACGCTTAACACGTAGTTTGATTTTAAGATTTGGGAATCTAATATGTACCATAATTATTAATAATGGTCGTGTCCTTAGATTTTAATAGAATGAAATCAGATTTATTGAATTTGCAAATTGCATCAAACTTTAAAAAAATTTGCGGAAAAACTGTACCATAAATCAAAAAATAAAGTACGCCATTGAAGTCAGCATGCTCGAAATATGTAGAATTAATTAATGGTCAGAACCTTAATAAACTCCAAAAATTTGCATCACATAAATTATTTTTAATCGGGTACATACTTATTATAGTATTTTTTCAAGACGACACCGATTACTCGCTTAACGGATATCCGCCACAGCAGATAGGCTCCCCCCGCTCATACAAATTTTCGTTATCAGTCACTTTTAAATGTGCATTTTCTTAATATTGCAATTTTTTACTAAAATGTCTTTCCCCAGCTAAGATACTCATTTATAATATAGATTTCTAAAACTTGAATGTTTTTTTTCTTATAATATCAGAATGTCAAAAGAAAAACTTTGATTCTTTTCAAAAGGATCATATGGTCATTAAAAAAGCTGTTAATGAGTGCTCCGATGTTGATTAAGTGAACTTTTTAAACAATTTTTTACTTAATGGGTTTACTAGCCTTAGAAATCAATAAAAACTACAAATTTAAGTAATTAAAAAAAATAAATGCTTTATTCAAAAAATTCTTTTTGCGATAGAAAAACACATTATTGGATAATATTCTGAAAATTATAATTTAGAATTCGGAATAACATGGCAACCATGGTAACCATTTAATTACAGTCAATTTTTGGATAGGCAAAATCGGTTGACATCGTGAAGCCTTGGGTACTCATCTGAGAATAAAAATTTTAATTTGTACACACGCATAAACTCTTTGGTAGTAGAGCAAGTGGTGTTACTTATGAAGATCCATTTGATACCGATTATGAGCCCCAACAGGGAAGAGATGGACCACAACTAATAACACAAATGGAAATGGATTTCATTGTGGCCATATTGGGATATACTTGCATCAATTTTGCCATATTGGGATTATCGCAGTTTTTTTAAAGCAAAGAAAACTCACACATGCTAATGTTAACTCTACGGCGTACCGCAAACGACAAGCTGAATTTCAGAGGCTCTACACTCTAAATGATGACAATTCGTTCGCTTACTGCAACTATATAAAAGCTTTGGTGGTAAAAATGGGAATGAACTACATCGCTAGTGAGTGGAGATTATTTATTGATGGTTCTGTTTCAAGCTTCACAAGTTTCACAAGATCACCCTGTATGGTGTTAATGAAGTATTTGAAGAAGAAAGAGCTGATGATGGAGGGCAGTCTGGAAGCAACGTGCCTGTGGACACCATAAGTTCTGAATCAGAGTCAGATTCGGACGATTCGGACGACGATTTGGATCCACAACTTAAGAAAGCGCGATTTGCAAGTCCAGGGCCATCAACATTATAAACATAATACGAATACTTTTTTTTTAAATATTTTTGTAATAGATAACATAGTATCTCAATGTTGAAGTAAATAAAAAAACAAATGAAATTAAAAAACGGTGTTAAGAATAATTCCCAGGAAGTTTATATGTTCTAGAAATTTGTTTATTGAGATCTTAGGTAAATTTTTGTAGTTGATTGTTTCCTTGAATTTTGAACGGTTTGCTACCTATGCACCTGAACAGGAGAAAAAAGGTAAAAAAAATGAAATTAAAAAATTTTCGGCAAATTTTTCACTTTTGCGCGCTACCTAAACAGTGTTAAGAATCATCTCTAGGAAGTTTATATGTTCTAGAAATTTGTTTATTGAGATCTTAGGTAAATTTTTGTAGTTGATTGTTTCCTTGAATTTTGAACGCTTTGCTACCTATGCACCTGAACGGGAGGAAAAGGTAAAAAAAATGAAATTAAAAAATTTTCGGCAAATTATTCACTTTTGCGCGCTACCTAAACAGTGTTAAGAATCATCTCTAGGAAGTTTATATGTTCTAGAAATTTGTTTATTGAGATCTTAGGTAAATTTTTGTAGTTGATTGTTTCCTTGAATTTTAAACGGTTTGCTACCTATGCACCTGAACAGGAGAAAAAAGGTAAAAAAAATTAAATTAAAAAATTTTCGGCAAATTTTTCACTTTTTCGCGCTACCTAAACAGTGTTAAGAATCATCTCTAGGAAGTTTATATGTTCTAGAAATTTGTTTATTGAGATCTTAGGTAAATTTTTGTAGTTGATTGTTTCCTTGAATTTTGAACGGTTTGCTACCTATGGACCTGAACACGGGAAAAAGGTAAAAAAATCGAATTTTTTTAAGTTTTTTGCGATTTGATCTGAAAGGTGAAGCTTTTTTGATTTTATATGTTCGCAATTTTTGTTCTTTATGACAAGAGCTACAACTTTGCCTCAGAGAACGGTTTGCAAGATATGAGCCTGAGAAAATGATCACTTTTTTGCGAAAATGATACCGAGACCCCAAATCTTTGGCGGCCCATAAAAGCAAAAATACATGACTTTGGGAAAAATTGGGAGACACGGGTCTTTTTTTTTTAGTCTTTTATCACGTAGTGGTGTCCGTATATGGTTATTTTTTTTCGTGTTGCACTGCGTAGTGAATAGGTCGGTTCCATATAAAGGGATCGTTTGCTGGCAGTTAGTCTGAATTTCTCATAGGTACAATATCCATTATGAGAATCTTAAAAATTAAAATGTTTCGCTTTCTACGGATAAGCGAGGGATCAGTTTAATTTTCGAAGCGACGCATAAGTACATTGCATGTGTTTTGAAGCAGGAAATACTGCCTTATTCGATTATGTTATTTTGAAACGTTAAGAGATGTTGATAAGATTTACTTGTAAAACGTCATATTAATTATAATACTAATTACATATTTTTAGTATATATTTGTTCATTTAACTAAGTGTAAGTTATAGCATATCAATTATGATATTGCTTATGTATAAGGCAACATATCTAACATGCTATGGTCAAACAAATTTAGAATAAGAAATTTTATGTTAATTCTTTGTAACAGTCATGTTAAGAATTCTTTAGTTATTATAATTAAAAATATGTTGTAATTTTTAAATAATAACAAGGGAGGACAAAATCTTAACTTTTAAAAATTAGTAAGGTTATCGCAACCAATTCAGCCACGCTAAGGGCGTAACTTATTTTTCGGTGTATGGTACAGTTTTTCCACGAAACGACTTTAAGTTTTGCGCAATTACATGCAGTTTTTACATACGAATTTTATGAAATGAAATCAATCTGACATCGTTTTGTTCACACAGAAAACAGACTCGGTAGTAGCAACCGTATATGCAACCAATCGAATGGTTCGGTTCCAGTTACCGAATTGTTTAGTAGTTATCACAGAATACTTGTTGGTGCAATCTAAATTCTATTGCCGTAGCAGAGTTTCTGTCACTTCAATCAAATGATTACTGTCTCAAACAAACAATTCGGTTGCAGCCACCGAAACGTTCGATTGGCAACAAATACGGTTGACTCGGTAGTAGGAGTCTGTTTTCTGGGTGTTGCAATGTGTCTTATTTAATACACATATCTAATACGCAAAACTTAATGGTCCAAGGTTGTCATACATACAAGTTTAAAAATCATATATTTTATCTTAGTTTGTTATCGGAAATACATAAAAGCCCTTCATTAACATTCGGATATCAATGTGCAGCAATAACAAGTAAAACCGCATTTTTTCAGTTTTTACTATATTTTACTATTTTTGAACAATTTATCATCCCATTTCGCAAAAAAAAAAAAACAAAATTGACAAAATTATTTCGTGTAAAAAACAAGAATGGATATTGACACGAATTAGGGGCGATTTTTTAGTACACTTTAAAATTTTTTTGATATGATTTGTGCATATTTTAGAATATTTGGCTGTTAAAAAAATGTATATTCGCGAGGCTTAAGATTATCCAGAATTAAAAACTCTTCATCCATTAAAATCGTATGCAATTTCAATATTTTAAGGCTAAATATAATTAAGTATTAACAATAAAATCGACCGTAAATCGATTCGGTATCCACCTTTGGTAAAAAGAAGAAAAAAATGCGAAAAATTTGAAATGTGACTAAAATTTATATGTTAGCATAGCGAAAAGGCGTACAAAAGTTTATATTTGCGAAAGTTATTTTAACAAACACTTTCATTACAGTGAATGTCTACAAAATATTTTCAAATTTAATTTTCACATATTTGTATGAATTTTAAAATAAAATTTGAAAATGTTTTTTAGACATTCATTATACATTTAGACATTAAAATAACTTTCGCAAACATAAGCTTATTGTAAAATATTTTTGTATGTATACGGAGGTTGAAAGCTCGTTATAAATTGATAATAACATAAAATAATCTCGATGTATATAAAAACAAAAAACTAATAAACTTTTTTGGCTGAATTTTGGTACTCATCATTTCTTAAGCTATTTTCATATTATACTAAAAGACGAACTCATAGGTGGTCCTTTTTCGCTATTTAAAAATATTTCGCGTTTTTACCACGAGCCGGCCTGTTCTTTCTTTTTAGGAAATATTTGGTCAGATTTGGCATTTAGCTTATGCCCAAAAATGCTTTGATCGATTGCGAAACAGGATGATAAATTAAGAAAAATAATAAAACATACACTTAGAATACTATGTAGGTAAATATTACTGCAAATGTAGTTAAAAACAAATGAAATTTCACTTAAAGAAAGGACGACTTAAATTTCAGTAAATTCAACTAACATTTTTCATTTGTTTTTTAATGTTCAAAAAATTACTAAAAATTGTAGTAAAAATTAACGACATGTTAGTAGTTATTTTTTAAATAACAAAAAAATACTGTAAAAAATTAATGTAAAATCATAAAACAGTCATTTGATGTGGTTTGTTTTTTTAAATGAACTACGAGGTTATTAAAAATTTAATTTGTTCTACAAGTGACTGACATTTACAATAAAAATAAAAAAACTCTAGTACAACCCAAACAATTATATATTTTTAAAGCAGAAGTTCCCTGAGTGTAGTAAAAATTGAGAAAAGACGTGAATTTATTTGTTATTGTGCACATTTATTTACCAAATTTAATATCCGGATGATAATGAAAGTCTTTTATGTATTTACCATAAAATAACTAAGATAAAATATTTTATTTTTAAAAATTTGTATATAAAAAACTGCGTTAAACATGCAAACTTGCGAAATTTTGCATCAAAAATGGCTTAAGAAAATAACTTTTTTCTTATACCTCTTCCCAAATGACTGTTTCCGATTCATAAACAAATCATATATGTGCTACAAACATTACTACTACTGGTCTTGTCCTTTTATTTCAACAGAAAGAAATCAGACTGATTGCATTTGAAATTTTTGTATAGAGTCATTCCAGAAGTCCTATTGAGTAAAATACGAGTTTTTTAAATTTACCCTTACCGATTTGCATGAACTTGGTATACGTATTCTCCAAATTAGAAATGACAAAACAGTAGATATTATTTTTTTAAAGTCGTTGTCGTTTGCGTTTTTTCGCTGCTTAAAATTTGTATGTTCTTTTTTAATTTATAAAAGTACATACTGTTCAAATGGTGGTAATTACACAGGGCTACAAAATTTACCCCTAAAATCGAAAACAACAGTACCGACCAATGATCATAAATATTTCGGACACATTGATTTTAATGGCGTACCCAGTTTTTTTCACTTATGGGCCAGATTTTTACAAATTTGTTTTAAGTGAAAAAACTAGGTACGCCCATTAAAAGCAGCATGCCCGCACTATTTCGGATCAATGGCTTTTGTTTGTGTACGTAAACTTTTGTGATATATACACGTTGATTCAGTCACGACCAGCCGAATTTCACCAGCGTATTCCTTGGCTCATTTCATGAAAATATGTCCACTACGACCATCTCAGCAAAGAAAAAATAAAAATCGGACTACGCGTTCAATACTTACGGAATGTATTTTTATAAATTTAAAAAATAAAAATACCAACTTTAAACAGCAATAAAAATCGAACGGCAAAGAATCAAAAAAAATTAACATGCTAATTAGGAGATTACTATACTATTTATAAGCTTCATGCAAATTGGGAGATCTCGAGCTCATGACTATTAACGTTGGTTTCGGAACGACCCTATATAAAAAACAGCATTAAAATGAGCAAAACATTAAATCCATTTTGCGGAAAAACTGTACCATACATCGAAAAATAAAGTAAGAAATTGAATTTTGATAAGATAAAAATGATTACAAATTGTTTTTAATTACAAATGATTTTTTTTTAAACTTATAACTGTTTTTAAGAGTGTGATATCTGATCTATTATTATTAAAAATTTAAGAGATTACTTAATTGATTTAAGAGGGTTTTGATCTATTATGGAAGAACTTCGAATAAGTCTAATAGAAACAATATCTGATTGAATTTTCGAGTTGATTGTTTAAAAAAAAGGATGCTTTAAAATATTTTTCTAAAATTTCAGTAAATTTTGATATATTAATATACTAATTGATTTTGTTAGTTGGTAGCGTGCTGGCTTATCAGTGCGGGGGTCGTGGATTCGATTCCCACCAGAGGCACTGGTCTGTTTTCGCTACAACGCGCCGAAGGCCATAGTAGCTAGTGCTCGGTTAGGGTAATAGTATATAATTTGTAATTATTTGATTATTAATTAATAAAATAAAATAAATAAATGATTTTGTTATTCCTTTTTAAATAGTAAAATAAAAAAATAATGATTTTTTTTTGTTGTTAAATATTATCAATTTTAAATTGGTGTTACTTGTATGCCGGTTAAAATCTTCTACTGTTTTTAACTTACGAAATTTAGTGAAATTAATGTATAATAACAGTGTACAGTTTGCGAAAGAACCAAAGCATACAAAATGAAAATTTATTTAGCTCCTTTCTCGATATCATTAGAAATTTTCTAATATTTTTCAATTACACCCATAAGATCCAATTACCACATAGATAAATTTTATATGATGAATGGTAAAACTGTTATCCTTGGATTTTTCAAAAAACTTTCTCTGTCAAATAAACAAAAAAAGGAATCCAAATAGAGTATGTTGGAATTATATCTACTCCTTAATAAAAACTGGTTTGTATAAATTTTTGAAAATCGTTAGCGCAAAATTGAGCAAAAATGTGGTTTGCATACTTTTTGAGTCCTAAGGATAAAATGAATATTTTAGCTTGCAGTAACTGCGGTCCGACATTCGAAGAACTACAAAAAAATCCTAGAGGATATAGAAAGGCCGATAGGTTTCGAAGAGTTGCAAATCAAACTTTGAGAAAAGCCATCAAAATAAGGAGTTTATTTAACAAAATCAAATGTCTTCATGTTGTATATAAATATTTAAGACATATAAGAGTATTTACAACGATTCCAATACATTTTACCATTAAAGCATTAACATATCATCAATGAAAATGAAAAATTATTCAACTTCGAGGCCATACTCTATATTTCTTTATTAGGATATTGTCCTTACAAATAAATAATCTATAGAGTTTTTGTTTTCAAATTTATTATTTGACCCTTTCAGGAATGTGTTGATAGATCTATTTCGGGAGTTTTCTAGGTTCCCATCATCAGAACACGTGCTTTGTTCTACGAAGAAATAAATCCACGAATAACAATTATTCCACTCATCATGTAAATGTCATTATATGGCATTTCGATCATGTGTCAAAACAGTGTATATATAAAATATTTGCAAATTTATAAATACTACTAACAAGGAGAAAACTAGATTTTCAGTTTGTATGCTTTGGTTATTTCATGCACTCTACTGTGATAAGATTTTTAAAAAGAAATTCAATCAAATTTATAATCTTCCTGTCCATATATATAAAACTTCAAAGTAGTTTTTAATATCTTTGATTGAAAAGAATCTTATTAACACTTAGCAAAGTATTCTTACTCACACAAGCGTATAAATTGTAACAAAACTTGCCTAAAACTATGCAATACTTTTGTATAAACAAAATCCCCTAATTGTATACATTTGAAAAATACAACATATGAAACACATTAATAAGGCCTTAAAAGAATTTTACTATTAACAAAATTAAATTTCTTTTTTTTAACAAACTGTAAAGAAAAGTTTTTTTTTTAAGAAAGAGGATCAAAAGATATAAAAAGTTTTTCTTATTTTTTTAACAAGGAATACAATTAGAAAATTTTTGTAATTCCTTAAAAAAAACACTACAATTGAATTGACATGTAGGTTTTTTCGGAATAGGAGAAAGAATATAAAGAGGATTTAGATTTTCTTTAAAATATAAAGTATTTCATTGGTATTAGTTTGAATGCCCATATGCAAGAATGTGTTTGTAAGTGTAATTGATTTTATTTAGGAATTAAATTTCAAAATATGTACTTAACTCATACCTTTCCCTATAAAAATTTTTATTGCTGAAATGTCTTAGAATTGTAACTTCTACTATTCGCTTGATGCCTTTGTCCAAGTATTAGAAAAGTGTGAATGTTTTTTGATAGATAAGCAGAATAAAAAAAAAAAACATACAACTAAAAATACTTAAGGGTATTTCTATCAATGATAACACCCTGCAACAAATTTCAAATTTCGATATGTACGAGAAACTGAGACTGCGTTTTCAGTTTTTCGATTCCTTTTAAAAGGACTTCAAGGTTTCAGTTTTTTCAGAAAGTATTAAAATTCTTGTACTCATTTTAAGATGCCAATATGGATGTCACATGAATGGTTAGAATTTTTGCTATTTTTATAAAATATTGGTTCACAAATGTCCTTTTAATCCTTCAATATTATTGATGATTCTAAATTCCGAACTAACAAGCAAGCGGCCTTGTCTAATTTTACCTATATTAATGGAAATCTTACCGAGCATTTTGGTAAAAATCGGTTCAGTGGTTAAAAAATTATAAGTATAAATGTGAAGGTATCTGTAAAAGTTGCATTTCACAACAAATTCATCTCGAGGCGTATAGTGAAAAAATTTGTTTTTTATCAGATTTCAAAGGTGAATAATATTTTATTTTCACCTCCAATTTTTTACCACATACGTTTTTTTTAACACATAAATTTTTTTCACCACAAAATTGCTTTTTCAACACTATTTTTTTTTATTTCATTAATAAATCATTAATTAAATCAATAATAAATAATTAAATCAATAAGTTACCATTTGCAGTGTTAGGTTAAAACTCCTTATGAAAAATATTTAATTTTTGTCTATATAAGAAAACTTAAAATTTTTTTTTTTTTTAGTTAGTCTCTTTACAGGAAGAAGAAGAAGAAAACATTTTGGTTGAAAAATTTTACGGACACAAGGGATACACCAGACTGCCGCAGTTTCGTCCCCCTCCTGGGACTCGTCAGTGGTTAATTTATGTGTCAATTGAACAAAGTATTTTATATTGTTAATTTGCTCTATATGAAAAACTTTTTTTATTTTTTGATTTGAACTCACTGCCTTAGCATCAAGCTATGCATCGTAATCTCACCTCTTAACGAGTTGAGCCACGGTCGACACAGCGATGACTGTGGCTAAAGTGGAGTTACACTACGTACACACAAGTATTGATTCGATCAGAAGAGACAGAATTAACTAATGCCAATGCACAATTCATTTCTCAACTAGAATGCTTTTTCTTCTTAATCCTATCTCTTTTTCACAAGTAAAATTAATCAAAAACGGCGGTTTGATGAAAGTCGTGTATATTTTTAATATATTCAAGCATATAGAATGATTTTATTTCCGACAACTTATGAAAAAACAAAAAGAAAATTGAAGGAATGCATTATTTAAGGGAAGGTTTTGAAAATTCCGATCCGAAAAAATGTAATTTAAAGCAGAGGTTCTCGCCTTTCATTTAATATTTAAGTCATATCATGAGTATAAATTTTTTAAAATATTTTTTTGAAAAATTTAAATTTTAAAGTCCTTTTGAAAGGAATTTTGACCTGATGGCGAAAACCTAAAAACGCAGTTTAACTACATATGGTTTCTAGTTTCATGAATATATTGTTTTGTCCATGTGTCAAAACTACTGTTGCACAGTGCAATAAAAAGTTCCAGTATTCAAGTTTATTTCTATACTAATATAATATATATTTAAGTTGGCACTTATTTCAGTAAAGCAATTCTCCATAAGACAGAGAATAATTATTGTATATGATTTTGCTTGCATATGACTTAGCTTAAAACATCTTTCACACATGATCAAATACACTCAGAAATGTTCTGCACTTTTAACATTATAGTTATTTGTGTAGTCATGCAATTGTCGTCATTTTGACTGCAACTGCAGTTGTTGTACTTATGAAACACTATCAACTTTCATGTTTTTCTTAAATAACCAACAAGGTCATTAACGTTGTAAAACTTAAGAGCTAAATTAAATAGTTTTTTGGAATCGCTAATATGTTTTAACAGTCTGTAATTGATGAGACCTAGAATACTATGTAGGTAAAACCACTGCAAATGTAGTTAAAAACAAATGAAATAATTCTTAAAGAAAGGACGACTTACATTTCTGTAAATTCAACTAACATTGTCCTTTGTTTTTAATGTTCAAAAAGTGAACCATAATTGTAGTAATAATTAACCACATATCGCACACCTGGTTCAAAAGTGACTCAACTCAAAGTTTTTAATTTTTCAGAAATCGAAAAAAAAATATTTGCAACTTTATACCAATTCAAACATAAAGAAAGGCATGACAATTCAAACATAAAGAAAGACATGACAGTTAACAACAACAAAATACACTGATATTCATTTATAGATAAACAAGTGTATTGTGCATAGTTTAAGCATATAAATCCGAAAAATTAAAATTTTGAGTTAAGTCACTTTTGAACTGGGTGTGCGATATGTAGTAAAAAATAAACAAACATTTATTTTGTTTTTATTTTTTTAAATATTAAAAAACTACTGTAAAAATTAATATAAAATCATAAAACAGTCATTTGATGTGGTTTGTTTTTTGGAATGAAAAAGGACAAATTTTCAGAAGCTTTTCAAAAACAGTTTTCAAATTTTATTTCAGACATTTTGAAATATCGACGAAAGAGTTTAAATTTTAAGGAAAATATATGAATACGTTTTAAAAGCAATAAAGTCAATATTTTAAAAGTGAATAGAGAAGAAAAAAAAAGAATTAAAATTTTGTATAATCGCTTTAAGTCAATTAAGAATATCGATTTACATCCTTTAATCTTTTTAAATTAAAAGCAATATGATGTAATCTGTTAATTCCTATTTAATATCATAAATAATTGAAAAAGGTAATTCAGAAAGTAGAAACGACTAAAAATTAAAAAGGCGATGACTACTTTTAGTTTAAATTAACTTTTTAATCACTGTGCAAAACGTAACAATAAATATTTCGAGCAGCTTTTTACCTACTATTGTGACGGTTTGTTTTAATTTACGAAATTTGATTCACACAGAGGAAAATTGGACATCTTTAGGGCAAATTTGCCAACAGCTCCCAGTTTAAAGCATTTTGATAAAAATATGATTTCCCATCTGCTGTCATTATTTTATTTGATACAAATAAAATTTAAAATAATCGCTTTTAACTGCGTAATTTCTCTGTTATAACTAAATACTTTAATTGCATTCTTTAAATATTGGTATATAAAGTGTATCAATGAAGCAGAATATGGCTTTTTATCTTAATAAAAGATCATTGCGATTGGCAAGCTTTTAAAGATAAGCGGATTTGGCAAATAATGTCTATAGAGATAAAAATCCTATAATTTAGAATATTTTTTAAGTTACAAATATCAAAAAAATTTAAATTTCTTTGACTTAAGCGATTTATTTAAAATAGAAAATAAATTTGTTTTAAAAATACGCAAATTGTGGGCGCTGTGGTGTAATGGTTAGCGCGTTGGACTACTACACAGATGGTCCCGCGTTCGATTCCCGGTGACGACAACATAAATTTAGAAAAATAATATGTATGAGTTTTCTATCACTCGTGTGTATCGTTGCGCCCACCTTCGGTGTTCCCATAGCATTTAACCCCACCGAAGTAAAATAATGAATCAGGGCTATGAAACAAAAAGCTTCAATAAATTCGCCAACTCTACATCAGGTGGCGAGCAACAACTGTTCTAAGACTTATCTACTAGCGCAACTACAGTGTTGACATATTTGAAGCCCTTCATCTTTCATCACCTTTCATCTCTCCACTATCCAATTTCCAAAGAAAGTAAATCATTAATTAATAGGAAGAGTTTCCTGAGTGTTGCTTCTCTTAAAAAAAAAAAATTTGTCAGCTAATTTTAATTTTTAAAAATTATAAGAAGATATATTATTGGAATAAGAAACAAGGTAACTAATTAAAGTTAAAATCCAAACCACCAGTGTAACAAAGTTTTCAAAATCGGTTATGATTATAATTTATTTTTTTTTCAAAAAAATTTTAGCATTCTATAGTCAAAACGATTTTTTAATGATTTTTGTTATCAAGTAAAAGTATTAAAAGTTAAACGTGGGAAAAGTAACAAATTTGAAATTCAACTTCATATTCGTTATTATTGAAACATCTAATATTTATTTGGTACATCATGTTCAATGGTGTTGAAAATGTGAATACTTCTGCCTACCTCTAAATAATTACTTTCTCTATTATTTATTTATTTTTTTTGTATAAATTTGTTATAAGCGTTCTTCCAAGTAGAATTGCTTCAATAGTTACCTTATCTATAAGCCCTTATTACCTGGGGACTCCCGGGCAAACCCGGGCTTTATAACGCTTTATACTATATGGAAAGTGTTGTATGTTTTATGTATTGGAAATTAGCCTCTCTGCGTTGTCTCTTAAACGTTCTTGATCAGTTTTTTAATATAATTAATTTTTGAGCTTTTTTAACTTTTAAATATTTTCTGGAATCAAAATAATAAATATAACAAAAAAAAATACTTAAAACTTATTTAATTTTTGTAAAGTTGTCAAAATAACTACACGGTTAGTTATTTTGTTTTAATAACTGTCAAAAATAGTTATTTTACATTTCCCCATAACATGACTACAATTACAGTTAAAATGACTAATACCGTTCACTACATGATTGATTGACATGTAGCTACGGGAATGATTTTCTGAGTGTAATTATCACTTACATTTTGAAACTTTAGAAATAAGCTAACTATTTTTTTAGCATTTTTTTGTGACAAATTTTCCGCTTTTTGTGACATTTTGTCCGATTAATGTAACTCGTTTGTGCCATTTCAAACTTGCTCTGCTCTTAACTAACAAACAGTTTTGGTATTTGAGATAAAATAAGAAAGTAGGGGAGTGTACCACTCCATTGCAATGGTGATGATGCGAGGAATATAAAAGAAAATGCAAACATTCTAGCTTACACAATTTTTGCATATTTAAAATTTTTTTAAAAACTAAACCGCGCATGAAACAGTTAAAATTTCAAAAACTAAAAACGCAAATGTTTAAGTGGTTTCATAGACCAAAACTGAATGCAAAATTTAATTGAAATAAGAAGATCCAAGTTCAAAAAATGTCCCTTTTTTACTAATGAAATTTTTTATTTTTTTTTTTTTATTAATTAATAATCATATAATTACAAATTATATACTATTACCCTAACCGAGCACCAGCTAATATGGCCTTCGGCGCATTGTAGCGAAAACAGACCAGTGCCTCTGGTGGCAATCGAACCCACGACTCCCACACTGATAAGCCAGCACGCTACCAACTAGCCTACCGGGGCGCACAAATGAAATTTTATTTTTTAACGATTTCTTAAAATTACCATAAATTGTTTTTAATTTTTTAAATCAGTCAGTACTAATGCTATAGTAGGGCAATAAAAAAAAAATCTAAAAACAATGCTTCACTAAATGCCAACTGAATATTTTGCTTACAGCAATCAGATTATTTGGTTGTCTTAACCTAGTGTAGAAACAGTAACGCCATGTCATTACTAGTAATGACACCAGCTTATTCTCTGCCTTACTTTAAAACATATATACAATAACAAGTGAATTTTCTCATTATTTCAATAAAAAAAAAAAAATAATGCGTTACCAAATTTTATCCTTATTTTAAATATAAAGTAATGATCTAAACATTTTTCGAAAATCTATTTTTATACTCATTGTTTTTTAAGTGCATATAAAACTACTTATTATTGATTTTTTGTAAGTTGGAAAGTAATGTCATTTTGTGCAAGAAAGTCATTTATGTTTTAAACATGTTCGAGATAGAGCAGATGGTAGAGTGGCTGACTGACTACATGATGCCCAGGTTCAAAGCCCGTGTCTGCACATTTTATTAAAAAAAAAGTTCAATAAAGAAAAATATTTTTACATTAAATTTAGTTTTTTTTTTTAATCTATGTTTAAACTCATTATTTTTGTCCATACTGGTAAGCGTATAGGCCATTATAGGCCACCATTAATAATTTTTACCAAGGAATAGTGAAAATTTAGGGTTTCAGAAAATTTCTAAAAACCATCAAATTTGTTTTTATAAAAAAATCGTGTTTTCCATCAATTTGATATGTATATAATATTGTTTTTAATTAAATAATATTATGAGTGTAATAAAATTAGATTAATTTAGTAATCCGAATTGCCTTTGCAATCTTAAATTTAAACCATCGAGATTTTACTTAAGTTTTGACAAATATTATAAGATAAGTTTCAGAACCATTTCCAAACCTTATTTTCAATCTCTGGCCAACCCCTTTTTGTTGCTTCTTATTGCCGGACTAAAACAAAATTAGTTGAGTTTAACAATGTTTAGTTAAAAATTAGTAAATATACGAGAATTTTAAAAGAATTTGGTTTTTGCCAGAAATTTTTTTTTTAATTAATATGTTGCTTTCTTTGGAAAGAGGATAGTAGAGAGATGAAAGGTGGGGAAAGATAAAGGGAAACAAACATTGCAACACTGATAAGTTCTTAAAAATGGCTCTAAATGTTTAATTTTCTATTAACGCATTCAAAAGTTCAAACATTGTATATTTCTTACACATTTGATAAAAACCCGTAATTTTGAGCAGCGACTTAACTCGAACCATAATAAATATGGAAAAAGAAAAGACAGGAAATATATAAATACCAAGCCTAATGAAATTTTAAAGACCATTATCTGAAAGGTGTGTCGAAAGTTTTTAAAATATCTCATTACTTAAAGTGTTTCTGAATCAGATACATTTTTCTAACCTAAAATTTTAGTTTAAATAACTTAAAGTGCTGCTAAATTCCGTAACTTTTCAATAGGCGATACTAATCGATAGTTTTTAATTGAATACTCGATACTTTTAACTGGGTTTATATGTAAAATTCGCTTTCACTTTTTCCGTTTTTTTTTTTAATTTCACTTTTATTGACAATTGAAATTCTTAAAATATTTTTGAAACTTTTTTTTTGCAAACTATCGCATTCAATGTTTTTTTCACTTCCTCTTCTTCTTTTCACATATGATATTTTTTTCTATCGGTGTTATATTTTAATGCTACCCAGCCAACATATTTCTGAGCGCTCAGAAATTATGACTCATACAAGACCCTAAAATATCATAATTTTCCGAGTGCTCTAATTTCTGAGTCATAAATGAATCACAACTGACTCTTATTTATCAGCCTAATTGAGTCACATATGACTCAAAAATCAATCATAAAAAACTCATAAATAGCTTAAAAATTGTGAAATTTTCCATGTATTTTGGAGTCTTTTATGAGTCATAAAAGAGCGAACAGAAAGAGGCTTCATCAGCAAAGAAAAACATCCTCAAATATATATGATTTCAGAAGGTTTAAATGCTCTTTTACGAGTCTTTTCGGACTCCTAGTGAACACTGGCTAGTAATTTAATTGGAGACGCATTTTGTATTGTTGTTCTGTCCAAAATACAACTCTGCAAATATCGTGTAGTTACTTTTAAGTATCGAGTATCCAAAAAACAAACAAATACCCGATACTTGATACCCACTACCCAAACTTTTACCAGCACTAATTACTACCATCCTAATATTTGTTTTTGCATTTGATTTTTTTAGTTGTAAGTATTTTTATGAATTTTCTATATTTTATTTCCCTTTTTTTTATATATTCAAAGTATATTTTTTTTATTGGACATAAATTCTATTCGTCTATGTATGATGCCTTCATACTTAATGTAAGGGTATGATTGTATACATTGTGTGATAGCATAAAAAGGACATTTTTTATGATAGTTAAGACCCTGTGATGACATGTGTATAAAAGTTTTTATTTTCCTCGTGCTAGTCGCAAACGTCGTCCATCTACATATTAGACATGCGTCTAAATACATATTCAACATTCTATTTAGTTTTTTTGTAGTTGCTGTTTGTTTATTTCTGCATCCGTTTAGTGAAAAAAGCATTATGTTGATGATGATATTTATGTTATCTAAAGGAAATTCACTTGTCACACGTCCATCTACATTAAAACCCAAACTATAACAAGGGTTAACAGGGGTTGATTATGACTAAATTGGAATATGTCACTTGATTTTTTTATATTTCATATTGAATTTAGATATGAACCACGTATTTTGAAACAGGCATCAGTCAGTTTTCAAAAAAATTGAGATGATGGTATTCCACCGTATTTAATGGCTTCTTTTCACTCAGCAAAATTTTTTTGTCAAAACTATAAAGATCGCTTAAATGTTAACGGAATTTTTGTGTTGTAAGTTCATTTGATTAACACGAACATTCTCCCCATAAAATTATGTAGCCAAATATTAATAAAGTTTATCTCCAGATTCCAAGTCAGCTGTTCCATTTTGATAAAATTTCTTTAAACAATTTACAATAAAAGTATAAATTTTTTTTATGTTCAACAGTTTTTAAGAAGTTTTAATTTTGAAAGTGGCATAAGTGGTATAAGTAAAGTGGTTGCTCTAGATATTTCTAAGGCGTTCGATCGTGTGTGGCACGGGGCACTCGTGACTAAGCTAGTTGCTTTTGGTGTCGGTAATGTCTTCTCTCGATTTATAACGAGTTTTCTCAAAGACCGCACTATACGTGTTGTTTTAGATGGGATCTCATCAAACGAGTTTCAGCTAAATTCAGGGGTACCGCAAGGTTCTGTTCTTTCTCCTACCCTTTTTCTTATTTTTATTAATGACCTTCTTGGTCAGACCATCAACCCTTTTGCAGATGACAGCAACATTTGTCATTCATTTTCATTCGATCACAGGCCAAGCTCTTTGGAGATAGAGGGCATGCGGCAGAACATGAATGACACACTCAATCAAGACCTTTCTACAATCTCCGATTGGGGTCGCGCGAATAAGGTCGATTTTAATGCACGCAAGACTCAATGTTGTATGTTAACCCACAGACGGGCTGTGGAATTGACATTGTCATCTGTAACTATGGATGGTATAGGTAATTTTAGATCCTGATATAAAATTAAATAAAAAAAAACGTTTGTTTCTTTCTCCGTAGTATTATCAGAACTGTTTATTAAAATGAATTGTTTCTCTATTTATACTATTTATGCTCTACATAATAAATGTGTTATCCTGATAAACAAACACAGGTAGATAATTGTTTATCAGTGCTGTTGTTTTTCCCTAACACATAATTAGATCTTTATTATGTTTCATAAGAAAGGTACTAAAAGATTACAATACTAATCATGGGTTTTTCTCTTATGTGATAACACTTAAAAATATATCTGGTTATTATTATTAATCGTGGGTTTTTTCCTTATGCGATAAGACTTAAAAATACATACCTAGGACAGTTTGTCAGAATACTTAATATAATTATTCAAAAGGGAGTTTTTGCTCGTTCTTAGAGTGAGTTGATATAACACCCCCAGACGAAGATGCTTGCCCGGTTCCCAAAGGGATTCAGGGTAAGTTAATAGTAACTCCATTTTGCCTAATATTCCTATTTCGGATTTTGATATAAATGTAGATACAAATTATGATAATTGTGATTATTACAATAGTAGAGATAGATATTTTGTTAGTTTTCTCATAGATTATATTATCTTTCATTAAGTAGTTTCTATTGACTAAGGTTAATTTTTTTTTGTTAAAATTAGGTATTGGTTGTATAACAATCTCCTTATAGTTGTCTTGATTCATGTTAGGTACCTTAATTATAAAAATAATGTTTTTGTTTTGGGGTCGCAACATCTAATTCGATGTTTTCCATTTTTTCCAATGTAATGTTAAAGTCTTTAATTTCCTGATCTGTTAGAATGTCCCTGTTTAGTGTTCGCAATTTTGAAGCCAATGTTTTAAAGTAAGTTAAATAATCTTGAGTTTTGAATATGTATTTTCGAGTAATTTTGAATTAGGGATATCTCTCCTATTTGGATGATAGTGAATCCATTTAAGATCGGTTGTTAATAGCTTTTGTGCTACAGCTAGGCTGATCATCAATAGGATCGATAAGGACTTCCAAAGATCTGGAAATATGTTTCTTTTGTTTAATGAATTGATCCTTATGAAATTCTTGATTATTATTGGTGTATTTTTTATTGTCTGTTTTCTTTACGTTAACTTTCTTTACTTTCTGATCTAGTTTGTTCTTGTATGTCTTCACATAGTTAGAGTTTATCTTTTTATCCACTCTATCTCTGTTTCTATATTCGCATATTTTCCTTTTCTTATCCTCCATTCTTTTAAATATCTCCTGAAGGTTTATTTTATTAGAAAAATGTAAATCTATAGGTTTTTTACCTGTAGTGAGGTGAAGTAAATTATTATAATTGCTTAGGGCTTGTACTGGTAAATCTATATTTAGATTAATATCATTTTCTATTTCTCTAATTTTTAATATTCGTATTTGTTCATTCATTGATCCATGAAACCTTTCTATATCAGAATTACCTGTGTGTCGATTAGGTGTTGTGAAGTGATATTGAATATTTTGTTTTTCCAAAAAATCAGTAAATAGTGGTGATCTAAATCCTTTTTCGTTATCTAGGATAAGTTTTTTGGGTTTCTTCATTAAAATAAATAATTTCAGGTAGGCTTTGATAAGTGTAAGAGTTGATCTGTCGGGTATCTCTTCGATCATTGCGTATTTTGTGAATTTGTCTATCATAGTGACATACATTTGTTGGTTGTTTATGAAATATATATCCGAATGATAAATTTGAAAAGGTTCTGTTGGGGTTTCCGTGTTTTCAAAGGGTAGTTTAATAGGGTTTCGTTCGTGCTTAAAGTTACAAATATGACAGTTATTAATGAATTTAGTAATTTCCTTTTTCAGATTCGGATAGTAATAAATTTTCTTTAATTCCTCATGAGTTTTAGTTATACCTGGGTGATTATTATCAAGTCTATGATGTTTTGCTATTATTTCTATTATCTCCTCGTAACTTTTTCCGTTACATTTTCGTAAGATACAAACACATCAGTCTCCATAATGTTATTTGGATTAGATTTTCTTTCTTTATATTTATCTTGAAGTGTTATTAAGTCTTCGGTATTGTTACAACGAAGAACTACTAATTTGTAGACTGTAATCTGGTCTAATATTTGCTCTATTAGTTCAGGATTTAAGTTTCATAATTGTATGTAGTTCTTTTGTTTGAGAATACTATTTCCTTTTCAATATTATTTTCTGTCCCCTTTTTAAGGACAATTTGGTTAGAAAAACTTTGGAAAGATTTCTCGGTCGTTTTGAATAAGTCCATACTATCCTCTTCGGCAGAATGTATGGTTTGGTTATCATCATCAGGGATAATGGGAATATTGTCTAACATCGTTATTCTGTGGGGTTCTTCCAATTTTCTTCTTGGCCTAGATTCCTCTGTTAAATCTTCTCTATTGTGTATATCTCTTAAATGTTTATTCAGTGAGCTAATTGTGGCATATTTTCTATTACAAAGAGAGCATATATTCTCACCTAATCTGATTGTCTTTTCTTTCACCCTCCTATTGACGTTAGTTTCTCTAATCCTTGAAAGTGTGTCAGCCACCTTATTCTCCTTTCCTTGTACATGGGATATATTAAATTCATATTCATTGAGTTTGATTTTCCATCGGATAAGTTTAGAATTAGGTTCTTTAAGACTGGCTAACCATATGAGTGGTTTGTGATCTGTTTGGAGATCGAACTTTCTTCCATATAGGTAATGTCTAAATTGTTTTACGGCCCATACTATGGCTAGTAATTCTTTTTCTATAGTTGAATAGTTGCATTCATGTTTATTTAATGTCCTAGATGCAAATGCTAAGGGTCCGTTTTTTTGAGATAAAACCGCGTCTAATGCATAATTACTTGCATCTGTAGTTAAAATAAAATTTTCATTAAAGTCGGGGTATTTCAGAACCATGTTTGACATTAATATGTTTTTTCAATTTTTCGAAAGCTTCTTTATAGTCCTTATCATTTACATTGATAATTGAATCCTTTTTGAGGCGGATTGTTAAAGGCTTAGCTATCTTCGCATAATCAGGTATAAACTTACGGTAATAACCACTGAGTCCGAGGAAACTTTGTATCTCCTTAATGGTTTTCGGAATAGTTTGACGTTTTATGCCGTCTATTTTATGTGGATTAGGGCTTATGCCATCCTTTGTGACAATGTGTCCTAAAAATTCGGTTTCTTTTTTTAAGAAATCTGATTTGTTTAAAGATACTTTGAGGTTTGCTTTCCTCAAGGTTTCAAATATTTTTTCCAAATTATTAATGTGTTCCTGTAGTGAAGTTGAGAAGACCAGAATGTCATCCATGTACACGACGCAGATCCTATTTATATGTTCCCTTAAAACGTTGTTCATCATTCTCTGGAATGTCGCCGGAGCATTTTTCAGTCCAAAAGGCATTCTTACAAATTCAAAATGTCCGTTGTGAGTTGTAAAAGCAGTTTTCTCTCTATCCTTCGGTTCTACTTCTATTTGATAAAATCCTTTAGTTAGATCTAAAGTTGAGAAATAATTTGCCCGTCCTAGTTTATCTAAGACGTCATCAATTCTAGGAATAGGATATTTATCTTCTCTAGTGACTTGGTTTAATTTGCGGTAATCAATGACAATGCGCCACTCTTTGTTACCTTCTTTGTCCTCTTTTTTAGGAACAATCCATATAGGAGCATTATATGGGGAATTACTATGTTTAATGATGCCTTGTTCTAGCATTTCATTCATTTGTTTTTCCACTTCTTCAGTGTGGGTAACAGGATATCTATAGGTTTTGCTATAGATTGGTCCGGAAAGTCCAGTATCAATTTTGTGTTTAATCTCATTAGTAAAGGTCAAATCGTCACCTTTGTGATAAAAAACGTCTCCGTGATTCTGAACCAAAATTCTTATCGCCTTTGATTCCTCTGAATTAAGATGGTCTAAGCGTAATAGGTCATTAGTACCTAAATATTCGATATTGAATAGTTCTGGTAGTTGATTTAAAATTTTTGGGAGTATTTCCTCTGAATCTCCTTCATAATACAATTGGAAAGTTTTTCCGTTGATTTTAATCTGTTTTGTCTCGTAATTAATTATGGAGTTATTTTGTTCTAACGTTGGATGTCCTAAAAGACCGTTAAAAAATTCATGGAATTTATAGAGTCCAAAAGTAGTGTCCGAATTTAAAGGGATTTGAATAGTATTTTTGGGAATTGTGCCTTCATGGGTAATATGAAAATTTCCTGAAGCGGTTTTAATGTGAAGGGGGTTATTTAATTTTTAATGAACTTAGGCGGACATTGGTCTAAATTGAGAAAATTTTCACTAGATCCTGTGTCAATTAGTACTCTAAGAGTTCTTGTCTGTCCTCTAAGTAAGATATAGGGAAGTCCACGTCGTTTGGGTTGTCCCCCAGAGAGGCTGGTACATCCTGATTCATAGGTTTCTACGTTTTTGTATTGGTCAACATTATTTTTATAATTTGTACACTTACAATTACATTCCATTCTTGGGGTTTGATGATGATTTTGTCTTCTAGTTTGGGCTGTGGTTGTGTCCATTGGTTCTGGTAGTGGTTGTTGAACATAATGTTGTTGTTGTTGTTGGTGAAACCTTTGTTGCCAATTAGGGTTATTACCTCTATGTTGTTGGTTATGCTGAGGGTTATATATCTTTGGTGCCCAATTTCTGTTGAGCTGTTGGTTTGAGTTGCTCTTGGGTTGTCCTTTTTGTTGTTGATTATTTTGGTGATTGTTCATTGTTATAGGTTTTCTTTTTTCCTCTGTTAGAAATCCTGATTGGGATAATTCATGGATGGCTTCTTCCATTGTTTTCGGTTTTAAAGCACATAATACCGTCCTCATGTGTACTGGCAATCTTGTCATAAAGATTTTTAAAGCTGTTTGGATATTTCTTGGAACATCTTGAAGGTTTCCTTCTTGTCTGGACTTTTGATTCAGTATTGCTAACTTATGTAATATGAAGTTGTAATATTCGAGGGCATTACCTCGATATTGTGCTGCTCTCAGTTCTTCGTACAATTGATCGGAAGTTTGAAATCCTCCGAAATTAGTTCCTAGCATTGCTTTTATTTCTGTCCAGCTGTTTAAATGTGTATTTATTTCCATTGCTCTTCTAGCTTTTCCAGTTAGTTTTGACTTGATGATGTTTATGCACATTCTTTGAGTTATAGGCCAATAGTGTGGGTAAAATATCATCGACGTTGGTACAAAAGGTTGACAAATCTTCTTTTCTACCATCAAATCCTTGTAGTTTTTCCAAATAGTTTAGTGGATTGATGTCAAGCGCTCGTAATTGTCCTCCAGCTGCTGCTGCTGCTGCTAAGTTAGGATTTCCTGCGTTGACTGCCATAATTCGTTATAGATTTTATTTTCAATAAATCTTTTTTACGAATTTTATACCTTTGTTAATTTAAGCTTAACAAGTATTTTGCTACTATTATTTTCACTAATAGATTTTTATTCACCGTTAGCAATTGATATCCTTAATATTCGTTTAAGGATGTAAGTATACCGTAGGTTCTTATTTGCAGGGATAACAAAATTATTTTTGTTATCCTACCGACTGCGCCAATTTTAGATCCTGATATAAAATTAAATAAAAAAAAACGTTTGTTTCTTTCTCCGTAGTATTATCAGAACTGTTTATTAAAATGAATTGTTTCTCTATTTATACTATTTATGCTCTACATAATAAATGTGTTATCCTGATAAACAAACACAGGTAGATAATTGTTTATCAGTGCTGTTGTTTTTCCCTAACACATAATTAGATCTTTATTATGTTTCATAAGAAAGGTACTAAAAGATTACAATACTAATCATGGGTTTTTCTCTTATGTGATAACACTTAAAAATATATCTGGTTATTATTATTAATCGTGGGTTTTTTCCTTATGCGATAAGACTTAAAAATACATACCTAGGACAGTTTGTCAGAATACTTAATATAATTATTCAAAAGGGAGTTTTTGCTCGTTCTTAGAGTGAGTTGATATAACAAGGTATTGAGGAATCGGATACTCTTGATGTTCTGGGCATGAGAATACAGTGTGATGTCCGTTGGAATAAGCACGTATTTCAAGTGTCGAAAGAGGCATTCAAGTGTCTCGGTTTTCTAAAACGGTGCAAGACTTACTTCACTCCATCCGATCTCCTTACTATTTATACCAGCTATATCCGGCCAAAAATGGAATACAACTCTCATATATGGGCAGGGGCTCCATTGTCTGTTCTGAAGCTTCTGGACCGTGTTCAGGGGAGGGCGGTGAAGCTTATCAATGACAGTAGTGTATCCAACTCTATTGATTCATTGGAACATCGTCGGAATGTGGGTTGTGTGACACTTTTCTATCGATATTACCATGGGAGATGCTCATCTGAGATAAGTGAACTTATTCCACGTGCCCGAGTTTTTATTCGTAATACTCGCTTATCTAGTAGAGCACATCCGTTTGTAGTTGATTGTCCTGTGTTTCGCACAACGCATTACAGAGAAAATTCGTTTTTTAGTCGAACGATTCGTATGTGGAACAAACTTCCCGCAGAAGTCTTCCCTGTTACTTACAATTTAGAAAAATTTAAATCAAATATCCACAAACACTACTCCCTCTTTCCTCCTTCCCATACCTTATTTTCCTGATCAATACAATGCACTGCATGAGTAGGGGGCATCCCCTGAGTATTGGTTAAATTATATAAAAAAAAAAAAAAAGATATGCATTTATTTTAAGTATAAAAAAATTTATTGTCCGCTGATAAGTGGTGTACAAAAACATTCTACAAAAGTTGCCGTTTACAGTTTCAAAAACTTGAAATGCAAAACCCTTCATATATCATTTCAAAAATAACAAGTGGACTCATACCACTTTCAAAATGTATAGCTCATGTTAAGATGAAAATTAAACTTCAAGTATTCATACATTAAAGGGATTGGTAAATATAAGTTCTAACACAGATTACCAAATATTGTCAGATCCGAAATATTAAATTTAAAATAAATGTTAAAAAATTTTCCCAAATCTACAGCTTTAATCGCTATGTGGAAGGGTTTAACCTGAATATTTTTTAAATATTTTTATTTTCTAGAATATTATAAATTTTTATATACTTTTTTTGCAGTGCACAGTGGTATAATATGGCCATAAATCCATATCTTCTTTATTTATGCATATAAATAGTGGAAATTTGGTATGGGAATAAGGAATGTTATTCATGACGTTTTACGAAAATAAATACTAAATTTTACCGAGATATGGACAAGGGCCGCACAAACTAGTGTGATATATTAAATGGAGCAAAACTACAAATTAGGGGCCTTTCAGCCTTTACACTTTTTGGGATTTATGCAACTATTATTATTATATACTATTATAATGGTCCAAAAGATTTTTGAGAATTTTCTTCAATTTTTTTGAAGGGGAGTGTACGGGGCCACCGAAATTGATTATGTGCAAAAAGGGAGGTTATGAAACAATTTTTTTTTTGAATTTGTTTTCTCTTGTGCTTTGTTTTCACAAAACCATATAAATTACTACTCAATAGTTTAAGATTAAGATTACTAAACCCATTCTTCTTCCTCTTCTTCTTCTTGTAACTAACTTAGAAGATTTACGACCTCCGACCCTCCGGGGCAGGTGGACACCGGGCAATGATATTATAGCAACCGCTATGATATTAGCAAATGTGAGCAACGTTTCATCTGTTCTTGGGCCAACCCGACATATTCGGGGAATAGGGTCAAGCAGATTACGGCACTATTATGGCTGGATAGTGCAATAGGGATGGTAGCGGAAGAACCATTAAAAGTCAACGATAGCGCCCAAAAGCTTCCATGAAGCCTACGCCTGTTCTTAGTCAAAAAGGAGTGTCAGGCTCCACTAAGATCTTCTTTGTCCTTACATGCATCGAAGAAATCCTGGCAAACTAGTCAACAAAAACAGAAAATAATAATCTCCCAGGAGGTCACAGACGTTTGTCAAATCCTGCCGCTTTGGCGGCAAGCTCCATATGTCTGGGAGGGAGCAATTCATGTTTAGACAGTATTTTAGAAAAATTATTAGGAGTACAAATTTTTAGTTTAAAGGCCACACTGATGATTTTCTGATCTCAAACATCAATAACTCCAAAAATGGGCTTCATATTGGCATGACATTTGTTGGATAAGTCTTTAAAATACCTTTAATTTGATACCGCATTTTATTTTGTGAATTTTCCATAATGCGAACAATGATACAATAAATGATTTTGTTTTGACCATGACAAAACAATACCAGGTAAACCCATTAGGAAGAAATAAGGTTTTTTACTTGACTTTCTATGGTTTTCTGTTTACTTTTTGTATGAATTTTTGTCATTTTGTTTTTGAAAACGAGAGAACATTTTTCGAATAAGTCTACCAGGTATTGTTTTGCATTGGTTTTGACTTTTTAATTTTTTTCAACATTTCTCCAAGTGTAAGGAGCAAGTTTAATATTAAATTCAAGGTATTTAAAAGACATTTCCAACAAATTTAGTTTAACTAAAACAACATCATTAGAGTGAGCCTTAAACTAATAGTTTTCACCCCGAATAACTCCTTTAGTAGGCTAGAACTCTTGAGTAGTGATTTATATGGTTTTCTGAAAACAAAGCACAAGAATAAAAATTTTGATATTTTATGTTTAATTCATTTCAGCGATCTTTAAAAAATTTGAAAAAATTCTCAAAACACTTTTGGGCCATAAGTATTTATATTCCGTTTCAAGAGTTGCATAAATCCAAAAGTCAAAAAAAGTGCAAAAGTTGAAACGCCCTACCACACATAAATGTTTTACAAACCGTCTGAATTTTTAGTATACGAGTACTATTTTTGAATACTACTTAAAGCTTTTTACCAAAAATTAACAAAATCGGACCAAAAGTTCCTAAGTAATTCTAGATATTTAAAATTTTTATATATGTTATGAAATGTTTTTATTTTTACTTCAGAGGAGTGTATAACAAATATTTTTGAAATAATTCAGACATTTCTTACTGGCTGATCGAATTGTCAAAGAGCTTCACACATCCACAATCAACGTAATTTCAATCTTAAGTTTCAAAGAAGCGCCCACTAGATCCATCAGGCGCTGATCAATTAGACTCCAAATTAGGACACCTCTGGTATTCAAAAACTTAGAGCTTGTTAACTTTATATTTTTCACCCGATTTTCCAGCATTTCTGTGATCTGCTTGTAATTTCCAACAATAAACAGCCGTATTGATGTGGATTATCTCTTAAAGTGCAAAAGCTATCCGCATTTAAAAATCGAAATATTGCATTTTTACAATAGCCTAGTGCGGTTTTTTGCGAATGCAAGAGGCCTCAAGTGCGATTTCTTTGAAACGTGTTGGTGTTATTAACAAGAAGTTATTTAATTAAACAAACAAAAATTCAATGCAATATCTTATTCACACTCAACAGAAAATTCCTCTTAATATGCAAATTAGAAAATAACGTGATTTCAGCAATTTTTTGGTCAAAAAGGTAGCAAGACAATTTTGCCTCCAGATTAAAACATTCTTAATTAACACATAGTATTGTGTTTATATTTTTTTTGAAAGACTACAATATGTAGTAGCGTTTTATAAGTTGGTTATTATTCTCTTCTCAGACTGCTCCGAATTCGACAGTTTTTTTAATCAAATTTCAACTTTAACCAATTTCTTCTCTGAGTGCACCACCGATATTGGAAAATCAAAAACGGGTGCTGGTCCTTCAATTTAGTACAAATATGCTAGCATTATCCTTTTAGAACATCGCTTCGAATGTCGACAAGACAGCAATAATTGAAAAAAATTCCGTTTTGGGAAATTTTTTACAGTGTTTTGGTAATTGTGGGATTTCTTTTAGTCCTGTATTATTACGAGCATCCAAACTCCGTATATTTACAAAAAATAAAGCAAATCAAACTTATTTGCTAGGTTGATACTAGTATTTCAATCTGACTAAAGATCAAACTTATTTGCTAGGTTGATACTAGTATTTCAATCTGACTAAAGATCTCATCAGAACCCGAAGTTTTACTTTAACTGACAGCATATCAACGCGATATCAACGCATGTCCATAAATACAACGTTGGGCGCCCCTTAAAAAATCTTTCATATGATACTTATATTGTACACTTTATCTTTCATTAAAGTACAAAACTCTCTGATAAACGAAAAAAAATACTTATTTTTAATTTATAGCGAGCTTTCAACCGTCGTATATTTGCAAAAATATAGCAAATCACACATATTAGCAAGGTTGATACTAGTATTTCGATCTGGCTAAAGATCTCATCAGAGCCCAAAGTTTTAGAAAAGCTAGAGTGTTCAGAATAAGGAGATTTTTAACAAAAAACCTATTAATAATTAATTTTGCCCCATTCTTGTCTACTTATGGCCGTAATTTCAAGCAATATATACCTACTGGTGCTTAGATACCTACCGTGTACACGAACAAAATCGGGTAGGTATCTAAGCACCGGTAGGTATCTATTGCTTGAAATTACGGGCATTAGTAATCAAACACGTGGTTAGGGTCTTTTCCTAACAAGCACAAGAAGTTTCTAAACTTTGAAGACCAAAAATGTGTTATTTATATAAAAAATTTTAGTTTTTATTTTGGCTCAAGTAATATTTTTTTTGAGTTTTTTTTTTCAAATACCCGAGAATTTTATCCGATTCGGTTAAAACTTAGCACATACCATTTAGATCTGATGAAGGTGTGCCAAGTTTGTATAAAATTGGTTGATATTTAGACATAGTTTACTTACAATGTCATATAAACTGAAATTTTATTTGGTGTAATTTATAGCAAAATAAAAGCTCCTGAAAATGTTTGCTCGATTTTGAAAATTTTTATTTTATTTATTTTTTTTTTGTCATTCCATAAGCCGATTATGAAGCGCGAAATATATATACACAATTTTAAATGTAACTTTACAAACTAAATCATCAACAGTAATCTCAATTTTAAAATTATGTAATTTCATTCTTGCGAAAAAGCCATTGAGGCATTGGTTTTTTCATATGAAATGCTCATATAAATTGCAAAAAAGAAAACTTTTATTGCGTTCTAGTCAGAGTGTTATTATTAATTTGACATCGACATTTTATCAGAATTAAAAATTTTTTTTTTTTTTTGGCCAAAATCTGTCACTGTGCATTGGTAGAGTTCTTTAGCCTACTCTTATGTATTCAAATGGCATGTATTTAAAACATAAAATCTTTTTAAAATGAAATAAAGTTTGTTTACATTTAAAATAAAATGTTGCGTGTAAAAATTAAAATAATTTTTGCTCACCAGTTGCTAATAATGAATACTGAAATTAGTTTTTCTATCAGCACTAACCCATTCCTGACTATTGGGTATTTAAGACAAAAATATTGCTGAAACCATGTACGATGTGCATTAAATTAATACTCATAGGCAGGTTGAGAAAGGATAAAACTACAGTGAGAAAGTTTTTGGTGTAAAATTTTACACAGCGTAGGTGTTCGCTACCCAGCAAAATCTCAGTAATGAGCTCTCATTAAATAATAAGCAGTGGAATTAGGGCGAACTACATACAGTAAGCGAAATTCAATTAGAGACGCTATTTTTCTAAATACTGTGAAAAAAAAGATTTTTGTTTATTGATATTGGTAAATTTATTCATTTCAAATTTTAAAGTTTAATGACTGTTTTGTTTTATAATACTCATGATATTATTTACCGGTTTTCCCGACATTGTTCTAATACCGATTGTCCTAATACCGCTTTTTTAAGTTTTGTGAAGTTGTGAATTGTGGTTTAGAGAATTTGCCTAGTAAAGTAGTCAAAAGAAATTAAAAGTATTTCCAATATAATTAAAGCAATAATTTCGAAAAACATGATTTATTTTACTTCTTAGATTCGAATTTCCCCACTCAAATTTGACCGTCAATCGACGAAATCCCCAAATTGTATGCAAAGTTGTTCATAATTTTTTTTTGTTAAAATCAAAAAGCTAAAGAACACTTTAGCAGCCACATGGTAATTAAAAAAAAAACCCATAGGCCACCTGGGTCAAAAAAAAAAACGGAAACGCGTATTTACATACAAGTATGTATACTCAAACGAAGGAAAAATTCCCCATGGTTCCGGAAATTACATTTTTTTCAGATCCAATATACGTGTGCCATACTGGAGTTATTTTAGTAAATTTAGGGCCCCTAAGTCCGGCTACGCGTAAAGCTTACTACACAGAAAAACTTTCCTCAGCGAAGCCGCTAGACTGCGTATCACGTACAAAAAACCCCTATATCCGGACAAAGGCCGGCTACGCGGAAAGCTTGTTAAACAGGAAACGTTTCCTCACTGAACCAAGGGTGGACTTTTATTTTTAATTAATTAAAATGGCTGTAATTTGGGTCAAGTTTATTCGATCTTATTCGTGTGAGTAAACACACCTGTATGTAAATACGTGTTACCGTTCTGTGAACCCAGGGTCCTGGCGCCACTTATTTTGAATTTAATTTTATTTTAATTCTAAATTTTTTATTTTTTTTTAACGTGTAAAATAAAATTTTGGCAAAAGTGCCAATTAGTGTTAAATATGGAAAACACAGCCGAAATTAAACGGCACAAAATCAACATACGGTTGCCCAGGTAGAAATTGCCAACCATAGAAACAAAATTGTACTGTAAAATCGGCCGTGTTAAAAATTACCATAACTAATATTGTACTAGGAAAATACTATTTTGTTTGCAAAGCATTGAAGCACATTAAAATATGATGTACAGAGAAGACAAGAAATGGCTCAATCTGTGGTGTTTATGTCAAAAAAATATTGTAGAAAAGCCAAAAAATAGCAAAACTAAAAAAAAAAAATAGAAAACTCATTAGAACAAATGTTCGGTATGCAGTTAAGAAACAGTTTTAAAAATCTTTTCAAGAAAAAAGGAATGTTTTTAACAAAGGTAAACAAATTTAACTTTTTTTAAAGAAAAAGTAAAAAAAAAACATGAGGCAAAAAGCAATTTTAAAGCTCAAAAATCTTAAGAAAAAGCTGTTTATAAGCCCAACAATTAAAAATCCAAAAATGTTAAAAAACAAATATGATTAAAACTGGCAAAAAAAAGTTGCTAAAAAGCATATAAGCATAATACTAAGTCAGAGCTGTATTGTTGCTTTTTAAATGTGCTTTAGGATACTTATTTATCAAAATTAATTTAATTTAAGCTATTTAACCCTCTCATGCCCAATAACGCCTATAGGCAACATTGTAGTTAAACGCTTCTAATTTCCTCGAATTAAAATTTTTTAATTCGGGGGTTTTTGCATTATGTAGCTTAATGTGTTGCAAAAGCTAACAGCTATTTTTTCTTTTATAATCTGTACGTGCGTGCATTCAGTAGGCGTTCGTAGTAGAGTGAATTTCTGAAGTTTGTGTTAAAAAAAATGTGCTGATACAAAAATTGTTAAAAAACATTAAAATAATTGTTTTATTATAAAACCAAGTGAACAATATAAATTAATAAAGGTTTAGGTGTTATTTAAAAAAAAAAACCCCCGTGAAAAAAGTGTATGGTTTGTTTATAGTAATTTTTTAAAAGTGTTGTTGCCTATAGGCAACATCGGTCAACTGTGGTAATTTGAAACAACTTTTTTTTTGTACATATGAACATATAAAGATGCGTCCAAGAGGTTTAACTCAGGCTGAAATTGAAAAAATTGTTGAATTTAGCTGGGATGATTCTGAGGATGATGAAAATGAAGAAGAGGAGCAGGAAAGAATGGCAAATTTTGAAAATGTCATCGAAGAGACATTGGAAAGCCTGATTGATAGGGGCGAAAATATGGAAATTGGTTTGATAGAGGAAATAATTAGCAAAGGAAATGACAAAAATGAAATTGAAGATGAAGTAGTTGTGGAGCAGGTGTTTGAAAAAATTGATCTGCAAAGTTTGAGGTGGAGGAGTGCAGAGGTAATGGCAAATGATACCAGTTGGAAGAGCAAATTACGGAGCAATGAGGTAAAACAGCCCATTGAATATTTCACCCAGTTCTTTGCAGATGAAATTTTGCAAAAGATTTGTGAGGAAACCAACTTGTATGCAGCGCAGACTAATGGAACAGAGTTGAAGTGTAACGTGACTGAAATAAAGAGATACATTGGTATTTTATTATACCTCGCTGTAGTAAATATTCCAACATATAGAATGGCATGGGCGGAAAATTTCAAACTGGTGGCTGTTGCAAATTCTTTGCCAAGAAATCGATTTGAAAAAATTAAAAAAATTTTCCATATTAACAACAACGCTGTTCAGCCTCAAAAAGAGCAACCTGGGTATGATAAATTATACAAGGTTCGCCCATTGCTTAATTTTCTAAAACAAAAGTTCAACGAAATTTCCCAAGAAGAATTCCAAAGCGTAGACGAGCAAATGATTGCATATAAAGGTAAGCAATTTTACGTCCACATACATATGCAAATAGCTTTCTATTAACGCCATAATATATTTTTTATTAGGTCAACAAAGTTTAAAACAATATTTGCCAAATAAGCCCCATAAGTGGGGCTTCAAAATGTTTACCAGGGCTGGTGTATCTGGCATAATTTATGATTTTTGCCTCTACATTGGGGAAGGAACGTGCGAGACTTTTGGTTTGGGTATTTCATCAGACATTGTTTTACACTTAGCATCTAATATTCCTATAAACCAAAACTTCAAACTATTTTTTGACAACTGGTTTACGTCAATAAGCTTGACGATTGCTCTCAGACAAAGAGGTATACTTTCCGTTGGTACAATTAGAAGCAATCGTTTGAAAAATTGTACTCTAAGTAGTGAAAAGGAGCTTCAAAAGCGAGGACGTGGATCAAGCGATTTTAAATTTGAGGCAACGCACAACTTGATTGCCTGCCGTTGGTATGATAACAAGAGCGTGCAACTGGTGTCTAACTATATAGGTAAAAACTCCATTAGTGAGTGCAAGAGATGGTGCCGAAAAGAGAAAAAGTTTGTTATTATCCCCCGTCCAGGTATAGTTGATTGTTATAATAAACATATGGGAGGGGTTGATCTTGCTGACATGCTCCTAGAGTTATACAAAATCAACCACCGATCAAATAAATGGTATATGCGTATAGTATACTGGTGTATAAATTCCTCTGTGGTCAATAGTTGGCTACTGTATCGCAGAGACCTCAAATATACAGATGGTACCGAAGTAAAGCATATACCACTGATAAAATTCCAGTTAGAAATTGCTAACGAGCTTATGAACGCAACTTAGACATCAGTTTTTCCAAGAAAAAGAGGACGACCATTATCACTCCTTTCAACGGTGGAGACATCCCCTTCGTCACCATGTTCTTCACCATCATCGCCAACTCTTTCGACGTCCGCTAAATCAAGCACCTACAGAAGAAGATGTGTTGCAGAACCTGCAAAAGCCACACGTTTTGACAACATGGGTCACTGGGTGGAATTTGGAGGGAAAAATAGGTGCAGACTATGCCACATTGGTTACCCGAGATCCAAATGCAGCAAATGTAATGTTCATTTATGTTGCAACCCACAAAAAAATTGTTTTGTATCACTTCATACTTAAATTTCAATAAAAAATTCATTAAAAAATAATTTAAATGTTTTTTTTTACCACCACAATTGCCCAATGTTGCCTATAGGCAACATCCTGTAAGTAACGAACCAATACACCCAGGACTTCGAAATTTTGATCAGTTCATAATTGAATCTATAGTAACACATATCTGTACTCAAAAAATTTTTAGCCCCGCCCATATTAATTCGGGCATGAGAGGGTTAAAAGCTATTTTTTTTTAAACACCAATGTTATGCCAACGGGGGCAAGTTTGACCAAACCCACGGTTGGCCACTGTTATCAATCGGGTAACAACACAATACTGCCGAAATGCTAATTTACAAAACTTATACAGAAAATATATTAAACGATACAAATTAACTTTAAAATTTAATTATAATTTCTTAAAAACATGAAAAATAATTAATTTAAAGTGAATCCCTTTCGACGTTTGTTGTTAATTTGCTTCGAAGCTGTTCAAATTTCAGTTTAGGTTGTTATAATAGTACGAGTACAGTCCCTATGGAGGAGTCAATTGACCTAAAAGTGACTGGTTAAAGAAGGACTTACCACAGGACTGGTATAATTTAATGCCGAAGTGGGTTAAGCAGTGTCAATTGTCCTAGAATTACCAATCCTGTGACTGGTAAAGGGAGGACATACCACATAACCAGAATGTTTATTAACAAGAAAAAGCCAGTTGGCCAGAATTTTATCCATTGAAAGCTGTTTAGTTTTCGTTTATTATATACAACATTGCCCTTTTGCGACAGTCTTGTGGTATGCCCATCTTTGGTTAGTGCCGTGGCATGCCACTATGTGGTTTAAAGCAGGGCAAATGACCTCCTCCTATGACAAGCCAATGTTAAAGTTGCCAGTTGTTTACGTAGGGTAGGGTTTATCAGAGTACCGGTCTCTGGCACGAAGGGACCGATCCTGTGGCACACGCAGAACCAGTCCCATTCCCCATAGGGGTGGATAGTGCTTGATTAAAATCACTTAAAAAATTTCAATTGTCAATGTTTAATGGTTATTAGTCAATTATAAAATAAAATTGAAATTGATTTTTTATGAAAAACTAAGAAAAAATACAATAAAAATAGGCATTTTAAGCCAAATAGGTATAAATAAGCATTTAAATAAAAATATGCAAAAATAAGCATTTATAGTAAAATATGCAAAAATAGACACAAATCGATGCCATTTAAACCCAATTTCTTTGATTCGCAAAAATAATTTGTTTATCCTATTCTCAGACTTGAGGAAAAAAACATGCATTTGCATGAATCATTTGGTAATGATTATGTGCAGTAATTTAATTTTCTTAAGAAACTAAATTTAATTTTATTATAAAAAAGTTTTATCCGATTCAAAATATCTTCACAGCAAAAAATAACCTCGATTTGGTAAGCAGTAACTACATGTCTTGCATACAATAAAGCAATTGAGAACACATTTTGCTGTGCTTCCCTGAATGGGTGGATTTATATTATATCAGAGGTTATTTCATTAGTCATTAGTATGGGAAATCCAAAAAAAACTTAAATTTTGAATGTGTAAAGTTAAATGTTAAATGGACAAAGTAATCGGGAAGCAGTCATTAATGGGTTAAAAAACAAAGTAAAATATGGTAAACAAAGTATCTGGGTAAGTGGAAATAGAAGTTGAAAAAAGTGTTAATTTATTTTTTATCGCCTAGTTTAAGATAACAATAAATATTTACTATTTTACTATTCATGATCATATCTACCTTAAGGTGGCATTTGTTGAAAGATTTAAAAATCTTTAATTTTGACTGTGGGGCTTTTGAAAATGCCTGACAGGGTAAATTGGATTTTGTCAATAAGCGATATATACTACATCTGTTGGTTGTGGAGATATGTAGATTTTAATCTATTGAAGCGATTTCGGTGCACTGAAACAAAAATGGCGGTGAAATCAACTTAATTAAATGTTAATTTGATGAATGGATGATCACCAGGGTAACTCTAAAGTGGCACAAAAAAGATATAAATGGTATGATAAATAGCACGCAAATACTGCTAAAATGGCACGAAAAAGAGCAAAAAAATAAAATGGCATGCCAATTACAAATCTTTAAAAAAAACATCTGTTTATTAAACATTTAATAATATTTTTAGTGAGAAACAACAACGAAAAAAATTATTTTAGTTAAACTGTTGACTGTTATCGTAGTAACTTAGAATCATTTGAAAAGTTTATGTTTGTTTGATGTAAAACAAATTAAACTACGGAAATTTTACTTCTTAAAATATTTAAAGAGATATATAGACATTTAAATATTTTTTTAGAAAACTTGCGTTGTTTTTTAAATTATTTTACCAAAAATTATGTAACAAAAACTAGCCAAAGTGGCTTTTCTAACATCGTTTTTATATTCCAAATTTCCACGCGTTATACTACACTCAAATGAAAAAGTTAGTAAAGTCAGCAAAAAATTTTGCTGAGTCAGCAAAATTTTAGTCAGGAGGGTGCTTGCTAAAAATTTGCTAATGCCATCAAAATCTTTTGCTTTACATCAGCGAGCTGATTTTTAGCAACAAAATTAGTAGATTCAGCAAAAGTTTTGCTAAAACTTAGTGGATTAGAAATTAAAAAACCCTTGCTAAAAATTAATAAAATTTTTGCTAAATATTAGTAGACTGAAAAAAACTCAAAAAATTTGTAGAAAAATTATACTTTAGTTAATTTATTTGCTGAAAATCTTACAAAAATATATTTTTGTGATTCTTTTGAAAAAAAAATTATTAATACGTTACAAAATATAAAAATGTTCATTCTCCCAAATTAGCGATATGAATGAAAATGTAATATCTAAGAACAATAGAAATAATTGTATATAACATAAACGAAATTATCTTTGAACTACTTATGTATATCAATTATTGCCTAAATGATGCTATATTTTAAAGGAACGCAAATGCCGCAGAGAATTATGGAAACGAAACGAAAAAATAACAAAATATAACATATACAACCCTTTTTTGCAATAAGAAAACTGAAACAGAAAAATCTATCTAAGATGTATGTCTGTGTCTTTCCCTTTGGTCTGTCTACCTATTGCATATTTGTTTGCAATTTGACCACACAAGATTATTAATATATATAAACAGTTAGTTTACAAATACACATTTAATCTTTCTTATATGTAAATATTTTATTTTGTCTTTTTTTTAATTAATAGACAATTACTTTCACAAGAGGGTGACAACGCAAAATTTAAGTTGTTTTTATCCACAATTTTGTTTTATGTATGAAAAACAGATACAAAAATCTTCCATGGTTGATTTTTTTATATTATGTCTTACTAGTGTTGTACTTTTTAGTATAATTTTCCTCGTCACTACTACATCGTGACACTACGTTCACGCTATTGATGTGATAATCAACACAATTGTTTTTAGCAAAATAAATTAGTAAAACATTAGTAAAATATTAGTAAAACATTAGTTGAAAACAGTTAAGTGCTGAGTAAGTATAACTCAAATTTTAGTTGAAAACATAATTTTAGCAAAAAATTTGCTGAAAAATAGTATACCTAATTTACAAGACGCTTTACTAACTTTTCTACTAACTTATTTTTTGAGTATACTAATTAAATTTTATATAGTCACATTAACTGATGACTATTTCCGAAGTAGTTTATATGCAAAAAAAGGGCATATATACAAATTAGACATAGTTATAGTCACATTAGAGATATAGTCCACAATTTGTGTGCAACTAAGAGAAGTGACTATAAGCGAAAAGTACTGCAAAGGGTTTTACTGCCCTTTGGTAGTAAAATCGAACGTATACTGCCAAGTCCGAGGATTTTTTTTTTTCACTGTGTTTTTTTTATAATATTTTCTATTATATTTTAAAAATGTATAAATTTAGAAGCTTTCGAGAAATTATAATTTTAAATATTTAATTATAAGCGCATCCCTATTTTTAATTATTATTTTCTATAAAAACATGTTCAAAGAATTTAATTTTCTTTTTCAATAGATATAACTAAATGTGCATTAATATGCATTTTAGTATATCCATGCATAAATTTTGCAGTATTTCACACTTAAATAAATTTACATGTTACATTGTATGATTACAAGTAGTTTAGGTAAGATATACAAGATAAAATATCAAATAACATTTCAATATTATAATTACATTGTCGATGTGTAGGCAAGAAGTTATGGAATAATGAGAAAGTTTTAATAGATCACTGCTGACTTTATAGATCTCTACAATAGTTAAGTCGATTGGGTCAGAAATATTAATTGGTTCAAAATGGAATTGAATCCGAAATATCATAGTGACTTTATGAGAAATTCGGGCTTAGGTACACTAAGAAAAAAGTCTGTAATGGCTACGGGAAATTTTTCTGGTTTTGCGGGAAATTTAACTATTTTGAGCACTGTGGTATTTTGTGCCAAATTTAGCAACACTACAATGAAATAAGTAAAAAAAATTAGTAGCCACTACTAAATTTTAATAAAATTGTTCTGAAATGCAATTTAAAACCAATTTGCTAAAATCAGCAAAAAAGTGAGGGACGTGCTGGTTCGAGTCTCAGCCAACGTGAATTATTTTTTTTAGAGTTATATTAGTTTTTTGTTTTTATATACATCGAGATTATTTGTATGTTATTTTTAATTTATAACGAGCTTTCAACCTCCGTATATTTACGGAGCAGCAAATGGGAATGGAGCAAAATTGATGACTAATAGGTTTTTTTGTTAAAGTTCTGCCTATTATGGAGGCTCTAGCTTTTCTAAAACTTCGTGTTCTGATGAGAGCTTTAGCCAGATCGAAATACTAGTATCAACCTAGCTAATATGTTTGATTTGTTTTATTTTTGTAAATATACGGAGGTTGAAAGCTCGTTATAAATTGAAAATACTTTCTTTTATATTTTTAAATACTTTGTTCAAGTATTTACTAAATTTGGAGTTAGCTTTATAAAATGCTTTAATTGATATAATAATTTTTATTATAAAATAAAAGGTCCGCCATCTTTTTTTTCAACTAGTGCTTATTTCGTGAATGGTAACACTTAGCTCATGTCTGATTTGACAGATAATTAGTTTTAAACTTCCGCTAAACGAATATGGTTGTGTATACGCCTGAACAATGCTGGGAAATATTGCGACATTACTTTGAAAATCATGGTAATGTTGCAGAATGTGTGCAAGTTCCAAAAACTTTTTTTCTTTAATCAAGAACTTAATTAGTTAAATAACCAAGGTTCAAAGTCAAAACTTAAGCTCGATATTACGCCACCTATGCCTGTTACAAATTTCATTGGAACCGGGCCACTAACAAAGAATGTATCCCGACCCGGGCCGGAAGATCATAATGAACTTCGGATATGTTGTAGAGAATAAAAATTTAAGGGACCCGTGTTTTTTTAGCTGCCCAATCTCTTATTAAGGCGTTACCTACCAAGTAGGGTCAAAAATTACCCCAATTTACATTTTTTTCCGGTTTATTTCGTTCTATTAAAAATAACAATGGACAAATTTGGTATCAAGTTAAAGGCTTTTTGAAGACACATTCGCTGTTGTACAAATTATTCCAACGGATTTTCACGCATTTTTGTTATTCAAACAAATATGTTTTTAGTAACATTAAATTCGGCTTATTATTAATTAATTTTAGTTGCATTAAGCTAATGCATAGTAATGCCTATTTAATTTAATCGAGGTTTGTGTCTAAACTTTTTCCAATATTCGAAAACGTTACGTCTTTATGCGACTTTTGCCAAAGAGCTTTTTTCCTTTATATTTCAAATAATTCAAAAATATGGCATCTCTGGGCAAACTATATATGCAATATGGGTGTCAAAATTGTTGTTTTCTTGAGTAATTTAACCCTGCGTACAAATAAATCTAGTTTTCGTAAAGTAATGACAAGTTTTCATACAAAAATAAATGAATTTTTAGCCCTAATCCTTTAACACTTAAACGTAAGATTGTGCAGCTAAAAAAATATGTGTCTCCTTTTTTGCTGCTTTAAAACATATCCAAAAATCTGCGAGTTCGGGTAGGGATACCTCCATTGTAAGTACGAAATGGCCGAATTCTTCCCCAAAATTTTGTGATATATCCCACTGTGAGTTGTTTCTGAATATAACTTTTTTTGAAAATTCCTAATATTAACCCGATATCACTGTTTATATCTACGTTATAGTGTTATTTAGAAACGGCATATGCATACTTAAAATAATAGACATCTACCATCATGGTTGGCATCAATTCCAATTAAAAAACTCATATACACAGAGAAAAATGTTGCTATTTGCCAACGGAAATTTGGTTAATACAACTCAAATTCGGCTAATACGAATTTCAGTCAGTTGGTACAACTTAACATTAGTTTTCAGAACAAAGTTCGGTTAATTCAACTGGAGTTTAGTTAGGAGAGCCAAAATATTTAGAAATCTAATGTAAATATCGTTTGTACTAACTGAATTTATAAGTTGTTACCATTAAAATACACTTTTCAATTCGGTTGGCACTTTATTTCTCTGTGTGTAGATTCGACTGCACTTGAATGGTCATAACTTTGGAATTTATCCACTGATTTTTTCTAAAATATACCTTGTATTCTTTATAAACATGTAGGCTCTAAAATGTTTATTTTTTATACGTGTCCGCATTTCAAAACTTTTAATTTTGACAAATAATGAAATTTTGAAAGTTCTGCGGTCTAATACACATAGAAATCATGATGACATTTAGTTCACAGAATAACTGAAAATTAGTGTAGTTGGAATGTTAATAATGCTTTTAATTTCGACACCATTTCTTTTGCAACTTTAAGTGTCTGCAACATTATTTAACACCACAAATTTTAATATATTCCCTCTTTCGTAAAATAAAATGTTACATTTCTTTCAATTATAAGTTATTTATTTTATACAATTTAACACACTCTCTTAAAACAATTTAACACCATTTTTCCCAATGAACGCCTTAGAAAATTGCCAATTTTATAAATTTAATTAAAAGAAAACAACTATTAACAAAATAACATTACTAATTATATATAGACATAATGAACAATTTCTGGACTTCAATATTTATGATTTTCCGTATTTTTGTTAAGCGTTATTTTTTAAAATTTTATTTCAAAAAAAAAAAATGAAATTTTCTACACTATTTTTTGTTCATTAAAGAAGGAATGTTAATAAACTTTAAGTAGTTTTAAATAAATTTAGTGAAAAGTATGTTAAAAAAAAAAAAAAATCCAAAAAGTTTGCGTGCCAAATTAGAATTTCATGTGCGAAATTATTAATAACAATATAGACTTGAAATAGCATGCATATAGAAATGCATAAAATATTTTTTGAGTTATTAATAAAAAAATCTTAAAATTCATAAAAAACAGTAATTAACAAATTTGTTAAAGTCACAGCCATGAAGCCTATTAGGAAGAAGATGTTAGAGAGACGATAATAAATACTGGGTATATCATAGAAGCATAACAAGTGGAATATTTTGACTGAACTTAATTAAAGCAGTTTAAATTTAATAAGATTAAAATAATATTAAAGAATTTGTAAAAAAAAACAAGTACTAACTACATCTGTTTTAGAATTATTTTTATATTTAAATATGAGTTCTGCAAAACTATCCCTAATAAAAACTTAATATAATTTTACATATCAGACTTTGGCGATTTCAATTACATTTCGATTACAATTAAAATACATGTTATTTGCTTTTTTTTCAATTACAATTACAAGTTATTGTAATTGAAATAAAGGAATAAAAAAAATTGCAATTACATGTAATTGTAATTGGAAGAAAGGCAATTATTAATTGTAATTGTAAAATTTCAATTGCAATTACATGTAATTTGTAATTGTTATTAAGGTAAAGTAATTAAACAAATATGTAATTACAGTAGAAACTCAATTCTTGCACGTAATGAAAACCGGGCTCGGTGCAAGTTTCGAGGTTGTCGCAAGTACCGAGTATTAATTTCCCATACAAAATAAAATGCACATACATCTGTTTATAATCTAAGTTTAATATTTCAATTCAAAACACTTAAGTTCAACGCATTCGTATAACAGTAGATACATATTTTATGTAGAATTAAAGAAATTTAAAATTTTTGTTTGTTTTGTACAAAGTCGCTTGTTCAGTACTACACTGCTTCTTAGTCTCTGGAGCATCATAGTATCGTCTAATGAAGCATTGTTTTGCTCCGCCCATTCTAAGCAAATATTGGACGCTGATATATATAATACAAAAATTTTCGGATGTCGCAAGTACTGAGTGCGTAATGAAAAATATTCCCATGTTGCAAGAATCGAGGTGTGCAAGTATCAAGTATGTGCAGGAATCGAGTTACTACTGTAATTACATTTTTGAATAATTAAGTTAAATAAAACTACTGACGTGTTTAGAGAAGAGGTGAATTTTGGTAGAGATCCAAAAAACGGTATATACGAGGGCGGATCAATAAGTCCGTGACTTTTCGAACTTCCCTCGTAGTCATATGAAATGCAACACTGTTCCCATCAAGTACCACCTGTTAATAGACTACTGTCAAATTTTGAGCAAGTTTCGTCATTTACTTTGCGTTTAACAGCTGTTCAAAACATACAACCTCGTGGATTTTTTTAAAAATGGAAAAAAAGTGAATTTCGAATGCTCATTGAACATTATTTTTTGCGAAAAAAAACCGTCAATCAAACCAAGGAAAAGCTTGATACATACTAAGGGGGCTCTGCACAATCGATTTCAATGGTAAAAAAGTGGTTTACTGACTTTCATTGTGGTCGCACAAGTACAAATGACGCAGAACGTTCTGGACGGTCAATTGAGGTCAATACACCCGAAAATGTCGAAAAAAACCACGATATGGTGTTGGCCGATCGAAGAGTAGAAGTGCGTGAGATTGTTGATGCCATAGGCATTTCATATGGCAGTGTGGTTTCGATTTTAAATGATCAGTTGGGTTTAAGAAAGCTGTCTGCAAGATGGGTGCCGCGTTTGCCCTCAATGGACCATAAACGTAATCTTGGCCAATAAGGTAATGGCATAAGTTTTTGGGATGCACGCTGGATAATCCACATCGATTACCTTCAAAAGGGAAAAACAATAATCAGCGAATATTATGCCAACTTATTGGACCGATTTAACGAGGATTTAAAAAAAACCCGACCCCATATGGCCAAGAAATGCATATTTTATGGACCTCTAAAAATCCTATTTTTTGGAAGGTATACAAAAATTAGAGAAACGTTGGACTAAGTGTATTGAGCTAAAAGGAGATTATGTTGGAAATTTTTTTTTTATTTTTGCAAAAAAAAAGCTGTGTTGCAATTAAAAAAGTCACGGACTTATGGATTCGCCCTCGTACATATGCGGAAAATGATAAAAATAAATATGAAATTATATAATTTTTTAATTTTAACAATTTCCCTAAAAAAGTTAATCTGCCGAAACATTATCGCTGTGGTCGTCACACTATCATCTTAACAGCAACTACTGACTTAGGCACTGCATTTAAATCTGATCCGGACACTCACTTGCGGTATGTACACACTCAAAAACGTTTTATAGTAAAATCAACTGAAAATTACAGTTAAAATAACTGCAAATTCAGTTAAAAAGGGGACAAAGGTACACTGAACAAAAGAAGTAAAAATTGTGGCTAAAACTACTAAAAATGTGTTATAAGTGACGTTGCACAAAAAAAAATAAAATTAACAGATTTTTTTTATTTTTTTTTTTGTAAAAATTAATAGAATGAGAATATAATAATAAAACTGTGGAAACTAAAAATATTAATTATGATGTGAGCAAGATAAGCACTTATCTTATAATTAAAATTATTTTTTCTTTATTAATTAATTAAACAAATCTTTATACAATTATTTTTAATAATTTAAATTAAAAAAAATTAATAATAAATAAAATTGAATCAATTTATATTGATTTGCACAAAAACCTTTAAATTGCATTCTAGGTACACTTTCCATTATTTATACCATGTTAGGACTTATCTTACCTTAATATTAACAGTGACGGGCAATATGTGCATATTTTTTCGTTAAGGTAAGATAAGTCGTAACATAGTATATGTACTGGAAAGTGTACCTAGAATACATTTTAAAGCTTATATGTCTTAACACACACTTGAGAATTATCATCACTCCAAATACGGCAGTTTTGTTTATTGACGTATCCATTTAACCAAAAAAAGTGAGCTTCATCGGTAAACAAAATTTTCAAAATTCGTGCGCGATACGTATTTCGAACGGAACCATGATTTTCAAAATAAATTTGCACAATTTGGAAGCGTTATTCAGGCGTCAGTCTATTCATGTTGAAATGCCAAACCAAACTAAACATAAATCACTTGACAGCTGACAAAATGGTCGCCAGTGAAAAAAGTGTTGCCAACTTAAAGTTTTATACCTGTATAAAAAACACCTTTTAATTTGTTTATCATTATATGTAGTATGTGTGTTTGTTGTATTACAATTTGTAAAAACAACATAAATCCAAACCAACAGTGTTTTTATAAAAAGAGCCGTGGTACGCCAAAAAATTTAAATGTATAGAGCAATTCCATTTAATATCACCGTGTAATTAATCGATGTTTTCCGATTCTGATAAAATTTGATGAGTGTGTACGGTAGTCTGTTTAAAAAAAAAAAATTCTGGCTACCCTATAGCTTCAAATTCTGGGGTAGGCACTTCACTTAAAAGGTCATAACTTTTGATGTGTAAAAACTATCGACAATTTTTTTTTGCATAGGAACGGCTAGGTTTTGGGGTATAAAAAAATACATAAAAAATTTTACACATTTTTTAAAAATAAATATTTTTGAAAAAAAAACTTTAAAATCAATTTTTGGAAAAAATCGTTTTTTTAAATTTTTAAAATTTTTATAGAAATAGCTACACATGTGTTCTAAATACAGCGTGTAAAACTCCTTACTTAGTGAGATATCAGAAAAAATGTAGCAGTATGTACACCAGAAAGAGTGTTATTTTTTTTTCAATAGTAATAGTAGTTTTTTAAAAGCAATTAAAAATTAAAAAAAAACACATTTTCTGGTGTACATACTTCTACATTTTTTCTGATATCTCACTAAGTAAGGAGCTTTCTACTCTGAAATTTTCAGGGTATTTAGAAGACATGTGTAGCTATTTATATAAAAATTTTAAAAATTAAAAAAAAAACCTATGCAAAAAAAAATTTTCGCTATTTTTTTTTTACACATCAAAAGTTATGACCTTTTAAGTGAAGTCCATACCCCACAATTAGAAGCTATATCACTGCCAGTGTTTTCCAAAAAAAAAAAAAAAAAATTTTTTTTTAATAAGTACTTGCGTTCACTACCGCACACACTCACAACATTTTATCGAACTCGGAAAGCATCGATTAATTTTACGGTGATATTAAATGATATTGATCTATATTCAAATCCATTGAGTTAGTGAAAGTGCCAGGAAGAGCGAAGGAAAATTGGGTATTTCAATTAAACAGAATTTTGAAGTGCGCTTTCAACATCCAATAAAATTGATATTTAATTGGAAATAAAACAAAACGATATTTTCGAATTAAAAATATTTATAGAATCTTAAACTATCTTTAATTAAAAAGTGCTTGCACTAACTTAAAATCTAGCAAAAACTCGTAACTTTTCTGTACGTTAACAGAATATTGAATGCGGTCATGTACGATAATATAAAAATTCACCAAAAGGTCATACACTATCCATGCCGTTGTGAAACACCAAAAATGCAAAATTTTATAACAAATGGGCTAGATTATTCACAAAGCGTTCTCATTTTCCAATTTTTATACTAGTCGAAAAAAAGAGATTTTTAAGTCACATTTCGTCCTCTCAAAATACTGAACCAATTTTGGGAAACTTTGCTGTAGTTATATTCTTTAAAATAAAATGTATATTTTTAATGTAATTTATAAACCATTTTATATGATCTAGGTTAGCAACAAAATCTAGTTAAAAAATACATGTAGTTAATATTAAAAAAATGCCGTAAATGTTCTTAAAAGCCAACTGTAATAATTACGAAATATTAAATATACAGAAATGTTTTTTTTTTATTATTATTTGCTAAAGGAATAAAGCTTAAAGATTTTAATCTTACATGAAAGAAATCTACAATTTATTACAAAACAAAAGACTTAAACAACAAACTTTATTTTATGGTAAATGATATACATTTATTGTGCGGTAAATAAAATATTTGTATTTGTTAATAATATTATAAAAAAGAAAAGAAATTTTAAATAAAATATCTAAATTATTAGCAGTGTTAAAGTATGCTTTCAACTACATATTTAATGTTTTAAAATAAATATGAACAAAAAACGAAAAAAACTGTTTTAAACTCAATTTGGTTGGTTGCACTTTGCGTACACATTGCAAATAAACTAGAAACAGAAGCAGCTTTGAAAAAAAAGTACCATTAGTCAGTAAATGAATCGTCTTACCAAAAATTCATAAATTGCTTCTTTTTTGTTTTTTGTTTGTTTTATATTATTTTCATCCACTTATACTAATGATATTAATTACATTAATTCGCTGCATAGACTTAGAGATGGTTGTACAATTTAATATGAAATAAAATATAAAAAACCAAATTTGCTAAGTGGAAAACTTTTTCACTAAATTGCAAACAAAATGTTAATTTAGTTAGTTTTTTTTTAGTACCAACTTATTTAATTACTATTATGGCTTTAAAATAATACTTATATTATTTTAAAGATAAATTACAATTGGAGCGACAAAACGACAACTAAAATTATTTTATATATTATTTTAAAGATAAATTACAATTCGAGCTACAAAACGACAATCACAATTATTTCAGAACTATTAGTTTGCTGGCATAAGCTTTTTTCCAATGAAATGTTTAGTACTTATTCGGCACAAGAATAAACGATATGTTCTTCTAGCAAATTTTTTTTGTTGCCTATTTTAGGCGATATGGGCCAAAATAGGATTACAACGAATCTCATACAAATGAATAAGTTTAGGCATAAATTATTCATCTTACCAAGATATAACTACAGTCCAAAAGTGACCCTTTTTGTGCTTTTATTTAAAAAGATTTGGCGATTTTCGTTTTTCGAAAAACACAAAATTGAGCGCAAAGACACCTAAACTTTAACATATATTGATTAAATTTAAAGGCTTTGCTAATACTAAATAATTTAAACTTTCTGTCAAATTGCATAAAAATCTGTCCACATGTTTTGAAGTTAATGCCATGTCCTTTACAGGCATCCTTTAAGAATCCCTTATGTCATTGGACAACAATTAGAGCTGTTTTAAAAAATGTAAGCTTTCATCTTACTTTATGTTTAGTATCAAGGGTTTCTAATCAACATAAATATATTTTCCAGATTTTTGAAAATTATGTTCATTTCAGAGCATTTATTTTAATTTTACAAAATTTTAACTTTAAAGCTTTCTCGCTTCCAAAATATTTTTTCGCTTCCAAATATTTTGTAAATTTGGTTTCCTACATAAATAGCTTAAATTCTTTTTATAAAACACTCCTTTAGCGCACTTATGGCCAATTTAAAATACACTGTCCTGGAGCATGTTTGCCGGTTAGAGGGCTAAAGTCAATTTAACCACGTGTCTAAGATTATTTTAAGAACTTTTTAGTTTATGCTGACCACAATTTCGGCAGCAGATTTTTTCACTCTCACGGAATTTAAAACTTTAAACATTTACTTTTTAACCTATTCCGAAACTCTAGCGACAGACGACACAAATTAGATTTCTATTAAACTTGTTTGTGGTGCAAAGCTAATTTAAGCCGTTTTCAACATTTTTACCGGCCATAGCTTAAAACTAACGCCTCTAATTCGAATTCATTAGTTTAGAAATTTTTATTCTTAAATTTTCTTTTTTTTCTGCATCCAATCGTTTTAATTTAAATTATATTTCTTTACTTCATTTGTGGAAATAACACTGCGCAACACCAAAAATTAAACAAGAGTACCGATTACTGATAATAAATATTTCAGTCACGGTGGTTTTTAAAGCAGTATCCAGTTTTTTCACTTATGGGAAGGATTTTTATACACAATATTTTAAAAATAAGCATTAACATGTAAATCCGCGGGTTTTCTCAGATTTTACTATATTTGCACAATTTATTAGCACATTTCGCTAAGAAACAAAGCATTTTTGTGCATGAGCAAAAAGACAAATCTAAACAATTATTTCGTGTAAAAAAAGTGCAGTCCATGAGAAAATGCGAAATGAGTCTAAAATTTTTATGACATCAGACACCCTTTAGTATAATATGTAAACATCATGGATGGTAACCGATTCGATGTGGAAAAGGTAACGATATTTTTTTTTATTTTGGTAACGGTATTTTACTTATTTCGGTGAAGGTATTTTAGCGTTAACGCTATTGTACTTATTTCCTTAACGGTCTTTTAGCGGTAACTGTATTTTGGTTATTTCTCCAACGTTATTTTATGTATAACGGGTTTTCAGTTATTTCCGTAATGTTATTTTAAGGATAACGTTATTTTAGTTATTCAGGTAATATCAATTCACACCGATATTTTTAGTGCCATTATGACCGAATTCCAATGACTGGCTAGTTTATGATGAAAATACACATTTATAACTACAGAGATAATTTTTTTTGATCTTGTCAGATTATTTCGGTAACAGTATTAAGGTATAACGCTATTTCAATTATTTCGGTAACGGTATTTAAGGGTTTTTGTATTTTAGTTACATCGGTGACGGTGTTTTACAGATAACGGTATTTAGATTATTTCCGTAACGGTATTTTGGGGATAACGATAGTCAGTTAAAAGGATTTTGAATCTATAACAGTGTTTCAGCGGTATTGCCGGTACTATTATGTGTATAAAAATTCACCCAAAAAAATTAATATTTGCGAAAGTAAGTTAAACAAAAACTTTCATTCATTAAATGCCTACAAAATGTTTTAAAATTCAATTTTAAAATTCATACACATATGTGAACAGTTTTAAATTAGAATTTGAACATATTTTGTTTACTGTCACTGTAATGAAAGTTTTTGTTAAACTAACTTTCGCATATATTAAATTTTTTGGCTAAATTTTATTAAACGTTATTTTTTAAGCTATTTACATATACCAAAAGATGAACGCATTGGTCATCATTTTTTTCTATATATAATATATTTTACGTACATTTCGCGTTTTCCCATTAACCACATTTTCTTGTTTTTTTTTTTTTTTAACACGAAATTATTGTTCAGACTTGTCTTTTTGCTTATGCACAAAAATACTTTGATCCTTTACTAATGCCCGTAATTTCAAGCAATATTTACCTACCGTTGCTTAGATACCTACCCGATTTTGTTCGTGTATACGGGTAGATATCTAAGCACCGGTAGGTATCTATTGCTTGAAATTACGGGCATAAATAGTGTAGACAAATTGTGCAAAAAAAAGTGATGTATAGTAAAATCTGAGAAATTTACTTGTTAATGCTGCATAATTTGATACCCAAATGCTGTTGAAAGTCTCATCAGTAGTTGCCATAAAAAATTAACAGAAAATGTAGTATTTTTTTTAAATTTTATGCATAAAAAATTTCGTTAAAAGATAAAAACCTTTAATGCAATTTTGCGAAAACTATGGCCCATAAGCCAAAAAACTGGGTACGCCATTAAAATCAGCATGGCCATAAGATCAATGGTCGGTCGGTGCTCTTGTTTTCTATTTTAGGGGTCAATTTTGTAGCGCTGTGTAATCATGGCATATTATAGAAGTAGTTAACGCTAGCAGTATCATTAAAAAAAGCCGCATGTGGCGACGTTCAGGCAAAAAAAAAACAATGGCAATTAAGTTTTGTTGCAATCATTGCACAAAATGCATATGCGCTTACATATGATTATTACTTACATATTGTCTACTGGAAATTTCTATATTCATGCATTTGCCATTCTGTTTGTATCGTACAATCTCTATGATATCTGAATACCATTGACACGCAAATTTTTATTCGGTTGCGAAAATATGCACATAAAAGAAATCTTGGAAAATTATTTATAAAAAATTTTGCATTAAAGTAGTATATATAATCCTAGGAATTGAAAAGTAATTATATAAATTTTAAAATTACGTAGAATTATGAGGCTGAAAGTTATATGGGCCACAAAATAGTTAAATACTGGTGGCAACCAATGAAACATGTGAGAAGTGCTCATAATATAGGAATACCAACTTAAAACACGTAAAATTTAATGCATTTTCATATATATGATACACACAACAAAATAAATGTTCAAAAATTTCCAATTAAACATTAATTAAAATAAATTGATTATAATGAAATGTTTAATTAATTTAATTATTTTTTTAGTTAAAATGAAAAAAAAAAATTAATTCCTTTTTATGTGTTGTTAATGTGTGTTATATATTGTTATGTGTATGAAAAGAATTTCGTCACATTTTACTACCATATTATGATTATTGAAAACATATTATGATTATTTAAAACATATTATGATTATATCGTACTACAGACTTAATACCACGTGTATTTTGTTAACATTTTTTTGTTAACAATTTATTTTGCGTGAGTACAACAAATTTAAATAAATAAATCATTTTTTTTATCACTTTTTACTTAATTTATAAAACTTTTATGTATAATAAGCAATAACTTCATTTAAAGCATACGTGTCAATTTAGCATTTGCCTAGGCTCCCATGGTAGACCGGGTTGAGAATACCTAATGGTTCCTTCTTCCACTAAAAATATCACCAGTAAAATTAACACCACTGCGTTGGTTTTTTTATTTTTATGAATTTTTGTTTAAGATTATTTAATTTGTTCGGACTGACGGCTTCTCACAACTTCTTTTCACAAAATAGAAAACAACAATGACTCTAAAACAGCTAAGGCGCTTATAAAAAACAGACTGATCATCGTATAGTTGGAGCAACTATAATATGGCTATAGTTAGAGCGATGAATATCGTAATGAATACTATATTATGATTACAGACAGGAGAATAATATTATAACAAAATAAAAGCTAATATGAAAGAAAACTTCAATTTAGCTGCATTACATTCGAGGCCATACTTGGGTGTGATCACTAAACGGTCATGACGTGGTATTGTTACGTTTGTAATGTAAGAAGAGCACAGGTTTGATTCTTACAGCCTCAGGTTGTTGAAAAAATTTATCTTATAGAGACAATCTGACAATTATAAATACACAAATAATAACACAATTTAAATGGCAAATCACTGATGAAGCCTGCCCATAAAAAAGAAGCAGAAACTAGTCTAGTCTGATTTAAAAATTAATAGTGTTTATAATTTTTAGAGAAAAACGTTTATTCTTCTTCTTAACCTCAACATTTCTAAATTAAAATTTGTCAAATGCATATTAATTAAAAATTAATCGCGACTGTCTATATGACGTGAAAATAACACTGTAAAAAAAGATATATTTTTACTATAACATGATTAAAGCAACCATATTATTGGTGAAATATGATTGATACAATAATAATTTAATTGAAACAACCTGTAGGAAACACAGGTTTTTTCTCTGCGTGTGGAAATCTCATTTGCAATTACGTAGTAGTTTTCTATGTGTGCCACAGCTTGTTCACCTCGTATTCTAAATCATTATTTTAACGTGTGCTCAAATTTGTCTATTTTCCAAAAGCGTAAAAAAAACTTATTAAATCCGTTAACAAGCCTGTCTGTAAATTTCATGCAATTTCTTGGTTTTGTATTATAATTTTGTGGGTTGAATTACTTATTACACAAAAAACGAAATGCTCCGCTGATATATCACTTCGTTGTATAGTAATTAATATAAAAAAAAAAACTTCTCCATCTACATACATATTCAGTAGAGGTTTAACTATTCAAAAGGTTTCGTGCGTGGGTGTAATTTAAATTTTTTTCTTAATAATTTTATTATATTTTTGCTTGTTTTTCATATTTTTTTTACAAGTTTTTTTTTTTCATTGCATTTGAATGTAAAAAGATATTTACAAAAATCCAACTAAAAAGAAACTAATCCTAAAAATTTATTGAGCGTAATATTTATGGACAAACGGGAGGTATAGTTTTTACTAATTCTGTATTTGAATTACAAATTTGGAATTTTTGTGAGTTGAAATTTTTAAAAAAAAGTTGGGGTATTTAGGTGTGTGATAAACATAAATTTTGTTATAAACAAAATTTAAGATAAAACTTACAAAATTGTATTAGCAAAACGTAATAAATTTTGTGGAAGAACTTAAAAGAGAGAGTGGATTAAAAGATTAAAAAAATAAATTTTTTTGTAATTGTTGAATGTTATAAATTTTGCAACTATGTAATGAAAATTAATTTAAGTGTTTAAATGGTGCTTTAACTTGAATACAAATAAACTTTATTTAATATTTTTGAATTAGAAATACAACCCATAATTTACGCGGTTTAATGAACTAGAGGGTGTTTTTTATACAGGTATAGAACTTTAAGTTGGCCACAACTTTTTAAGTGGCGGCCATTTTGTCAGCTGTCAAGTGATTTATGTTTAGTTTGGTTTGGCATTTCAACATGAATAGACTAATTCCTAAACAACGCTTCCAAACTGTGCAAATTTATTTTGAAAATCATGGTTCTGTTCGAAATACGTATCACGCACTACGTCCATTTTACGAAATGATGATTAATCCTCATGTGTATGTTGAGACGCCGTTACAACCAGAACGGTGGTGGAATCATTGGTCCGTACTTCTTTAAAAACGATGCTGGTCAGAACGTTGCAGTCATTGGTGACCGCTATAGAGCCATGACTACTGACTTTTTCGTTCACCAATTGAACAACCATGATGTTCAGGAGCTGTGGTTTCAACAAGACGGCGCAATATGTCACACAGCTCGCGCCACAATTTATTAATTGAAGGAAACGATTGTGCGATTTAACGCCGCTGGACTATTTTCTGAAAATTGGACATCCAGGTTAGACTACGTCCGAGCCAGTAGGGGCGTTTATATGCCAGAAGTCACATTTAAATTATAATTCCAGAAGATTATCTTACGAATAAATCTATCCGGCATAAGAGGAACAAGGAAAACATAGGAGTGAACAGAATTTTGTCGACCAGCGCCAACATTTTTTTGCTGCAGCTTCTTAATGTTAATTTTTACATTGCTTTTTAGCGTTGCCAACCGAAGTTACATCAAAAACCAGAGTTGCACACATTTCGTACAATTAAAAAAGTTCGGAAAGTTAATTTATTTTCTCAAATACAAAAAGAAATATTCAAAATATCGCTAAATATCATAAAAACCCTTTATCTTTTAAAAGCAACTGCTTGAGACTAGCATTTATTGTATTGCACAGTCGGACTAAAGCGTACACTCAAGGAACTTCTGCTTTAAAAATATGTAGTTGTTTGGGTTGTAATACAGTTTCTTTATTTTTAATGTAAATGTCAGTCATTTGTAGAACAAATCACATTTTTTACTAACTTTGTAGTTCATTTAAAAAACAAACCACATCAAATGACTTATGATTTTACATTAATTTTTTACAGTTGTTTTTTGTTATTTAAAAAAATAAAAAAAATAAATGTTTGTACATTTTTTAATAACATATGTGGTTCATTTTTACTACAATTGTTAGTAATTTTTTGAACATTAAAAAACTAATGACAATGTTAGTTAAATTTACTGAAATGTAAGTCGTCCTTTCTTTAAGTGCAATTTCATTTGCTGTTAACTACATTTGCAGTGTTCTTTACCCACATAGTGTTCTAAGAGTAGTTAAAAATTAGTTTTTTAATAAAACCGTTTAAACTAAATGTTTTGCTGAAAACTCAATTTCAGCAAAAAAAAAATTGTTGTAAGTTAGTTAAATATTTTTAATAGACTTTTAACAAAATATTCAACAAACTGCAAACTCGTCCCGATTTGGTCATTTGATTATAAGGTTGTATTAGCTAACGTCTTTATCTGTAGGAACTTCTGCGCACACTTTGGAATAAACAGTTTTAAGTGTTAAACTCAAAGGGCAGATTAAAAAAAAACATATCGGGAATTTCTAAAAATTTCTTGCAACAAATATAATCGCTAAAAGTTTTCTCATAAATTACATAAATATCACATAATTAAATTTGCTTATTGTTTACACTGCGCTTCAAAATTGACACATTAAATCATAAACAAGAGTACCGGCCTTTGATCAGAAATATTTAGGCCACGCTGTTTTTAATAATTTTTTCACTTATAAGGCCAAATTTTATTTTGCAAATTTACGCTAAAGGTTTGCTTATTTTAAAGCAGTTTTTCATGCAGAAAAATTCTAAAAGTCAAATACTTCCTGTAAGTGTTTTATGGTAAGTACATAAAATACCTTCATTAACATTCGGGTATCAAATTTTCTGCACTTTTTCTCATACACTCAGGGAATTCCTGCTTTAAAAATATGTAGTTGTTTGGGTTGCAATACAGTTTCATTATTTTTAATGTAAATGTAAGTCATTTGTAAAACAAATAAAATTTTTAACTAACCATGTAGTTCATTTAAAAAAACAACTCACATCAAATGACTGATTTATGATTTTACATTCGTTTTTTAAAAAAATAAAAATAAGTAAATGTTTGTTTATTTTTTACTACCATGTGGTTCATTTTTACTACAATTGTTAGTCATTTTTTGAACATTAAAAAACTAATGACAATGTTAGTTGAATTAAATGAAATGTAAGTCGTCCTTTTTTTTAAATGACATTTCATTTGTTTTTGACTACAATTGCTGTCGTCTTTACCAACATAATTTCCTAAGTGTACTTTTTTTTTTACTATTTTTTGCATAATTTATCATCTCATTTCGCAATCGATTAAAGCATTTTTGAGCGTAAACAAAAGACAAATCTGAACAATTATTTCGTGTAAAAAATAAAAAAAAAAGAAAGTGCGATTATTTAAAAAAAAAACACGAAATGTGCTTAAAATTTATATGACCGCATTGCGAAAATGGATGACTTATGAGTTCATCTTCATTAACATTCTGGCAATGATGTGTACCAAAATTCCGCAGTTTAAATTTAACTTTGGGAGCTTAAAATAAATTGCCGCCAAAAGCGTAGCGACTTAAGCAAATTCTTTTTGCGGCTAATACGGCATTCACACTAGATTGCAAAACTCGTGTTCTGGCAATACACGTATTTTTAGCTTCTTGTTTAATTCCACCAGATATTTATTCCTTTCCATTCGTTTTGCTAAAACGCGTGTTTAGCAATCTAGTCTTGGTTGTAGGTGTTTTCAGGCGTTATAACAAAACACAGAGTTGCACACAGTTAGTAGTATGAATACAGATGAATATAAAATGTAATCAGTTTATTCACGTGCGTTGACTTCTTGCGAATTTGCGGTCGAATTTTTTTCGCATTAATGTAAAATGAAAAGCCGTTTCAAAAATAACTTTCAGCTTTGTTATAATTGTAGCTTTTTATTACTCGCTCAAACATATAAAAATAATATCGATGTATATAAAAACAAACAACTAATAAAACTGTAAAAATTATTACTTGAGCGAGAGTAACAACTAAAATTTTTTTATATAAATAAAACTTTTTTGGTCTTCAAAGTTTAGCTACGTCATAGTGCTTGTTAGGAAAAGACCCTAGCCACGTGTTTGATTAATAGGAAGATAATAATGGAGCAAAATCGATTCTTAATAGGTTTTTTGTTAAAGCTCTGGCTATTCTGGAGGCTCTAGCTTTTCTAAATTTTCGGATTCTGATGAAATCTTTAGCCACATAGAAATACTAGTATCAAACTAGCTAATATGTTTGATTTTCTTTATTTTAGAAAATATACTTAGGTTGAAAGCTCGTTTTAAATTAAAAATAACATAAAAATAATCTCGATGTCTATAAAAACAAAAATTTTATAAAACTGTAAACAAATATAGCATTTATTTAAGGAGTTAATCCACTTTTTACTTAGCTAACTGTGCGACCGGGAGGGTAGTTGGCGTGAGCATACTTTCTTATCAGTGCGGGGTCGTGGGTTCGCTTTCGCTACAACGCGCCGAAAACCATAGAAGCTAGTGCTCGGTTAGAGTAATATGATATAATTTGTAATTATATGATTATTAATTAATAAAATAACAATAAAAAAATTTAGCTAACTTTTGTGTATAAATGCACTATAAAGAATAAAACGAACGAAACCGCCTTTTGCAACGTGTGAAGTTGTTTTTTCCATGTAGTGTTTTAATGACGCAGACCTATTATTAAAATGTTAAAGTTTTTACACTAAACAAATAAAACTTAAACTTAAATTTTTCTTAAACACGTATTTATTTAAAAAATTATAACAACAAAATGCATACATAATTGAAATTTTTATTATGCTACTTATATCGACTATAATTATACACTTTTCGAAAGAAATTTGCAGTTACAATAGCTACAAAATATACAGTAAAAACAGCAAATAAACATATTATTTCTGCTTCAACTGAATTATGGTACTTTAACTAACTATTTTTTTGTTGAGAATAACGTTTTTTAGTATACGTTTGATAATCCGAACCATTTATTTGGATTACTGGATAAGATATTAAATTAAGAAGTTTTACTACAAAAGTAAAACAATTGATCTGGGGCCTTATCAAATTATATTAAATTATATATAAATTTGATATGCGAAGAGATTAAATTTGATCCGAAAAACGAGAACATATAATTGCATCTAAAAATACATCAAATTGTATCGAATTAGATCTAATTCGATGTAATTAAATACAATTTTGTGCAATTTGATGTATATTAAATACAATTTCATCCGAATTTTGTCCTCATACAAATTTTTTGGTTTATATAAAATTGTATCAAATTAGATATAGTTAGATATTATTAGAAAAAAGTTGGTACAAAAAGTTCTTAGCTTTTTTCAACAATTATATCAAATTATATATAATTTCATAAACTAATATGTAAGATTAATATTAATTTTAAGGTTACTTTACGAAAGTGGCTCTATTTTGAACAATTTAACACCGAACAGGGTTATTTTGTAGAAAAATTGGATTTTCTCAGACTTTTTCACTATTATTTTTTTATTCTGTATGACCTCTTAGCATACACAGAAAAAAATATTGCCCGATTTTTTCAATTAAATCGATTTGTTGAAAATTGTAAAAGCTGTCAATTAAAAATTAATTAAATCAATTAAGTATTTGCTCAAATTCGGAACTTGCTTTACAGTTTTTATACAATCGTGTAGAACTTATTATTGTTGTTTTTTGTAATATATCGTATATGAAGTTGTTTTTATAAAAGTTTATGTATTAGTAAAAACATTTTAAATTCATTGCAATTGGATTTTATTAATTCTCATTTGGTTCATTACTTTATTAAATTAAATATTTCATATTTAATATTCAGATTTCAGTGTTTAAAATCTGAATATTAAATTGATAATGTATTGCAATTTGTGAGGGTAAATTTTGTTTAATAAAAATGTAACCATTTCTTTTAAACCACAATAATGCTAAAAATTATTAAAAAAAAAAAATACTCTGGTTTTAACAAAAGAGCAAATTTCTGCAAAAAAATTAAAAAAAAAAATTTTTTTGTCATAATCCCCGTGCTCCAGTAGAAAGAAAAAATATATTTCTGTGTGATGTTATTCAAATAAGTATAAATAAATCGGCTAACAAAATGAGAATTACATGCCACTTTAAATTTAATGTTATAAAATTCAAGCTATAAAAAACATTTGGTATGACAACAACTTTTTATTCAATTGTTTTGGTTTTTGAGAAGGAATACATCATTGATCACTTTCAAATCAAATGAGTTATTATTTAATTTAAAAATAATCCAATTAAATACACATCAATTTGAAATTAAATAAGCAATTTTGGTTGTGGGCGGAATTGCAGCAATTAAAATCGGTGAATTTCGTGATTGAAATGGGCTTTTATTTGTTTGTGTGTATGTTAAACTACTTATGCTAACTAACGTGGATAAAGAATATATGTTGCGAGAGAGGCTCAACCAAAGAGTTTAGAATTTAAAGAGACTGCAATGGTCTCACTTACTGAGAAAATACACATATAACTTGTGGCTGCAAATACGAAAATTAATAGTTTTTCGCGTGTTTAAATTGATGAATTAACATTTTTAATGTTGCTGCTGATAGTTGTCGATATATTTGTTATGATTTGAGCTAAAATTTGTTCAATTTAGCTTCGGGTTTCCTTAAAAATGGCATGTTTCCTGTTTGCAGGCACAAGGTCTTAATAGAGAGTGAGAGCACTGCATAGTCATTGATACAGCTGCTATGTTAATTTTCACCAAAAGTGCATAGCTACTACTTTTTCTTAAGTGCGCACCTGTTGGAGCTACAGTCGATCTTGTGAACAAAAACACAAACTTTGTAAGTTAACGAACTCATAAATCTCAACTCCCAATTAACCAAAACACAATTACTTCTGGAAACGATATCATATTCCAGTAAGATTAAAATTACTCAAAACATGTTTTGGCCAAATTCTACAACTTTAAAATTTTCGATAGCAGAGTTATAAATTTTTTTTTTTTTATTTCGCACACTAGTACAAAAGTGACTCAACTCAAAATTTTTCATTTTTCAGAAATCGAAAAAAAATATTTGCAACTTTATACCAATTGAAACATAAAGAAAGACATAACTGTTTTTTAGCAACCGTTAACAACAACAAAGTACACTGATATTTTTTTATAGATAAACAAGTGTATTGTGCATAGTTTAAACATATAAAACCGAAAAATTTAAATTTTGAGTTGAGTCACTTTTGAACTGGGTGTGCGATTTTTGTATTCTATAAAATGTTATTTGACAGAATATTGTGTACAAAAGGACAAAAATCTGTTATGGCTGAAAAACTGTAAAAATTACAAAAATTGTTATGTTACACCAAGCCGTTGCCAACGCTCTCTTCTAAAAATCTGAACTAGTTTTTAAAGAGTTGCGAAAAAGCTTTGTTTTTAGGCTTTTAAGCAATTCCAATTAAATTTTAAAGTTAATTTGTGTTGTTTAATGTATTCTCTGCATAAGGTTATGTTTATATATACTAAAAAGTATGCATTAAAAAAACCTCCAAAAAACTGTTTCTCTTGAAACCAGTTGGCATATAAAATATAACAGATGTTGAGTACCTTGGTTCTTCTTTAAGGCCTGTTTTTGTAAGACGTGTCACTCAAAAAATTCGTTGTAAATGAGTGAAGAAATTCATTTTGGGGTTCTGTATCGCAAATATCACTTTGAATTAAGTGAAAACGTAAGAGTTGTCGTTTTCGTCTCTTTTTTTGGTTTCCACATTGCGATTTGAAACGTCACAAATGTCAAAAACAGACGTTCACAAAAAGTATTCGTCAAAGAAAAAAGGCAACACAATTTAATATTAAAAAAAAAATACTTTTTAACAAAAAATTTTAATAAAAAACGAATAATGATTTTTATGTTCATTTATATTTATATTTACTTTCATTTTTATTTGTAAATGTTTTTGTTTTTTTATACAAATTATGTTTTATTATTTTTTCAAGCAAAAATCAGCTGTTTTTATTTATATTTCATTTACAGTGCTGGGTTGCCATCTACCAACGAAAAATGAGTTATTTGTATATGAAAAAAGCTAACAAAAACCGAAAAAACAATATCATGGCAATATCTACTGTTTGACATAACATAAAGCTTTACGTACTCAAACGTAAGTCAGACGAACGAATTATAAAAACTCATTTCCTTACGTATTCGTTCGGGTGCCACACGTTCGTCTGAAATTATACACGTATTGTAAAAACAAGCCGTTAGTCTTTATTTTCTTTTTCTAAACAACTTTGTCACTCGAAATAAACTGTTAATTTTGACGCTAGCTAATTTCGTCGTGACAACCCAAAATATTACAAAAAAAATCTATTTTTAAAACATAATTTAAAAAAAATCTGATATTTCAAAATTATAGAAATGTAATGAAATCATCATGATTTTATTAATAATTTTTTATTTTTTTATTTTCGTTTAGAAACAAACACACACTCTAACGGGCAAAAAAAGTCCAATGAAAATTGTATGTTGATTTTTATTTTCTTTACACAAATTATGTTTTATATTTATAACGTTGTATCCAATCAGGCCTAGGGCAATTCGTCGTTGTGCATGAACTGGCTCTGGCCGTGCACGGAAGAAATATGTTAATAAAATCTCTTGCAATGTTAACATATTTAAAATAATTTTTTTTTTGCTATTTTAACAATAGTTTTAGGTTTTATTATATTGCAAAACGATTTTTATTAACTAATTTTATATAATTAATAAATAATTTATTAATATTTGTTAAAATTAAGCAAAATATTTAAACTTTCAACTATTGTGTTCTACAATCTCTATAGCTTTCTATACTCGTTGATCCAATTAAAATATTTAAATTTTTATTCATAAATTATTTTATTTTCACGTTAAATTTTTACAAAAATTTATTTCACAAAGATATTTTTCATTTACTAACAATTAGTGTTTTCTATTTGTAATAGTAACATTTAATTATGATCTTAAAATCGACAATTCAAAATGAATGCAGTGTTCTGAAAATTGTAGAAAATTTTTGGGATGTTTTTCAAATCTCCAATTCTAAATTTTAAATTTGAAACTACACTGAATTGTTAAATACAGAGAATGAAAACGAAAAATCTTATAAATATCCCCCGGTGAACTTGGATATGGCAACAATTTGATTTTTGCGGATATCAAGGAAATGTGTGTAATAACGATATTCTTTTTTTTACAAACAAGGCTAAAGCCACTATTTTTATTCAAAAACATTATTCTGAACTAAATTAAGAATTGGATGATCTTGGTGTCAAGAGCCTTAGTTGAAAAAAACTTTGAGCAACCTCTAAATATCTTTTGATTGTCCCAAAACTTTGTATTTCTTTGTTTTTTTGGCTATTCGCATATTTCAAAGGGGTGATACCTCAAATTTTAAAACTTTTTTCAAGGGCGATCCTAATATTCATGTATAAATTACAATTATCCAGGCCGTGAAATAAATTTTTTCGTTTCCGATACTTTTTTGGCATTTCTGCCATGTATTTCTTGTTCGCAAGATATTGGTCGTAAATATTGAGATATTTTGATCAAATTAGGCACACCCTGATTGATAAAATTTAGATATAAATTTTCACTTATATGTTTTGTTTGTGTTTATAAGTGCACCTTTTTTAGATCAAGTTATCTATTAAAAAGTCGTCAGATTATGTGCTAAAATATTAGCGTAAACGGATTATTAGTTTGTTTACAAAAAGACTTTGAACAAAAAGTGAGTTGTAGACAATAACACTGTGCAACAAATCAAAATTGTATATTAGATAAACAAAACCGCTAAAGGGTTTTGCAAAGCTTGTTCGAATTTAATTTTTATGGAATCTTGAAGTTGGGTATTTTGACCATTTTTTCCAATATGAGCGAAAATCAAAATAAAGTAATGATATCTTTATTGGAATGTAATTGTGTGCATTTATTGTTCCATTGAATCAGTGGCGCATCCAGCCCTCGATTTTGGGGGGTGATACTTTTTGAAAATTTCTGTAAATTTTAAACAAATTTGTCTGATATTTTGAAGGGGTACGGGAACTCTGAGCTGGATTTGTATCCGAAAAATTAGGATATGAAAAAGCAAAAATTTTTATTTTTTATTGTGTTCGCAAAACCCATATTTCCCTATTACTGAATTTATTGAGGTTTGAATTTTGGAAATTTTGATTTTTTTTCTTTAAAGGTCATCAGAGTGACCCTTAAGCTAATAATTTGTACACCGAATAATTTATTTTTTTAGTACGCTAGATCTCTTGAGTAGTGGTTTTGTGAAAACAAAGCATATGAGAGAAAAAATTAAACAAATTTTGGTTTTATAACCTCTTTTTGTACGTAATCTAGATTTGTACGTAATCTATAAGAGCTGCAAAAAAAAGTGGAATTGCTGAAACGCCCTATTATACATAAACACGCCAGCGACATTTAAGCACTAAAAAATTTTAAATATGCGCTTAACACTAGGTAGCGATGTTATAAATAAAATACAATATAAATGTATGATGGCAATTTGTTGGTTTTTATCCTAATTAAGTCCTGTGTTCAGGTCTTAAAAAAATATTCGCAACAAAGCAATGCCATTTTGTTGCAAATTCTTTGATTTCGAAATTTAAAATCAAATTTGCTCTTCCGACTATAAACATGCATTTGTATAAAACTCGTTGCCCTGTACATGACGTGTGATCAAAAAAATTCTAAAAATTCTCAAAAGTTTTGCTGATTATTTTGTATAAAAGACGATTTTTTATCTATGAAATCGTATTAGCGATCAGACTTAAATGCTTTTATTAAAAATTGTTGCCAAGAATTTCGTCAAGTAAAAGGCTGTAACTGTAAGTGTTGGTAATCCGAAATTCTGGAAACTTTTTCTTTGAAAAAGTTCATTTACTTTTGAACAGAAATAGCTCTGATTCCCGGCATAAATAAAATCACTTAAAATTTATTTTTTATAGAAAAATTTTAAATTTCAATGAAAATGAAAATTATTCAAATTCGAGGCCATAATTTATATTTCTTTATTAGGATATTGTCCTAACAAATAATCTATAGAGTTATTGTTTTCAAATTTATTAATTGACCACTTTCAGGAATGTGTTGATCGATCTATTTCGGGAATTTTCTAGGTTCTCATCATCAGAACACGTTTTGAAAGAAGTGACAATCCCATGCAAAACATCAAACATTCCCACTAAATGAGAACTAATATATTAGCTTGAAGTTAAAGATTATCACCATTGATCAAAAATAAATTGAAAACTTGTTCGTTATGTGCAAGCTCTACCTTTGGTAGAAATACAATGCACACTTTTTGTTTTTATTCTCCTTATTATTTTCACACTTGTTTTGTTTAAAAACAAGATGTAAAGGATGTAAATTTTTTAAATTTCAGCCGACTTGTTCTAATACCAAAAGTCAGAAGCAATTTTTGTTTAATTTCAAATAAATAATTTTGAAGGTATCCAAAGCAATCCAAAACTAATAATCCGTTAACGTGTTGCTCAAAGTTGGTAGTCCAAAAATTAGTTATCCAAAAGTGGTAGGTAATCCAAAAATGTTGTTGTTTAATCTTCAATATTTTACACAAAACGATGTGTTCATGGACGCGTTTAAAACCGTATTGTTAGCTACCTTTGAGTTGTTCTGCCTATTTATACCATTTAAAGTATGCAAATGAGGAGAATACATTTTCCAACGTTTTCCAATATTTTAAAATTTGAATATGCGCAGCAAAAAAAAAACCAACAATATACTTTGAAAGGGAATATAAATTTACAAATAACAACAATTTTCTAATATGGGGTGGTTGGCAACATAAAAAATAGTGACGGTTTTTTAACAACCCCTTAAAAAATTTTGAGTGATATCTTTTAACCCTTTAATGTTTATTTTTTAGAACTGGAAATTTTTGAAAAAAGGGGATGAGATTAAAGGGTTAGTTTTTTTGAGATATTTAAAAAAAGTCTGTGGTTCATTTCGAAAGAGACTATATTTTTCAGTCTTTCATTACAGAGTTGCCAGGCAAAGAATATATCTGAAAGAATTGTTTTAAAGAACAGAATTTTAATTGTTGCACTCAGGGAAAAAGGTTTCATTGTATTTATGAAACACCTTCGAAAATCTATGAAACGTTATCATATTTATGAAGTTTTCATAATTATGAAGAAATTTTTCATAAATATTTATGAAACATGTTTCATAAATTCACAGAAAAAAGTCATCAATATTTTATTTTTTTTTTATAAAAATGGAACATATCTCGAAAACCGAAAGAGATAGGGCAAAACGGAAAAAATGTACTCTAGTGGAGCTCTAATACTCTTCGATAACAAAATTGAGTCAAGTCAGGATGGAATTCCGAAACGTGCCAAATGAACAATATTTCTATGAAACAGTTTCATAAATATATTTGAAAATTTTCATTGTATGAAAAACAATGAAGTTGTCATAATATTTTCCTTTGAGTGTATACTAGGGTGTCACTTAAAAATAGATTTGTCGTTACACCACCAAGTTTTTTTTACAAATGGTTCCAAATGGAAGAAATCGATCTTTTATTTTTGGAAAAACGTTAACCCGTGCCGAAAGTTGGCCGAATATGGCACATTTTGGAATAAAATGTATTATTATTAAAAATTCCCAAAATTCTAAATTTTGAAAAAATTTATTTTTATTTCATTTATTCGTTTAATATAACCAAAATTATTCCAATATGGAATACTGACTTCATCGGATAACCCATTTTAATCTGGAATTACCCACGAATTTAATAAAATTGCAAATACGTATTTTTTAAAGATATTTTAAAATGCCTAATTAGAAGATGTCGATTGCTATTATAAAAAAAAGAATAAACTGGAAAATAAAAACGACAAAACGTTATTTTAACCCTTTCACGACCGAACATTAACTGCTTTTCTTGCGGATTCGGGTATATCGACCCACATTTCAAAAGAAAAGTGTCGTCAAAAATATTTTGTCCAACTCCTTCTATGATAAAGCATATATATCGCATTGGTCGTCAACGGTCAAAATTACTGAACAAAGTACATTACCCAAGTAATAGCGGAGGACGTGTCGAGTTTATTTCTATTACATTGTTTACGTCATATGGCAATTCTAAACACGAAGATGTCAAAATTTTTAAAATAGCTTGAGTCGCTTGTTTTGAATGTAGTTGTAACATATCATTTTTATATGATATTTCGAAATTGTGACCAGATTTAGATTTGGGGACCAGATTTAGAATTAGGTGAAAAAAATCTATACATATCAATTTATTTAAATAAAATCCAACAAAAATTGTTTGAATTTCATTACGAACAAAAAAATAAAAAAACTGAACAAAAGTCTCCTCTTTTTTACCTTTGCGGTTAAATGTTGTATCAGTGTCCTGCTATATATGGAATGAATCAATTCCAAATATGTCAATGCTTCTTGAAACTTGAAGGATTGGATCATGTTCTACCAAAATTTCCATCCCCTATTGCTAATAGCTTCCGAAGAAATATGTAGGGGAAAGGCTTGCAGGTTGCCACCCCTTAGCTTTTTTGCCCATAACGCATCATAACGTTTCTCCTAGTCTATAGTTACAATTATGCCGAAGACAAGAAAAGAAAATACCAATTGGTTACCGAAATATAGCCGTGAGAAAAATTGCATGTTCTTTAGAAAAATTAAGTTTAAGCCAAATACATACATGAGGCCATAAAATCCGAACATTAACTAACCCTGCAAAACCCAAATGGAGCTTTGTTAGTTTCGATAAGTACTTCGAGAAATTCAACACGAGAAGGAGTTTGCAGCCGATGACTTCAAATATGTTGCACTGTGTTGCAAGAAAAATAAAAAATAAAAAAAATTTAATTCCCATATGGCCAAAAATTATCCCATTAGGGCTAATTTTGGTTACACATACTTTCGAATATTGACGAATGGAATATAGCGATTTTAATGATTTTCTCAAGAAAAAACAATTCCGAAAAATTAAAATAAAATTTTAAAAATTTTTATTCTTACGGGACATATAAATCCAATATGGGACATATAAATCCCATTGGTTGTCAAAGGAAAAAAATTAGGAGGTACACTCAGGGAACTTCTGCTTTAAAAATATGTAGTTGTTTGGGTTGTAATACAGTTTCTCTATTTTTAATGCAAATGTCAGACATTTGTAGAACAAGTTTAATTTTGTACTAACCTTGTTATTCATTTGAAAAAACAAACCACATCAAATCACTGTTTTATGATGTTACATTGCTTTTTTACAGATGTTTTTTGTTATTAAAGAAAATAGCGCGCCCCGGTAGGCTAGTTGGTAGCGTGCAGGCTTATCAGTGCGGGGGTCGTGGGTTCGATTCCCACCAGAGACACTGGTTTGTTATCACTACAACGCGCCTAAAGCCATAGTGGCTAGGGCTCGGTTAGGGTAATAGTATATAATTTGTAATTATATGATTATTAATTATAAAAAAAAAAAACAAAAACCTCCTCTTTTTTTTACCTTTGACAACCAATTGCATATATTTGTCCCAATCAATTCCAAATATTTTAATGTTTCTTTAAACCTGAAGGATTTGACCCTGTCCTACACAAAGTTTGATCCCCTATGTCCAGTAGCATTCAAGAAAATATGTCCCAAAAATTATGAAAAAAATATTGATATTTTTAACTTTGGGGTCACCCTATTCGGCTCTTAGACTATATTGGTTAAAGTGGTTGGTATGATATGAAATCCACATATATTCTTTGTCGATACACATCACACTCGGAAAAATTGGTTAAAAAGTGTAGCTAATACAAAAAAAAATGCGACATATATCAACAATTCGTTGTCAAAGGGTTAAGGACATACAAAGAAAAAAATTTTAGATCTGGAATTAGAAAAGAGCTAAGAAGAATACCCCTTTAAAACATAACAATTTTGCCATTTAAAAACACACGGCGTTGCCAGTTGTTTTTAAAACGCGGTATTGCCAGTTTTTGCTAAAAACAGTGTTGCATTGTTTGTTTTTAGAATGTCAGCATGACGTAAACTAACGACTTTGTTTAAGATTGATTTATTGTTGATGAGTTTTTGTTTACAATTTATTTCCAATGATAAATAAATTAAATTATGTAAATTTTCTTAGCAATAAATTATTTGTTTCATCACTAAAAATTTCCATTTAAATCGTATTTCAATAGAAACAACATGTTTATAAAGAATTATATTGATTGAATAATAATAAAAAAAAAAATTGTAACCTCGTAAATTATAGAGATAAATAACAGAGATAAAAACACCTAATTTGTTTGATTTCAATAAATATGCAGTTTCGTTTTGTACACAAACATATTTCTATATGTTAAATGACACCTGTCTGTCATTGTGACATTTTCACCAAAATGTCAATTTGACATAAAGTTATAGAGTGTTTTTGTCAACACTAATACATTGACAACATGTTTAAAAAGTAACGATTATAATTATAAATAATTTTATGCAATTTTGTTAAAAAAAAATATTTAATTTACTGAAAAACGAAGAACATAATTTAGCAAAAAAAAAAAAAAAGCTCTTAAATGAAGAAGAGTCATTCAAACATTTTTCGATGCGGTTTTTGGATATGAGACTGGTGGATATCGTTAAAAATAAATACAACGATATTCAACGTTCTTCTAATATATCGCTCATTTTCTAAAATAACGTCATAACTAAAAAATTTTGATTTGGTATAGAACGAATTTAAAGTTTTCAATTTACTCCCACCTTAAAGAAAAAAATAACGACATAATTTCTCGTAAGAGGTGAGTATACAAGATATCAATACGACTATTTCACACAATATGATATAATTCTGCGTCATTAACTCAAAAATCATGTTTTTTGCGTTGTGACGTTCTTGAAGTAAATGGCGATATGTGCTGTATTAAGTTTTTTAAACTTCGGTGCAGTTTGAGTTGCATAGCGGCTTTGTCAAAACTGAGAGAATTAACTAATTTTTAAGCTGCTCTGATTTTTTAAGTTTTTGTCCGATTATTACAAATCCTATTTCGTATGAAAGATTTGATATTTTATTTTACTTTATTGAATTTTTCGCGAATATTTTAACAACTACATTTCTGATTTTGCTTTAAAAATTAGCGGTGATTGATCATATTCTCCTGTACAAAAAGTATTCTGAGTATGTTCTCCATAAGCCGAAAAATATTTTGATTTTAGTAAGAAATTCTCAGTTTATTTTCTTAAAAAAGTATTATATTAAATTTTGTTTAACACATACTCGAACTATAGTCCAGAGTATGCCTTCTAAATTGTCTTTGGTGCTCTGAATCCGAATCTGTTTTCATACCTCCCACAATTCGTCATATTCGGTACTTTACAACACCGCGAATATTTTCCCTTACTGGAAACTCGTTACGGCTTCCAAAACTCATACTCTTAATCTTAAACACACTTTCAATCTATCTAATATTTCTCTCTGTTTTCAGATAAACCGTCCTTTGAAAAAATGGCAATTTAGTTCCTGGTTATGGCTGGCAACGAATCGAAAATTAAGATATCAAGTATTTTCAAAAGGCTTTTTAATAATGGAGAGCACTATTGACATTTACGGTAACGAGATTTAAATAAGAAGATAAATTCGCGGTCACGAAAGTCACGAATATGATGGAAAATAGTAATCATAAAAACTTAATGACTTGTAGAGGTTCTGAATATGGGCTTGAGTTTAGCAAAATTATAAATTCGTGTGTATTGCAGAAAACTATAAATTTATCGTTTTTTAGATATCAGAATTTTTTACTAAAATCAAAATATCTTTCAACCCCATAAAGAAGCGACACTTAATTTTGGATATGTTATACAAGATGATCTATCACCACAAATTGTTAAAGTGAACTCAATAAATGTAGGTTCGCGAAATATAGCGGTTTTGTGATACTCATATAAGGTAGGTATATTAAAAAAAAAACAGCAAAAAATAAAAATGTTGCTTGTCTGTTTAATTTTTTTATAATATTATTTATTAATTGGTAATTCTCAAAAGGTATATACTTTCAAAATTATAAGTATTTAGGTTAGGCACCTAATCAATTTCATCTTTCTCTTAAGTTAATATTAACGAAAATAATTATAATATTATTTTTGTTAATACAAACGTTGTGAATGTGAAAGTTATTACTTAAGTTTTACTTGACAAACTTAAAACCCTTATATAACATGAACTATAAACCAAATGAGAATTTTATAGGGTTTAAAAATTTTAAACTTCTTAAAGACAATTTTTAAGAAGTCGTTATACTTAATTTTAAGCAGTTAAAATTTTTGAACTAAACTTGAGTAAGTTTCTTATTTGGTTTTTTCATACAATTTTAAATTTCTTAAATTTCAGTTTAATAACTTCTTAAAATTTAAGATTATTTACTAAAAAGAAATACATTTTCTGATATTTTTTAAGAATATTAACCTTATTCAAGGAAGGAAAATTAAATAAATTAGCTTATTTTTTTTTTTTTGATAAATATCGGAGTTCCTTACGTAGGTCTCTCTAATAGTTGTTGAAACCATGTGAACCATCAAGAATGAACTTTTTCTCATCAGAATAAATCATCTTCAAAAGACATTTATGTTCAAACGGTCCTATCAACAACAGCGATTATTGACTTACATTTATCCACTTGAATTTAAATTCCTATCAGAGAACTCACATCGAGCAGTTTTGTGGCTGGTTAATAACCTTGGCACAGACATCAGCTTTTGACGAGTCGTTCTCTGGGAATCCTTTTAGAGCCTACTTATGGTTTATTTGGACGCATTTACATTCGTCGATTATCAGGTTTAGACTCTTCATTGGGTTGCTGGCACAGTTAATTATTCTGTGACTATTTTACGCAGGTTCCGATCATAAAGCTTTTTTTCGGGCCGTCTGTTCTATTTACCATAAGCACACATAATTTGCAAAATTTGTGACAACCATATGTGAACGGTTTATTTTTCTATCAGTTTACCGATAACTGAAGCCACTTTTTAAATAGGCTGAAATTTGCTCTTTTTCAAAATCACTATGATATTAACCAAGCTGCCTTTTATTGCAAATTCATTAAAATTGCATAAAAAACAAAAATAATTGTTAAATATTTGTTCATTAGCTATTCTTCTTTGTTTACCGTTATATGTACCCTATGGGGAATGACTCCTCATTGACCTAAAAGTGACTGGTTAAAGAAGGACTTATCACAGGACTGGTATAATTTAATACTGAAGTGGGTTAGTGGGCAGTGTCAACTGTTCTAAAATTACCAATCCTGTGACTGGTAAAAGGAGGACATACCACCTAACCAGAATGCTTATTAACAAGAAGAAGCCAGTTGGCCAGAATTTTACCCACTGGAAGCTGTTTAGTTTTCGTTTATTTTTTAAACTAAAAATTATTAATTTTGTTTTGTTTTTGTCAATATTTATGTTTTTTTTTTTTTTTTGGTTTATTAAAAAATTATCGGCATGCGAAAATTGACCTAAAAGAACCAGGACTGCTTTAAAAGGACTTATCACAGGACTAGTATGATTTGCAATTGATGTGAGTTATGTAGTGTAAATTGATCTAAAAAGACTAGTTCCGTGACTGGTAGAAGTAGGACATATCACATAACTGGTATACATATTGACTAGAAAAAGCCAATGAGTTAGAAATTGATTGTTTCATTTTCTACCATTTTTTACATTAAACATTATTAAATTGTACGACATGTCCCTTTCAGGATAGTCATGTAGTTAGTCCGTTTTGGTTAGTCCTCCGACATGCACCTTTTGCGACAGTCTTGTGGTATGACCATCTTTGGTTAGTCCTGTGGCATGCCACTATGTGGTTTAAAGCAGGACAAATGACAAGCCCATGTTAAAGTTGCCAGTTGTTTACATAGGGTAGGGTTTAGCAGAGGACCGGTCTCTGGCACGAAGTGACCGATCCTGTGGCACACGCAGGACCGGTCCTATTCCCTATAGGGTAATTATAGTTATGAAATACTAACAAATTATTAATGCTCAATTTTTCTCTTAAGTCAATTAAGTAGCCTCTTAAATTTTACACAAGAGATCAGTTATCAAACTCTTAAAACTAGTTATAAGTTTTAAAAATATTTTTTTAATATTAGAAAAAATTGAGAAAAACGCAGTGTATAAGATATGTGTAAAATTTCGGACAAAAACTTTAAAATACATTAGGAATTTGTCTTAGTTTTACTAAAAATGTTTATATTTGAGATGCGATAGAACGCGAACTTCTGCGAATTTAGAAAAAATTTATTGAGCTAATTTATCAAAGAAACGTTGAGTACTGAAGTGCTCACTTTCAATGAAATCCAATCCAAAAACGACTGAAATCGAAACGAAATTTTATGGAATGACTCAGAAGAATTTACATATTTTTTTAAATTTATATTGCAAAAAAACGAAAAACTAAAAATGTAAATTTGATTTATCTCTACCTCGTTTATTATTCAATACCAAGATTTTAATTGTAATTTGTGTTGAAGAATCTCCATAATAATAAATGATGTGACTACTTGGGATGTTGATTTTTTTTTAAATTTTATTTTTATTGCGAGTTGATTTACTGGTGACACAATTGTCATTTGCATTTTGATTGACAGCTGTAAAAGGAAAACCACTACAACCGAAACACGAATTTCAAATTTCAAAATAACATACGTAACCATATTCAGATAAATAAAAATAATTTAAATGTTTATTATAAACAAATTCAACTTTTGGATTTTTTGTTTACTTAATACCCTAGAGTTGGTTGGTAGACAACTTTTATTAGTTTTTAATGATTTTCATATTAAATAAACTTGAAAAATTTTAATTGCCTTAATTTTTATATAAAACTTAAATTACAAACAAATCTATATAATATTTGTTCAACAATTATGGTCATTACCATATAAATATCATTTGTAATATTAATTTTAAAAATTTACAAATAAAATCCCCTCCTGACGGACTGACAAGGGAAGTATACCAGTGCGGACCACCGAAACCCCCCCAAAAAAACTTAGGCATGTGATAGAGGGGACAAAAATGAAAAATATATGCTAAGAAATATATCAGACCAATCGAATTTTTACGGGTTGAAATGGGATTGAAGTTTCTTTGAAGTTTATTCCAAATTTTTTGTTTCAAAACTGTTCGATATTTTTTGTTTTGACCCACTAGATAGATCATTTTAATACCTCTCATTTGATACGCATATATATTTTTGGAACCATTATGAATGAAACACAAAAAAACGGAAAGTCTCTTTGGACTGCACGTTTTAACCCCTAAATATCCGGATAGGAACACGCCTACATTAGATTGCTTTTCACAATTTGTTAAATAAGTTTTGGGACTTTAGCACATTTAATTACTATAAATGGGATTGGGTATTGTTTCCCTTCTTCAACATACCCTAGTTTCACTGCGATCTGAGGGGTCCCCGTCGAGATGCACACCTTGTTAGTAAGTGGTCAACCTCATTAGTTTTTGTTAGTTCACAATATTTTGTCACCTGCAACAATTGATTTTGAAATTCATTTAAATGGTATTGAAATTATACTTTGGAATGTTTGTTTGAGTTTAAACAATTATTGTCATAGCGTACAGATATGTAATTCAGATAAACAATTATTGTACAAAATTTTATGCAAATTGTTGAAATTAATCATATAATCATGGCAAAATGGAATTGTTAAGTTTTCCAATTAAAATATTTTTAAAAATGGCAAAAAATATGTGTGATATTCATGATCACTAATATTTTGTAATAAAAACGGATGTGGATGATGTGGAAAATGATTCATAAGCGAAAATGAATATAAGAAAACCTAGATTGTAAAATTTGTTTGCTACTAGTTTATATATTTCGCAGACCTGGGAGCCGTTAATTACATTTCGAAATTGTTCATTTGTATAATTTTTCTATATCGTTAATCCTTTCAGATGAATTAATCTGACCGACGCCCACACGTGTGGACTTAAGAACTCTCTTTGGAAAATTTGCAATTTTGCTAATGCCAGACATGGGGTATTACAACAATATTTCTGTATTTAATTACAGGGAAAGTATTTTATTACGACTAAAATACTCTAAATACACGTAATTGCGCAGTAATTAAATATCTTGCTGTTCATTAGGTATGAGATAGTGTTGAATGGAGATTCTTAGTAACAAGAATTTATAAGGTTCAAAAAATAAAATTCATGAGTCAAAAAATGGGGGAGGTGGGATGGGGGCAAATGGCTTCGCATCGTGGTCAAAGTTGGCGTTGAAGGGTTAAAAATCCTCAAAAAGCCCTACAACTGCCCCGGCGTCGCTCTTAGAGGGGTAAAATGCAAGAACGGCCTCAATTAACTTTTGCCTGTCAATACTTTTTCTGAACATACCTACCTGCTATCTCTACTCCATAATGGGGCCTCAAGACAAAAATTATATTTGTGTAAAATTTGCTCCCCCCGCTCTAGCTGTCATTAGGAAGCCCCAAGAGGATTCAAATGTATGACCTACCCCCAATATTTTCAACCCCAAAATTTTTGCAAAAAATACATAACCTACATAACATATACAAAAATCTTCCAATGTTGGTTTTTTTTATATGTCTACCAAAAGTTGTACTTTTTAGTATTATTTTCCTCGTCTCTACTGCATCTTGACATGTCGCCACATCTACTTCATTCTGCGATCCAACCAGACGATAATACAAAATGCGATGTAAGTGTCCCATTTAAAATCAAAAGTAAAAGACTGTTTAAGTTCGGTAGTCAAGGGGTTAACTCCTGTTTAGGGCTTAAAATTTGTCTAAAATATGTTACATTTAATAAAAATTAATGTAAAGTTCAAAATCAAGTTGTTGATTAATTAAAAATTTGTCTTTGCTTAATTAGTTGTAGCAAACCAAAGTTATAAAATCCCAAAAGTATTGATATTATTACACGTACCAATAAATCTTCAACTTGTTTTAAACAAACACAAAAAAAAAATCTGTCAATTATTTATATTTATAAAAGAATAACGTTACTGACTGAATCACTCAACATCGCCGAGCATATACCGCTGGAGCTAGGAACTTGGAATGTAGGGTTATCCTCCAATGCAGACGTCCGCTAAGATGGAATATTTGGAAATGCATACGGGGATGGGCAATAAGGCGAAATCCCAAAACAGGAAATCACAAAAAACATCCACTTAAAAAGGATAAACTAACGGCCCACTGCACTTTATGGGGCGTTCTCAAAAAAAAGGAAGGTGGTCCCCTCCAAAATTAAAAAATACATGCTTTTCTCTTTTCGGTTAAGGAGGCCGGGCCCCTGGGGAATCCCAAGGCACAAAAAACCGGTACGCGTAGTAACATACACGTGTGGGTACTCTAATGGAAGGAAATTTCATCAGGATTTCAAAAATTATATTATTTTTCAAAAATAATATATATTTTCTATTTTCGAAAACACTTACAAGTACATCGAAACTACAACAAAATAATTTTTTTTGATTAAATAGCAAAATGGAAAAACTTATAAACTATGAAAAGTTTTTCGACCTTTGAAATGAATGACTTTATTAAATAATTGAGCTCTAGGTCACGTTTGTATTTATAAAATATCCTTTATTATTTTATATATCTCCAATATTTCGCCATTCTTTGAATGACATCTTCAGGCAGTATGAACATCAACAAACAATATTAAAAACAAAATTTTTTCTGCCGATGACCTCCACTCTGGTCAACACAACATTTAAAACATTTTAAATGTTGTGTGGACCAGAGTGGAGGGCAGTTGGAGTTGGAGATATATAAAATAATAAAGGATATTTTATAAATACAAACGTGACCTAGAGTTCAATTATTTAATAAAGTCAAAATGGAAAAACTTTACTCCGCGACGCTGCTAAACTGCCTATCACATAGGAGAAACCCCCTAAGCCCGGCTGAAGGCCGGTCATGCAGAAGAACTTTACTCAGCGAAGCCGCTAAATTGCCTATCACATATGAGAAGCCCCTAAGTCCGGCCGAAGGCTGGTCACGCAGAAAAACTTTACTAAGTGAAGTCACTAAACTGAAAAATGTTACTCAGCGAAGCCACTAAAGTGAATATCACATATTAGAAAACCCCTAAGCCGGGCTGAAGGCTAGTCACGCAGTAAACCTTTCCCTAGCGAAGCCGTGATTTGGACGGAATGAAGAAGAAAACCGTTAAGCCAATATATTTTACAAAAATAACCATAAAAAACACTAGAAAGACGTCCTCCCCATTTTTGTGCACCCAGAAAATAGGATCGATAGTAGCGATAACCATCATTCGATTAAAGCAACAGAAATTCTGTCACAACAATATAATTTCGATTGCCTCTACAGAAATTCAGTAATACCCAAAAATTCGGTAGCTTCAACCGAACCATTCGATTGGCTACAAATACTGTTGCTTCTGCCGAATCTGTTTTCTGGATGTACTTAAAATATACTTAAAATAGCTCTAGAGGGCGCTATGGATCATGGAAAAATAATATAATTTTGGAAATCTTGAGGAAATTTCCTTTCAGTACCCATTCCTTTGAGTACCCATTTGGGGCCGGGAGCCTACTTAATTCCAGAGGGAATTATATTTTTCATTTGAGGAACGCAACATAAATTGCAGTTTTGCCAAACTTATTTATTGAAACAAATTCCTAAAAAAATTATCATTTTCCATCCTAACATATTCCGATATATAAACGAAGTATCGGGCTTTTAAGCTCGTAATACTAACAACTAATTAATAAATCTTGGAACAAAGCTACTTCAAGCTAAAAAAAAGTTGCATATAGAAATAGCAAAATATCATGAGAATATCATCATAGTCGCAAGTTATAAAATGTAGATTGTAAAATGCTGATAAATTATGAAAACATTAAAATAATTTACAAATTACATAAACATTAATAAAGTAGAAGAATAAGAAAACGACACTAAACTGCCACGAAGAAGATAACCTGCCAGCCAACACCAAGAGACATCTACCATCTTTAAAAAAGCACAATCTTCAGCGAATCTTTAAACGTTGTTAGCACTAACAAATCTAAACTAACCAATGTAAAATAATTCAAAAAGAACAGAAGTTGGAAATGTTTGGAAAAAAATGTTAATATTTACAGTCATTTCCAAGAACTTATAACTTGTAAGTTAGAAAAAATCTATTGCGCAAAAAAAAAACGTGTAATATTACATCTCATTGATGTGTGTTTTAGAAAATTATGCCATAGACAGAGCATAAAAGGAAATTGTTCGCGAATAAAAATGGGCCATTAAAAGGGAGAATTTTATTTTCACTAACCAAATCCTTAATATGTTTTAAAAATTTTTCTTTGCCATCGCATCTGAATTCCAAAAAAACTTATCAAAGTACTTTGCGTGTGGTACTCCTTTCTCTTTGAACCAGTTAAACTAGCACACAAAAACAACCCCATTTCAATCACGAAAATCACCGATTCATTAACTTTAATTGCTGAAATTCCGCAAACAACGAAAATTGCTAATACAATTAGAAATTGATAGCTCTTTAATTGAATTATTTTTCAATTAAATAATAACTCATTTGATTAAAAAGTGATCAATATCGTATAACTTCCCACAAAAAAATAAAAACATGTTGTTGTCATAGTAAATGTTTTGTTGCCATACCATACCAACGGTTTTTTTTTATAAAAATGTTGTTGCCATACCAAATGCTTTTTATAGCTTGAATTGAATAACATTGAATTTCAACAGGCATGAATTCTCATTTAGTTAGCAGATTTAATTATCCTTTTTTTTTTTAATGGTTACATTTTTTTTAACAAAATTCAAAATTACATTATCAATTTTATGATCATGATGAATATTTTAATCAACTGAAATTAAATCAGTTAACTTTATGAAGCAATAAACCGAATGAGAATTAATAAAATCTAATTTAAAAGGATTTAAAATATTTATTACTAATACATAAACATTTATAAAAAAAAATAACTAATAACAACAATATATTTGGAGCGATAGTAAAGGGTCCGCCAAATAACTTTTTTTTTTGAACTACTGAACCAATTGGACTTTGTATGGCGTCATACCAAGGTCTTTATGCAAAATTCGTCTCAATGATGTCTCCGAAATGTTCAATTGTTGAGAACGACGGTGAATTGATGTTGATGGCGCTTCACGCACACTTTCTGCCACAGCAGCAATATTCTCGGGTGTACGCACTGTTTTGGCTTTTCCGCTTTGGTTTATCGATGAGGATGCCAGTTTCCTTCACTTTTTTCACAACATAACGAACATACGGACCATATTCGTTCAGCGGAAGGATAAAACTAATTATCTGTCAAATCAGAGCTAAGTGTTACCATTCACGAAATAAGCACTAGTTGAAAAAAAAAACGTTAAATGGAGGACCCTTTTGAGCAAATATTTAATTCATTCAATTAATTTTTAATTGAAAATCAAAAAAGAGAGGCAACACTCAGGAAATACTTCCTATATTTAGTGTGTTGCTTTCTTTGGAAAGGGATAGTATAGAGATGAAAGGTGGGGAAAGATGAAGGGCTTCAGACATGGCAACACTGTAATTGCGCGAGATGATAAGTCTTAGAACAGTTGTTGCTCGCCACCTGATGGAGAGTTGGCGAACTTATTGAAGCTTTTTGGTTCATAGCCCTGATTCATTATTTTACTTCGGAGGGGTTAATTGCTATGGGAGCACCGAAGGTGGACATTGCGATACGTATGAGGGATAGAAAAAACTCATACATATTAATTTGATGTTGCCGGCACCGGGGATCGATCGCGGCACCTTCTGTGTAAAAGTCCAACGCGCTAACCATTACACCACAATCGATTTTCAACAAATCGATTTAATTGAAAAAAGCAGGGAAATATTTTTTTCTGTGGTAGACACTAAGTCAAGGGGTCGCTGAAATGGATTATGTGCACAAAAAGATGTTATGACACAAAAATGTTTTATCTTATGCTTTGTTTTAACAAAAGTTAAACCGCTACTCAACAGTTCTAGCTTCAAAAAAAAAAAAAACATTATTGTGGGTGCAAGTTATTACTTTAGTTTACTCTGATAAAAGTAAAAAAAATTAAAAATTTTCTTAATTCAAACCTAAGTTACTTTACAAATAAGCATTTTATTTTAAAATTTGTTGGAGAGGTCTTCACAATTAAAAAATAAAAAAACTATGTTTTTCTCTAGAGATAGAAAAAGTGTTTTGCCATTCTACCCCAAACTCCTCTATAGTTTGAATATTAAGATTGGAAACCAATCGGACAAGTATATCAGAGTGGTAAAGGGTAACAAAAAAAAAAAAATCAATGAAGTTAGTTGCTTGTTAAACTAATTCATTCCTTTAAATCTCTTTCACCACCATCAACATGTGACTAACTGATTTTAAACCAGGCATCTCATAAATTATTGTTTTTTTTAAATAACAGATGCAGAACAGAGATCAGAACAGAGCAGTGAAAACATACAGAACAGAACTTCGGAATTAAAAAAAAAAAAACACACTTTAAAGTATTTAATGTCATCCTGTTGAATTCATTGAGAATATTTTTATGCCATGTTTTTCTCAAGAAACGTTTTTCTGTTATATTCTCTGTTCTGTCTTCTTTTTAAATATGCATTGGAAATGTTTGCATTACATTTGCAAAAAGTTAAATATTCAATAAAATAATTATAAAAATGAGTTATTTTTTTTTTTTGCAGTCGTTATAAATTACTTTTACATGAGCATCCTGTTTAATTACACAGCGCCACAAAATTTACCCCAAAATCGAAGAGTGCCGACCGTTGATACTAAGTATTTCGGCGATGCCGATTTTAAGTTTAGCATGTTTTAAAGTTTAGAATGTTTTAACAAAGTTTTTTATACATACAATTCTAAAAATAAAATATTTCTCTTAATCTTTTATGGTTAATAATAGTGAGTCCTTCAACAACATTTCTGTATCAAATTTGTTTAATAAATATGCAGTATTGATAAGTAAATACGCGGTTTTTCTTAGATTTAACTATACATTACTATTTTTGCACAATTTGTCATCTCATTTCACAAAGGATCATCGAAGCAATTATTTCGTGTAAAAAGGAGAAAAAAAGAAAGTGCGGTTCATGGAAAATAACGGTATACCGCAAAAGAATGACTAATGAGTTCACCTTTTAGTATAATGTAATAACCAGGGACCGAAAATAACAGTTACTTTTGAATTTTTAAAACAAAAAAAGGCAAATGGAGGCAAATTTCGGAGAGCTGATTCAAGTATACCATAATGTTCCTTATGGAGAAGTCATTCAGAAAATGCTCTGCTTTTTAAATTTTTTTTTTACGAACAAATATAAAAGTTATTTTTTGACTTTGAATTTTTTTTTAGCAAAAATATGTTTTTTTTTTGACTTTTATTTTTTTTAGCTAAAATAAAAATATTTTTTGACTTTTATTTTTTTAGCAAAAGACTTTAAAAAATTTTAAATTTTGGATTTTTATTTTTGCGAGCAAATATAAAAGTTATTTTTTGATTTTTATTTTTTGAGCAAAAATTAAAGTTATTGTTTCAATTTTAATTTTTTTAAAATGAAAGTAATTTTGACTATGATTTTTTTGGGCAAAAATAAAAGTTATTTTTTGACTTATTTTTGCTTAAAAAAAAATAAAGTTAAAAGTAACTTCTATTTTTGATTGAAAAATAAGTCAAAAAAAAAATATTTTTGCTCGAAAAAAAAAAATAAAAAAATAACTTATGATGTGAACAAGGTTATTCAAGTTCAAGATCATTTGTTTTTTGTTAAACAAGAAACCGTGCAATGTTTGTTTATTAATAACAAATTTTCTTCATCCGCTAATTTAAAGCAGTCTTTATCTACTGACAGGACCTGTAAGTACACTCAGCGAACTTCTGCTTTAAAAATATGTAGTTGTTTGGGTTGTAATACAGTTTCATTATTTTTAATGTAAATGTAAGTCATTTGTATAAGGTGGCGCAAAAGTAATCCTCCTATCAGAAAATGCTATACATAATAAATACATAATAAAAAAAAAAAACATCGGAAGGTTATTTTTGCGCCACCTTATAGAACAAATAAAATTTTTAACTAACCTTGTAGTTCATTTAAAAAAACAACTCACATCAAATGACTGTTTTACGATTTTACATTCATTTTTTACAGTTGTTCTTTGTTATTTAAAAAAAATAAAAAAAAATAAATGTTTGTTTATTTTTTACTACCATGTGGTTCATTTTTACTACAATTGTTAGTCATTTTTTGAACATTAAAAAACAAATGACAATGTTAGTTGAATTTAATGAAATGTAAGCCGTCCTTTTTTTTAAATGAAATTTCATTTGTTTTTGACTACAATTGCTGTCGTCTTTACCAACATAATTTCCTAAGTGTAGATAAAGTCTGATTTAAATCCTTTGTGAGTGAGTGCGTGAGTCAAAATTTTGAGTTAGTGAGTGTGCGTGAGAAGAGCTTTCCCACAATTTTTTTTTTTCTTTAAATAAATATTTCGTTAATTTTTTCGCCGATTTTGTATTTTGAAATTTTTAAAATACAGAATAAATTGCAAAATTTCATATTTAGAGCAATTTTAGATATTCACAATTTATATTATCACACTCACTCAAGCTCACTTGAGTAAATTCAGGATTCACTCAAAATCACTCGTTTTCATGAGTGAGCGTGCGTGAGTCAAAAATGTTGCGTGAGTAGAGTTTTTAAAAAAAAAAAATTTTTTGAGTGTGAGTAGAAAAAAAATTATTCGTGAATGATTGGAATTTTTCGTTCGTGAGCATGAGGTAGTGTGAGTCAAAACTCGCTCACGTGTCCATCTCTAGTATTTACCATTAATAATAAAGGGAAACTATTTTGCATTTAAAATTTTATATATAAAAAACGTCTATAAAACATGCAAAACTTGAATGTAATTTTGCAAAAAGTCTGGCCCATAACTGAAAAGCTGGGAACGCCATTAAAATCAGCGTGGCCGAAATATTTAGGATCAGTGGTCAGTACTCTGGTTTTATTTTTCGAGTTGCGCAGTGTTATTTTTAATTAATGATTTTTTGTTTAACGAATAAAAATAGTAGGAAATGAAAATTTATTTTTTCAAGCTAATTAAATTTGTAGTGGGGCATTCCAGTTAGTAAAAAGAGATTACGGATTTTATTATAAATATTAATTAAATTCAAATTGATCTTAGCTTTTATTAAACTCTTTTTAGTTTTTTATACTCAAACTTAAAATCGAAATATTCCATTAAATCTGAAGGAAATGTCGGCTTGGTAAATCTGATGTTAATCTATATGTATATATAAAATTAATTTTCTGTTTGTTTGTTTGTTCGCCATACAAACTTTTATTTCTCAACGGATTTCTCTGAAATTTGGTATACTTGATCCTATTACTACAGGGAAGGTTGAATATGCTGTTTAACGGTCACGCCCACTTTTTGTTATTTAATAATAATATTTTCATTTTTCAATTGATTTCGCTCAAACTTTGTACACATGTTCTTTATACCTCAGCCGATGGCACCGTATTCTTTCCATAGGCCACGCCGAATTTTACGCCCACTTTTTTTTAATTTTTAAATGCAATATTTTATTTTATTTTAAATAAAAACTTTTTTTCTCACTGGAACTTCCTTAAGACTTGCACACGAAATCCCTAAAGCACTAGAAAGATCACCATAAAAATTTCATCGACTTGGTAAATCTGAAGTTAAATTTTTAAATCAATTTTACACTTCAGATAAAATAAATTTTCTCACTGGAAAGTGATCAAAACTGGTATAAGTGATCCTCATACGCTAAGCAAGATACACATACTTTTCATTGACTACGCCTACTTTTACGCCCACTTATTTTGTACATATTATATTTTACATTGCATGGCCACTAAATATATTTTCTTTACGGATTTCGCTCGAATTTACAGCAAATGATTCTCATATCACAGACAAGGTCGCCATATATTTTTCATCAACAATGCCCATTTGCATACCCACTTTTTTTCAATTTTATTTGCGAGTTATTTGTTTTAGTTTTTCAATGGATATCGCCAAAACTTTGTATACATGATCCCTTTACCGTGGGCCTAACTTTGCCTAAAACATGTGAAATTTGCACAGCCCACATTCGTTGTTTGCTAAACAAATTTTTATTTTCTTAAGGATTTTGTTCAAATTTGACACACCTAGGGCGAGGTCACTAAATACTTATCACCTACCGCGCCCATTGAAAGGCCAACTGTTTTAAAAGTTATAAATGCATGGTCTACTACAGATTTCCGATATAAAATGTTATTTGTCAAAGCGTGACAATTTAAAAAATGTATAAGGTCCAGTTTGAATGTTCCATAAACTAATTTTTATTTTTCACCAGATTCCGCTCAAATTTTAAAAAGACGCCCTTTAAAAGATCGCTTTATATTTTTTTATGTATTTGAAATAGTTTTAGATTAACTATATATAAAGTCATTCAGTTAATTTTTACTTTTTATACAAATTTTACACAAATTTCAAAGAAAATTCTCATAATTATTAGAAAATGAAAAGCAGTCATGTACTTTAAGCAGTACTTTAAAATTATTAAAGTTGGGATTAATCGTTCATTTTGGTCACTCGGTCAGTATCGTTCAATTCGAGTCAGTGAACTAGTTCGTTCAAATCGTTCAATCGTTCCTTTTTGCTTTGCTTGTGACTGATCTACGTGTGGTGAACTGTGTCGTTCGTTTGACAATTCTTACGCACTATTCAGGTTTTACGAGTTTTTTTCACAAATTTTACTGTACATAGACAAAAAGTGTTATAAAATTGCAACTTTTCTAAAAAAATTTATTTATTTTGTGTAAAAAACATTTTATTTGTATGACTATAATAGCTTTTCCTAATTTGAAACAATATTACTACTATTTTCTAAAAAGAAATAATTGCTCTTACAAGCAGTTTTAATTGAATAGAGATGCAATTGTTCTATGAATAAAAAGAACGATATGAACGATTGAACGAAATGAACGACAAGATCGAATATTGGTGAACGAGTCAGATCGTTCAATCGAGTGAGTCGTTCAATTGAACTAGTTCGTTCATGAACGACACAACTCTAAAAATTATGTTTTAAGAATTATCACAGCATCCTAAAACCGGGCGACGGCGCGGTCGCGGGGCTCCTGGGCATGCGTAATGATAAAGATAATTAATTGGAGAAAAATCGGTATACATATATTTTAAGTCTTTGTTTCCAATATGTGTTATTTCAAAAGTATTTGAGTCCCGGGCAAGACCAGGTACAAACAGCTAGTATTAAATAATATCTCAAAGCGCCATCTATATGTGAAGTACGATATTTATATTTTTTTTTAGTATTCAAATATTTATTACCCCTTTTATTGGAAATTAATCCATATAAAAAACTAACCCCATGTACTAAAAGTTTTTTTTATTTAAATCCTTTGGTACTCAATAAAAAAAGGGTTGATTTTATGAGTATTTCATAAAGGGTTGAAGTTTTTCGGATAAAAAATTAAAATAATTTTTTATTTTATATTAATAACTCACAAAAGAAACATCTAAACATAAAAATGCAGAAAAATAACTATTCAGTAAAAAGAAATAAATAATAAATGGATACTGCTCCACTAAACAAATTTTAAAAAATCATTTGCATCCTGTCGAAAGAGTGAATATCCGGAAAGAAATATGTATTAAGGAAATGTGATTAATCGAAAATATCACAATGAAAATATGAAATATCTTTAAAGCTGTTATAATAAGTTTATAATTTAACATATCATTAACATCCTGCTTTTAAAGTGAATAGCTAATTAATACATTTTTTTTTATCAATATTTATTAACAGATTTACAACATGACTTGACACCAAAACCAACATGTGTGACTTATAGAAAACAACTGTCGAATCAAATCTGTACTAATCAGGGAATACCACGCTTGATGTTTCGTAAGGTAAATCTAAATAAATAATAGAAAATTATTATGATAAAAAAAAAAATAATTAACTTAAAACCCATGTCATCATTTCCGTGCACGATTAAACAAATGACAGCAATCAATACAAAACTGAAAAAATCGGCTTAATATGAAATGGAGCACAATTTTTAAATAAACATTGAGACAAATTCGAATCTTCCATTCAATTTGTCTGTTTAGTAGTAGTTAAGGGATGCCAAACGGAATTTAGTAAATCCCAAATCCCAGGGATTTAATTTTTAAATACCGGGTTTTTTTTGCGATTGTTTGGGACTTTTCGGTATTACATTTTTTTGTTAAAATTTTACTTAAATTAATTTTTTTTTTTAGTTTTTTCGTATATTTTTTTTTTGACATTTAAACATTGAGACAAATTCGAATCTTCCATACAATTTGTCTGTTCAGTATAGGGATTCCAAACGGAATTTGGTAAATCCTGTGAGTTTAATTTTTAATTACGGGTTTTTTTTTGCGACTTTTCGGTATTAAATTTAATATAAATTACGTTTTTTTTTTGAATTTTTTTATATTTTCTTTTTTTTTGACGTTTGCGATTCTTAACAACACCCATATTTTTTGGGAATACACTCGTGTTAATCCAAATGTGTACAAATTGTAGATTTGTGTTTTTTATATAAAATTTTAAATAAATACACGATGTAGTGAAATATTTAATGGCCCGTTATTTTTAGATATTTTTTAAATTTAAAATCCGATATTACTACCCAGCCAGAAATCGCCAATGGTCTGAACAAAAAAGCACTGGCAGCGCACTATTTGCCAATGATCCAACAAATAAAGTGCTGGCAAAGCACTGATTTACAACGCTCTGCCAATTTTTTTTTTGATAAAAAAAAATATTCAGTTATTTTGTAACTAACTTAGCTAAAGCAAGCCTATTGTTATTTCTATTCAAATTACCAAAATCATTCAATAAGAAATAATACAACTCTTTACTGAAGTGAATTACTAAGAAGGAATTAATTGGTCGTTTTTGGTACTGGCAAAGCGCTTATTGCCAGTACTTTACCAACGTTTTAAAAAAGAAACGGCCAAGCCCTGCCCGGTGTTATCATTTTGGGGTTGGCAAAGTACTAATTATATTATTAAAAAAACACTTTATTGGTTGTTTTACCAATGCTTTGCCAACGTTTTAAAATTATGGTTTTGCTACTGGCAAAGCGCTCCTTGCCAACGTTTTAAAAAAGGAACGACCAAGCCCGGTGTTATCATTTTGGGGTTGGCAAAGCACTTAAATCTTCAGATATCCAACGCTCATACCACCGTTGAAAGCACTGGGTTAATGCTTTGCTGTTCGTATTTTTCTGGCTGGGTATTATCATAAATTTTGATATCATTAATGATATCATTGTCGATATACCAGACTGGAATGGAGCAAATTTACTAACCTTATTCCGGGAAACTGTGATAACGAAAACGGTATTATAATTTTTTGACAAAACGATATCATTGCAAAATGTACATTTAAGGACAAAAATAAAACCCAAGAAACAAAACGTTCCGTTTATGTACCGTTACTTTACGGGATTAACGGAATTCTGCTCCGTTTAGGTAGTGTGTTTTGGATACGTATACGGACCAGAAAATGGATTTTCAGGAACATTGAAATTGATTTAACATCAACTGCAGCTTCATCTCTATGCAGAACATCAATGCGACCATAATAAGTTCCAATAGCTAAATGCAAAAGAAACATCTACTCAGTCAGGTTTTCGCTGATTGCATACACGATTAAGTTTCGCACAATATGCAAATTAGCACATTTTTTTAACGAAACAATTTAGGATGTCAGTAACTATTTCTCAATTGCATTCACTTGTACCAATCATTGTAAAAACATGTATCACATTACTAACACTTCACAGCAAAATATTGCTTACTCATAAGCAGCTCTGGAAGATAGTACGTAATTACCGAGCGCTTCCCGAACAAATCCAGAAGGCATAATTATTGTTCGCGATGTCCCACTAGGTATGTCTATTTTTAGCAGCTGAAAATCGCTTATTTCATGTGTTGTAAGAAGCAATAAATTCATGCCTTCTTAGGCAATAAGAAGCGCGTTTTTCTTGCTTCGTTGTGGGCATTATGTGTCACTGCTTCAAAGAAGATATTTTGGGAAGCACTACCGAATGCCTTCCCTAATTGCTTTATAGTATGCATGCCATTAGAGCGCTATTTTGGAAGCATATAAATGTAGTTACTGCTTACCAAATCGAATTTATTGTTTGCTGGGTTACCACCTAATGTAGGTGTCTTCAACACCATTGCTCCCGTATTAAATTATAATTAATTTTATCCATCCGCTGAACGAATATGGTCCGTATGTGCGTTATCTTGTGAAAAAAGTGAAAGAAACTGGCATCCTCATCGATAAACCAAAGCGTGAAAAGCCAAAAACAGTGCGTACACCCGAGAATATTGCTGCTGTGGCAGAAAGTGTGCGTGAAGCGCCATCAACATCAATTCACCGTCGTTCTCAACGATTGAACATTTCGGAGACATCATTGAGACGAATTTTGCATAAAGACCTTGGTATGACGCCATACAAAGTCCAATTGGTTCAGGAGTCCAAAAAAAAAGTTATTTGGCGGACCCTTTACTTTAGAAAATAGAACTTAAGAAAAAATAAAGAAAAGACGACACTAATAGCTACGGAGCTCCAACGGGTGAACAACGGAGAAGTCCGTGTTTAATGGTGCAGAAACGGATACACTAAAACCAAGCTAAAACGTATTGTTTCGAAAATCCTAGTATACGGTCAGTTAATGCTCCGGAGTGTTAAGGTGTCGGAGTGTCCGTAAAAATGTTTCTTGGGAAACTAAAGTTTTGTATTTCAAGCAACTTCCGTTCGAGATTAGCTAATAATTCCTAAGACCAGGGCAGGCAAAACTATGTGAAGCCAGCGGATTTTCGGTGGTACTCGACGTTTCATTAAATTTAAAAATAAACTCTTAAGGTGATTAGCAAAACATTGTAACAGAAGTTCAACAACGTGCACTTTAAAAATTGATGTATAAAATTTTAGATGCTAGATTACCGAACATAACAAATATTGTTTTTAGAATATTTTTACCATCAATATGACGGAAATTCCTCTGCGAAATTTGCACAGAGAAAGCTGACAATCAAATTTATTGCTAATTGAATGGTTTTTTGTGGCTACTGATTTTTTTTGTTCACATAATAAATGCCACAATCCCGAAAAACCAGGGATTTCAAACAATACCGAAATATCCCGGGATTTTTAAATATCAATCCGGGTTGGCATTCCTAGTTCAGTATAACATAATTAGTCAAAGAAATATAATTTACCATCCAAAGTCTGGCTTAAATCGTCTTACATTAAATAAAAAATATAAAAAAAATGTTATAAAAAAATTGGAATTATTGGACATTGTTGCTGACAGACAATTTAATGCGTTTAAAGACAATTTTATGCAGCATCATGCCATATAAAAATATTTGTATTTCTTCTCGTTTCTTTATGTTTGAATAACACGCACATGCGTAAATACAGTAGCTTTTAAAAACTATGGGACACCACTGCCAAAAGAAAAAATCAATATATTGTTAGATTGCAAGGGAATTCGGCCAAGCCAATTTTCTAATACTGTTTGGAAATGCCAAATCAACCACACCACCCTTACAAAAAATGCCCAAAACCATTAATAATCCGCCCCCGAAATTTCTTTTTGAGAAATATCGTGGTTCCTTGCGAAGGTCTCTCCAATAGCTGTTAAACCTATCTGAACCATCAATATTGAACTTTTTCACATCAGAAAAAATTAATAAAGTCGGTATAAACAGTAGTTGCTTGGACTGACTTACCTTTCTCCAATTGTGTAAATTCCTTTAAGCGAATTCAAGTCAAGCAGTTTTGTGGCGGGGTAATAACCTTGGCACAGACATCAGCTATTTGGTAATTGAGGCATTCTCTGGGAACCCTTTAAGGACCAGCCTACTTATTGTGGATGTGGAGACATACAACTTACATTCACCGATTATCTGATGGATACTCTTCATTTTGTTGATGGCACAGTAGATATGAACCACGGGGAATTTTATTGAAAATTTATTTAAATTGCATGGAAAACAAACATAATTCTTTAATTTTTATTTAAAGGGTGATTTTTTAGCAACTTTATTTTTGGCAACAATGTTTTTGGCGGCGTGAAACATGTTACTGTTAAACATGTTCAGTTTGGTCTATAATTTAACCATTAATCGACTTACAAACGAACAACGCTTGCAGATTATTGAGTTTTATTATCAAAATTCATGCTCAGTTAAGAAAGTGCATCGTGCACTTCTTCCAATTTATGGTCAGTTTGGGCGACCTTCTGAGGCGGCTTTTTGGAATCTTGTGACTAAATTTCTCACCAAATTTACATTATTGGAGATTAAAATACCAACATGCATACGTTAAGTGTGGACAGAGAAAAATATCGCAGCTGTATCTACCAGTGTTCGCAGCCATTGGGCCTTTGCTACTCCACTACGTGGAAAATTTTGCAGAATGACCGTACTTTTTCAAAGACGACAATGGCAGGAACGTTACTGTGAATGGCGAGCGCTACCGTGCGATGAATACAAATTTTTTTTTGTCCAAATTTAAGAGCTGGTCTTAAACATGGGGTCGCAACAAGACGGTGCCACATGCCACACAGCACGCAAAACAATGGCCCAATTGAGATGCGAATACGGTGATCAGTTTATTTCACGTTTGGGGCCGGTCAATTGGCTACCTAGATCTTGCGATTTAACGCCTTTAAACTATTTTTTGTGGGGCTATGATAAGGCTCATGTCTATAGGGACCAGCCCACAACGGTTGACGTACTGCAAGCCAATATTGACGAATTTATTCGTTAGATACAGGCCGATATGTTGGAGAGAGTATGCCAAAATTGGACACAGCGTATGAACCATTTGAGGCGTAGGCGCGGTCAATATTTGCATGAAATAATTTTTAAACACTGAATTTTATAGATCGTTCTATCGACTTATATAACAATTTCATACATTTCTCTAAATTTTATGTGTTTTTTTAAATCAAATCCGAAAGCTCTTAAAAAATCACCCTTTAATAGAATTTGAATATTTCCAAATTTAAAACAGACTTTATCAAAGAGTACCAGATTTGATTTCTATCGCAAACTCCCTTTGAGATAACACAAATACATTAACAAGAACAACAATTTTGGTGTTCCAACTGGCGCAGTGCGATAAAGCCATGGGCAGTAAGGCCATATGGTCTTATTTCACCGTTTTTAGAGAAATAAGACCATACTGTGTTAAAGCCATTACGGCCTTATAACTCAATTAAAAAATTTTGGTTTAACAAAAATGTAGAATATTTCATTACAAAAAAAAAATTTTTATTTACAACAAATTTAACAAAAAAAAAATTTACAAATTTTCCTGCGTAGCCGGCCTTCGGCCGGGCTTAGGGGTTTTTTCCTCCAGGGGGTTTCTCCTCCAGTAGGTCCCACTCTCGGCTTCGCTGAGGAAAGCTTTTCTGTGTAAAATAATCTATAAATAATAAGTGGCTTTGCCGTGGCCGGCTACGCAGAAAAACTTTGCTCGGCAAAGCCACTTATTGTTTATAGATTACTTTTACACAGAAAAACTTTCCTCAGCGAAGCCGAGAGTGGGACATACTGGAGGAAAAAATCCCTAAGCCCGGCCGAAGGCCGGCTACGCAGGAAAACTTTGCTCAGCACAGCCACTTACTTATTTATAGATTACTTTGCCCCCACTCGCTCCCGCGATTGTACCATAACTTTTCAACACTTCGCAATGACAACTCATTATTTTGTCACGATGTAACTAAAAAAAATACACAGCATGGCTTTGTTTCCCCTTTGTTTGCAAAACGACCATGGCCTTATTTCCCAATGAGTTGGAAAAGATGCCATGTGGCATTATTTCCCATTTTTTTGAGAAATAAGTCCATATGGCCTTACTGCCCATGGTTTTGTTGCACTGCGCCGTTCCAACTTTTGGCTTAGAGCTTCTTCCATATAATTTACAATAAATCGGATTAAGTGTAGATCCCTTCATTATTGATATTTATTCATTAATAATTTGTTGTGACGAATAATTAAATTTCTGACCCATTATGCAGTTGTTGTTGCCCAACAGCAGCTCCAAACAGTCAAGAAACTTAACGCTAATTAGAATAAGCCTTTTTTCACCACAGATCATATATTTTTACTTCTCTATTGTGTATTCAAACGATCACGTCAGTCAACAAATAACTAGCTCGAATACACTTAAAAAAATAAATCAGTAAAGAATTTGCAAAACAGTTTTAAAAAATAAATTTATTGAAAACAAGGCTATTGAAAAATTGATAATTAAAATTTAATTTTTTTTGAATGAATAAAAGGTTAGTCCAAAGGTCTGTTAAACGGGTTCCAATTCAGTTCAGCTTATTTTTTCTGTTGTTATAGTTTAAATCAGTAATTTAGCTAAACCCGAGTAAAACCGTTCATATACAATCATCAATTTAGAAACATAATATGTATGAGTTTTCTATCACTGATATGTATCGCTGCGCCCACCCTCGGTGTTCCCATAGCACTTAACCCCACCGATGTAAAATAATGAATCAAGGCTATGAAACAAAAAGCTTCAATAAATTCGTCAACTCTACATCAGGTGGCGAGCAACAACTGTTCTAAGACTTATCTACTCGCGCAATTACAGTGTTGCCATGTTTGAAGCCCTTCATCTTTCACCCCCTTTCATCTCTCCACTATCCCCTTTCCAAAGAAAGCAACACATTAATTAATAGAAATAATTTCCTGAGTGTTGCTTCTCTTATTTAAAAAAAAAAAAAAAACTTTAATACATTTTATGTTTAACATAGTTTTACCAAGCCGTTTCCAACGCTCTCTTCAAAAAACCAGAACTAAATAATTTTCTTTCACTGATTAATTATTTTGAGTGTACTTATACCATTTACAATAGTCGAAGTGGAAGGTAATGAAATTAACCGAAAACAATACAAGAAGAAAAAAACCATAATTCAGTACAAAATCTTAATAATTTCTGTTTATTCATGAATTTAAAGTAATTAATGTTGAACAAAATACAACAAATGTAAATTTATTATTATTGTTGTCTTATCTGGTACGCGGAGCAGTGATGAAGTGTGATAGCGATCACTTTTAATAATCATTTTTGATGATTGGGTATAAAAAATGTTTTTTTTTTTTTGTTAAGATTGTTTAACAAAATCGAAGCATCACATTTTTAAAAGTCATTTATTGTAAAGACTCTTAATTATTTCAGAGGTTTGTGAAAAAATGCGTGAACGAAGTGTTAAGAGCAAAAAAGGATATACAAACTTTTTGTTATGGCTCTTGGGAAGTTCCTGAATTTTGAAACAAAACACCTTAAACTCTAGGGAATTCACATAGACATGTTCATCGACTAAAAGTGGGTTCAACTGCTTAATTAAGCACTAACCCATGCGATTAAACCATTTTTTTATCTGTTTGATTAACAGTTAATCAAACTTTTTATCTGAATGATATTTCTAAACTACTCTGTATTTATACTACTATTTGTGTTTTTATATAATTTCGGTTGGCAACGCTACAAAAACCTAATACAAAGTCAGGTAAAAATTAACGAAGAGAGGCTGCCGCAAAAAAAATGGTATCGACATTACCATCGATTCTCTTGGCATTTTAAATTGACAAAGTTAATGTTTTGGCTGTCAAGTTAATCAAAAATTGCATAGGGAACTAGGAAGATTAAATGGTGGATTCATGTTAATCAAGTATATTTATTTCGCAGTCTAAAATCTCTTTAAAAAAATTGGATTTTACTATAGACAAGATTTTTAGATCGTATAGACACACCAAAAAATTAAATAGTATTTTTCACAATAACAATTAATATTTAACCCTTAAATGCACTCTGTATCATTAAAGATACAACCATTACAATAATTCCTACGGCTTATTTTGATCTGAATTTAAATGAAAACTTCACGAATGTGTTAAGAAAACCCAAAACATTTTTTAGAAATGCGCCTTATATGGAGCATGAAAGTCAAAATAATTAAAATGTACGAAATTACTTAAAAACTCGAAAATTCAAATTTATTTTAATCGGGATAAACATTAATTGCATTTTTAGTAATTAAATGTGCTAAAGTCCCAAAACTTATTTAACAAATTGTGAAAAAACAATCTGATGTAGTGTGTATGTAGGCAGGAATGAAATCCGGATAGGGATCCGGATTTCATTCCTGCCCAAGGAAATCTTCAGGGGACTTTGTTATTAGAATTTCTAGAGATATTTGTTATGTTAAATCACAAACTCAATGAGAATTTCTTGTCCTCGTCTAGGAGCGAGATTGTCACAATTGGCTTTGTCATCTTCCAAATACTACTCTGTTTTTTTGACAGACCTAGCAATGTAGTGACGTTTATTCAAGTAAATCAACAATAGAAAATCATATGTTTTCTATTAGTGTCAGTTACATTTAAATTTGCACAAGCACCTGCATATTTGTTATTTAAATTTATTTTCATCGGGATAAACATTAATTGCATTTATAGTAATTAAATGTGCTAAAGTCCCAAAACTTATTTAACAAATTGTGAAAAACAATCTGATGTAGGCGTGTCCCTATCCGGATTTCATTCCTGCGGAAGGAAATCTTCAGGGGACTTTGTTATTAGAATTTCTAGAGATATTTGTTATGTTAAATCACAAACTCAATGAGAATTTCTTGCCCTCGCCTAGGAGCGAGATTCAAAATTTAAAATATCAAAGAAAACCCAAAACAACAACAAAAAATTGTCACAATTGGCTTTGTCATGATGTCGAAAAAATGGCACAATTAATTTTACAAAGTTTAAATAAAATACATAAGTATTTACAGGCAAATGTATGCGTTCAAATGATATATTTGCTTTTGTCACTCAATTTTTGTGTAACGAGGATTTCAAAAATTTGAAATTTTTGTTTTTTTTTTTTTAAATCGTGGTACGCAGTTTTTGTTTATTTAGCATTTAACACCATAAAAACAACTTTTTATTCAAATCGACGCTGTTGGGCATTTAATTAATATAATATTATTATTGGTTTACATAATATTATTACTATTGGTAATAATGTCGATTTGGACAACATATGGCATAACTATCACATACGGTTTGTGTCAATAATAACAAATATGGTATTTTGGAGGGTAAACATCTGTCATTATAATTCAGTAATCGATAGACGCCAAAGTGTAAACACACACTTTTTCAATCACTATAAAAATGTCGAATTTTGTGCCTAAAAAATATATTTTGCGGTGAAGTCTGAGAGCCTTCTTTCATTTGAAGAAATCGGCTGATGAAAGTTATCGGTCACATGCGCCAACTCAAAAAACTGGTGATTTCGACACAGAAGACAAGGAGAGGCCTGGTCAGCCGAAAATGCTTGAAGATGAGGAATTGGAAGCATTACTCCACGAAGGTTGTTTTCAAACGCAAGAGGAACTTGCATTATCATTGGTAGTCACACATCAAGCCATTTCCCTACGTGTAAAAGCATTGGGATTCATTCAAAAGCAAGGAAATTGGGTCCCATATGAATTGATGGCGAGACACGTTGAAAGGCGATTTTGCATATCGGAAATACTGCTTGAACGCTACAAAAAGAAGTAATTTTTGCATCGTACTGTAACTGGTGATGAAAAATGGATACATTACAATAACCCCAAGCGCAAAAAGTCATATCCAAAGCCCGGCCAACCAGCCAAATCAACGCCGAATATCCATGGAGGCAAGGTAAAGCTCTATATTTGGTGGGATCAGAAGGGTGTTTTGTATTATAAGCTGTTGAAATCGGGTCAGACGATCACAGGGGACATGTACCGTACATAATTGATTCGTTTAAAGAGAGCAATCAACGAAAAACGACCAGACACGAGGCCATAATCTTCCATCAAGACAACGCTCGGAAACATGTTGCAAGACCGGTCAAAAACTATTTGGAAAACAGTGGATGGAAAGTTTTGACTCACCCGCCTTATAGCCTAGACCCTGCCCCTTCTGCCTACCATTTGTTTCGATCGATGCAGAACGCCCTTACTGGAATACGCTTCACTTCAGAACAGGGTATCAGAAACTAGCTTGATTCATTCTTTACCTCAAAACCGGAGCAGTTCTTTTGGCGCAGAATCCATATGCTACCAGAAAGATGGGAAAAAGTAGTGGCTAATGATGGACAATAGTTTAAATAATATATCAATTCATTTTGTTATTATAATAAATGCACTTTTCAAGCAAAACAATCGACATTATTAACTTGTTTTACACTACTAATTAAAACAAAATCCAATTAAAGTAATTATCGTGTCCTTTAAAGCCATATTTTTAAATAAAGTTTCTATACCTAACTTTTTCTATTTAATTACACCGTGTGACAGTACTTATTGGACTTGCACAAGACCATTTACTACGGTGATCAAATTACTCGGGTTTGGTTTTGTTCGAGTAAACAAATAACTCGATTTTAAGGGTTTTAACTTACTCGTGTAATATTTTAAAGTTACTTGAGTAATTCGAATAATTTCAATAGTTTTATTTTATTAATTTTTTCTTAAAAATTCATGAGCTCCGAAATGTATTTGATCGTAATGAAAAAGAAAGTTAGGTAATTAATTTAAAATTAAAAAGATTTTAGATTATATCAGAAGGCACTATGTACCGTGACCAATGTAGGTCTTTTGTGCTGCCTAAGGTTACCTGCAGATTCAAGCTACCTATAAAGCCAATTATCCTATTAGGCAAAATGTTCACGATGTCGGAAGGCGAAATGAAGCGATCACCTAGAAACCTTAGTCTCCTATCACAAAGCCTGGGATATCACATTTTTAGAAATTTCTAAAAATGTGATATTTTAGGCATTGATCTCGGCGAAGAACTTTTTTTCCCAAAGAAAACTACTTCACTAATATAATATTTAGATTAATAGCGCAACTGACACATTGCTTTATATATTACAAGCCGGCTAAAGCCGGGCTTACCCGGAGTGCACCTACACGCAGAGAAAAAGTATGATTCAAGATGATTGTGGACATAAAATTATCATATTTTGATTCTAATTATCATATACATGACTCTGGATGATCATATTACGATTACCGAAGGCGATTTAACGATGCTCTATTTTCTGCGTGTAGTTCTGCCTAAAAACTTTTAGTCATTGTAAGTTTTGTAAATATTTAAGGAGTTTTTTTAATGACCAATGTGTGGAATATTATACATAATTCATGTGATGTTGATCACAGATCCAGATTCTTGCCTGTAAACTCCAGCTGAAGGAGTTTGAAGCTTTATGACAATGTAGTTTGTGTTTGGATTTTATTTATCTATAATTAATAATTTGAATTAGTTTTTGTTTGTATAAAAACATTTATATTTATGGTTAGTAACCTTTGATAACACAGGTCAACAGCAAAAAAAGGCTTGACTAACCACTATATAGATTTGATGCATCATGGCTGCCTAAGTACAAAAATGGTAAAATTTTTCAATTCTATGGATAATTTTTTTTTTAAAAAATTTTTTTTTTAAAATTGACAATATTTTGAGCCATTTCTCCACTTATGTTGTCATAACTCAAAAACAACTAGTCCGATTTTGTCAAATTAAATTTACAAAAATTAAGGTTTACAATATCTTTAAAGAACGTGTACAAATTTTTTTAATGCGATCAATAGTTTCAAAGTTATGAAACAAATTGTTAGCAAAAAAAAAAAAAATGCTAAAAAAAAAAAAAAAATTTGAAAAACAAAAATCTGGAAAAAATCGAAAACTGCAAAAAATATTACTTTTTATTTTTTTGTAGTAAAGCTACATATCATGCGAATTAAACTAGATATGGATCATAAAAATCGATGCATGCTTTACATTTTTATTTACAATTAATTGAAGGTATCGCATATTTACAAGCACTGTAGAAAATTGTACCTACTATATAATGAAAATGCAGAACATAAAAACTCAGGTGCATTTTACGACACGCATTTTGGCAAAACCCCTTTGGGAAAAACCTCTATGACATTTTTATGATTCTAATAATTAAAAAAAAATAAGTAATAAACAAAAGATTGTTTAATTTTTACGATTGCGGTAGGATAGTAATAAAACGCTCATAAATGTGCGTGTACGCTGAAGTGCTCTTATTTTCCGTTAGCTACCTGTAACGGATGATTTTTTTTTTTCATAAAAGTCCCTAATGTTTTTTAGGATTCTTGGGAATAATAAAAAATTTGCAGCACACACAAACTGTATCCACACAAAGGGTTATCCCAAATTATAGTATCAGTATTTATAAGATCTCCTTGACCCTTTTTATTTCATTCAAGAAGTGTTTGCGATAACGCAAACATCATTTAATACCTACACAAAAATTAGAGTCATACAGCTTAGAAGTTAAAAACAATTTTCAAATATTAATAAAAATGAGCCAGAACATTTTTATGTAAAAACGATCCAGATTTATTTTGTTATGTGTGCGGCCAATATATCACCGGGAAAAACGGAAGTGCTTCTTAACTTCATTGCAAAAGTCATATCAAGATTGCTATAATATCTATCCGCACAATTTGAACCAGCATTGGACACCGAGTACTATATGCATTCCATGTCGATTGAATTTATCTATGAAGTCTTCTAACGTAAAGTAAGTATAAATTAATAGATTTGGAATATTTTGTAATTACAATATTTCTTAATTAAAATTTGAATTCTTCATATTCCTGATTTCAATTTTTTTTTTCATTTTACAGACGACACTTGGAAATTTGAAGCCTATGCTATGGAGAGAAACAGCGAACCACGCATCCGAGTGTTATTTTTGTTTAAGTACAAAAAGCGGTTTTGGAAAACATATGCGATGGTCTTACCCCACGAGGTCTGCTGATGGGTTTACACTTGCAGTTGTACATTCACAAGAAATAGAATATGATCGGGGTGCAAGCTGTAGTCATGTGCTTTCATCTTCACAAGGACACTCAACCTCAAGTTTGTCTTAACAATCAGATATGTCAGATCCAGCACTACCATCTACAGCTGAAAATGACGAGTTCATCCCACACAAACATTTCTCGCCGAGACCATGGAATCAAGATCAGCTTAATGATGTAATTAGAGACCTTGGATTGTCGAAAAGATCTTCTGAATTACTTACAGTTTCGTATTACCGTACTCGAGAAAAAGACTTACTTCATTATTTTGCTGAAGAGGATGACTTTGTGTACTGCACAGATATTTCTGGTTTGATGACTGCCATGGGCTTACAGAAATATGATTCAAACGAATGGCGTTTATTTATCGACTCATCAAAACGCAGCTTGAAGTGTGTCCTTTTGCATAATGGAAATAAATTTCACTCCTTGCCGATCGCACATTCAACCAAAGTAAAAGAAGAATACTCTGTAATTGCATTGGTCATGAAGAAGATAAAGTATGATGAACATAAGTGGGTAATTTGTGTTGATCTTAAGATGGTAAATTTCCTCTTAACCCAACAAAGCGGCTTTACAAAATATCCTTGTTTTATATGTTTATGGGACAGCAGAGCTAAAACAGAACATTGGAAGAGAAAACAATGGCCTTCTAGGGAAACACTAGTTCCAGGTACGCCAAATGTTATAAATGTGGCTCTAGTGCCCCGAGATCGCATCATATTACCCCCCTCTTCACATTAAACTTGGTCTGATGAAACAATATGTTAAAGCACTTAACAAAGATAGTGAATGTTTCCAGTATATTTCAAGGAAGTTTCCCAATCTAAGTATGGAAAAGCTGAAAGCAGGCATATTTGATGGCCCACAAATTCGCAAATTGGTGAACGATACTGAATTTGGCAGTTCAATGTCAGAAATTGAGAATAATGCATGGGATTCGTTTGTATGGGTTATTCAAAATTTCTTAGGCAATAACAAGGGTGATGATTACGTTGCGCACGTTGAAGAGATGTTAACTCACTTCCAGAATCTTGGATGCAACATGAGCATCAAAGTACACTACCTGCACAGTCACTTAGATCGTTTTCCTGAAAATCTAGGAGACTTGAGTGAAGAACAGGGCGAACGATTCCACCAAGATATCCGGACAATGGAGGAACGATACCAGGGTCGCTGGGATGCACACATGATGGCTGATTTTTGCTGGAGTATTCAGAGTAACACTTCGTTATTCAACAATAGTAGAAAATCGACTAAAAGAAAATTTCAGAGTTTGTAGTTTATAATACATATTTATTTATTTATTTTCTTGTTTTATTTATTATAATAAATGTGAATAATAAAATATAAATTTTCTACTATTTAATTTATTTATTTATTTACATTTAAGCTCATCCAACACAAATGTCTTTCCGAAGAATAGAATCAGTATATTCTAGGTAGGGTTTGCCAAAAAATACACGAATGTTACTATGTAATGCATTTTTGATGTGAAAATTTGTACATAGCATGGGGAAAATGTTTTCAAAATTCAATCAATCGAAAGAAGAACATTAACTACTCAATTTTATGTATATCAGACAAAAAACTAAAATTTGGTGAAAATGAGCGAATTCACTTAATTGTGAATAAATTCGAAAAAAAATCAATCGATTTTTATGATCGATATCTCATTTTGTTCCTATTACATGTGGCTTTGCGATAAAGCAATAAATCTGAACGATTTCTGACGTTTTCGATTTTTTATGATTTTTTTAAAACAAAAAAATTTGCTATTTTCACGTAAAAAAAATATTTTTTCCCTCAATTTTTTATTATAACTCCAAAACTACTGAGCCGATTGAAACGCAATATATTAACGGATTAAAGGCTATGTAAATTTCAGTTTTTCTAAATTTATTTGAATAATATCGGACTAATTTTTTTTTAGTTATCATTAATTATGTGGAGAAACGTCTAAAAAAATTTATAATTTTAATTAAAAATTTTTAAAAAAAAAAACCTCTCCATAGAATTTCAAAATTGAACCATATTTGTACTACTGGGACCACAATACATCAAAATTGTATAGTGGTTTTCAAAGCCCCTAAAAATTTTTCAAAATTGTTGCCTTGTGTAATTAATGAAATTGTGATAAATCCACATTATATCGATGCCCAATAAAGATATGTAGATCGGCTTAAGTCATTGTACATGCCTTCTTATAATGAGTTAGTAACCCATTTGCAAAATACGTACACACTATGGTCCGAACCATAGCGGATTAAGATGTATTTTTAGTACTGATAGGGAGTATGCCCGCTGCATTGTTAGCGTGGGGACGACCTTGTTTTGCCATCAAGTTTAAATTGTTATTGATTTTGGATAAGAATTTAATTTTTAAGGAATATAAAACACAATGTATTAGTGTTGGAATCCAAACATTTAGGTAGGTATAGAATGGCATTATCCCCAATTCAAATTTGGGGACTACACTTAGGAAATTATGTTGGTAAAGACGACTGCAATTGTAGTCAAAAACAAATGAAATTTCATTTAAAAAAAGGACCACTTACATTTCATTAAATTCAACTAACATTGTCATTTGTTTTTTAATGTTCAAAAAATGACTAACATTGTAGTAAAAATGAACCACATGGTAGTAAAAAATAAACCAAAATTTTTTTTTTTATTTTTTTAAATAACAAATAACAACTGTAAAAAATGAATGTAAAATCATAAAACAGTCATTTGATGTGAGTTGTTTTTTTAAATGAACTACAATGTTAGTTAAAAATTTTATTTGTTCTACAAATGACTTACATTTACATTAAAAATAATGAAACTGTATTACAACCCAAACAACTACATATTTTTAAAGCAGAAGTTCCCTGAGTGTACGAATGAAAATTTTTCTGTCTTAGCCCTCAAATCAAAATGGGAGCTATGCCCTACATAGTTAAAAGATAATGGGTTCATATTGAGCCCGACAACACGTATTTTGGGGTTCAGTGTAAATGGAGTTTAAAAAAAAAAATCTTTTTAAAAAATACTAGACAATTTTACTTGTTTTTTTTTTATGATATATATAGAGAAATAATACGTGTTTAGCTTTACTCGATAAATCGAACAAAATTGTTCGAGTTATCCGTTACTCGAAATTGGTCATTTTAATTTATTCGAACAATTGTTTGATTAAAACTCATCGAGTAATCGTTAACCGATTGATTTGATTTAACCGTTAGCGAAAATGTAAGTTTGACAAAAAGTTAAGACACCTAAACTAAAAATTCTCACGATTTATTTTAAATATAATCTATCTTTTTTTGTTAATATCATTACATCATTTTGAAATGCATTAAATTTAATAAGACTTGATTTTAATTTCACAATCACCCCAATTAAAATTAAATCGAATAAAATCAACTAAAATCAAATCAAAAGTCACTCAAAAACATAAAATTCACATACTTTAAGATTAGCATTTTCAATTAGACTTACAACATAAAAAGCTTAAAGAAAAATATGTTGTTTTACACAAAACTTAAATACATTTTAATTAAAACTTACCAATTTTGATAACTAGTAGATCTGAAAATAAGAGAAAAACAACATTAACTCACTAAAAACAAAAATTAAAATAATACCAATTAGAAAAAATGGAAAAATTTTTACATAAATTAAATGCACACAGAGTAAAATGCAAAAAACCTTCGACGGTAATACAACATACTCTTCTTAAATACAAATTTAATGAATTTTAATGCATTAATTTAACGAAACATTGATCAAACAGTAGAAAAAAAATACATTAATATTCCATTTAATACCAAATTGGTAATAATCTTTTTTTGTTTTTTTTTTTGTAATAACACAGATATAGACAGGCATTTATATGTTTTTTTAGTATATACGAACTTTAATATATTAGGGGTATGCACTTAAAAGATAAAAAATCAAAAATAATACTACGCATATCTAAAAAGAACATTTAAATGTACTACCCAGTAAAACCACACATTACCAAATCATGGGTAAAGTAATGTATCGCCATAGGGCTTCATGCATTACTTTACACGTTACTTCATTGATGAATTTTACAGGCGATGAGCCTCGAGGTAACTCATTACCTTGTAGTGGGTAAAGTAATTGGTTACTTATATGGTTACATGGTGGGAAAAAGTAATGTGTCTATAAATAGATTTTCATAAAAAAAATGCATAAAAATTTTTTTTACAGATATTTTTTTTTTAAATTAAATAAATAACTTTTTTTTTATTAAATTAATAACTTGGTCATGCTGGGATTCGAACCTGGGGTCTCTGGTATTTAACAATTAGTTAGGCGAGAACTCTACCAACTGAGCTATCGATACATACAATATTTTATTGCTTAAAATGTAGATGAGTTGTTGTGCTTCGTGTTTTCGTTGGTGATTTCAAAAATATACACCTTACCATTATGCTTACAAAAAATCAGAAAGTAATGTGTCTATAAATAGATTTTCAAAAATATATATTAATATTTACTTTACGTTTATAATTCATGCATTATGTAATTGATGATCGGTAAGTCATTATTTTATGTTTTGAAGTAATGTAAAATGTAATGAGGTCTCATTACTAGGTAATCCATGAGTGTTCAATTATCGGTAACTCATTACTTCTTGTTGGAAAATAATGATACAGGTAAGGAGTACACATTACAAGGTAATGCATTACTTCATCGCACCCATTACCAATGTTTTGCTGGGTACTTTAAATAAAGTAAATTTTTGTTTAAACATTCACAAAGTAAACACAAAATATTGTTATAAGAATGTTTATCAACATTAGGATTTTTCCCATCCCGGGAATTCCGTGTAATTTCAATTGTATTAATTTCCCGCCCTCATGGAAAAAAAAGTGCTAAGTGGAATGTGTAGAACAGAAAACATTTAAAGAAGTTTTAAATTCAAATAATAAAACTTTAATTTATTTTCTCAATCTAAGTCGAAAAATACTTTAAAAGACTTCAAAAAGAAAGAGTTCAAATTTGTTAAGGGAAATTGTCAAAAAACTCAAAATTTTGAATATGTATTTGTTTAATACCTCATTTATACTACAACTAAACCATGGTAAACCATGCACAAAAACTAGTTGTTTTTGAAAACTTCTAACTTTTGTTAAAAACAGTTTATGGAATTTGACAAGTAAACATATGTAGAATTCAGGAACTACTGGTTTTTCTTTTAGTGCACTAAGAGACTTATTCGCAAGATATCAATGCATGTATTAGATCTATGAAATGTCACTGGATCTCGGTCATTGTAACTTTTCATTAAATTAATGCATGCAGTTTTTCATAAAATTTAATAAAACATTTCATAATATTTATTAGAAATTGCGGCAAAATTTCAGTTTATGGGGGACACCCCTGGAAAAAAAAAAAATGCCACGCCCCCTTAAATGACCCCAGGAGTGCGAAAATCATAATGAATAAGGGGGCTCACGCCCCTTATGGGCGTGGCAGTCGAAACACGACCCGGCCCACCTACGTAGACAATATGGGTATCAAATGAAAGCTAATGTCTTCACGATTCCAAAAATAGCCGTAGTTGCCAGATCGGGCGATTTTTGTAGCCGATATGACCATTTTGGCAAAATTTGGGGTGGGGGAAATTTTTTTTTTCCTTTTTTTTTGCTTATATTTTGTTAAAATCAAACAAAAATGAGCATTTTGTGCGAAAAGAGTCAAATCATAAATGAGGATAAGTACAAAATTAAGAAACGAGGAAAACTCTTGAAAGCTTCTGATTGGTTAATGAAAATTTGTTATACTGGCTTCGCTTAGTAAAGTTTTTCTGCGTGACCGGCCTACGGCCGGGCTTAGGGGTTTTTAACTCCAGTATGTCTTAATTCTAGATGGCGGGGATCTCGAGTGCTCGGCCTCTGGCCGAGCTAAAAAGAAATAAACAAAAAAAAGTCCTTCCCCCATTTTATAAAAATTAACATATCTTCCTCAAATTCTGGACGATCTGGCAACTACGGGTATTTTTGGAATCGTGAAGACATTTCCTTTCATTTGATACCAATATTGCCTAAGTAGGTGGCATTGGTCGTTTTTCACCCCCGCCCCTATTTAACAAAAATGGCCGTATCGGCTGCAAAAACCGCCCGATCTGGCAACTATGGCTATTTTTGGAATCGTGAAGACATTAGCTTTCATTTGATACCCATATTGTCTACGTAGGTGGGCCGGGTCGTTTTTCGACTGCCACGCCCATAGGGGGCGTGAGCCCCCTTATTCATTATGATTTTCGTACTCCTGGGAACATTCTGAAGGGGATGGCATATTCAGATTTTTTCTCTAGGGGTGTCCCCCATAAACTGAAATTCAGCCGAAATTGCATACGACTAATGAAAAAGTTTCATTGAAAATAATTTCATTAAAACTATGAAGCTTTTTCATGAAGTTTAAAAAATTTTTAATTTACATTGTGAAAAAAACTTTATTAGTTTAGTAAAAAAAATTTCATTAAAACTCGTCCAATGAATTCTCTCTGTGTATAAAACTATTAGTCCAACTTCGGTATTCGGAGTTTTTAGAATTTTTATATTTTTGTTTTCAATATTATCTATCGAGTACATGTTTTATTTTTAAAAATATTCTTTTATGAATTGAACTGTTTTTTTGATCTTGTATCTGGAGATTAATACACTCACAGAAATAAACCTGTGAAAATAGCAAAAAAGCTACTAAAAATTAGTTAAAAATGATCTTGCAGATAAAACTTAGAAATTAGTCAAAGTTCTGTGATACTACAGTCAGCTTAACCTGTGATTTTCTGTGTACTGTGTTGTATTTATTTATTCAGTTTTTATTCACAAATAAATTTTACATATTATATTTTCTGACTATGTAACAAAAAATCGTAAGTTAAAATGTGGTATAGTATTTAAGATATTTTATTAAAAATTTATTATTTATAAACTTATTTTGTATTTGTCGCCAGATTTTATAACTTTACGCTCCTGAAGAAGTTTGAATAAAGCTAACGAAACGTTGAGCAAAAACATGCGCAATTGATTTTTATTTACAAATAAATGAGATTATTGATCAAAATAGCCCGTAAGGACACCCCTTTTAAAATCTAATTTAAATATTAACATTGGTCACAACAACAAAAAACTTGTTAAAAACTGCTAAATTTAGCAATTTTTTTTTTGCCTAATATTAATAAAATAAGAACAGTAGTTAATTTAAAATAGCATTTTTCTCTGCAAAATTAGCAAAAACTTTTACTAAATATTTGTAGACTCAAAAAATGATATAACGTTTTTGCTATATTTTCCTCAAATTTAGTAAAATGCAAACAACAGTTTATTTTGCTAAAATCAACAAAATTTTTTTGTTAAAAAACTGTATACTTCTGATTTTATAAGACTTTTATTTGCATAAAAAAAAAAATTAAAAAATTTCACATTTTTTAATCTGTCTACTAATATTTAGCAAATTTTTTTTGCTGATTTGAGCAGACTATTTTGCTACTTTTAATTAACTAAAATTTAGCTGAAATATAAGTAATTGTCAATTTAACAAATTTATTTTTTGCTATTCTTATATTACTAATATTTCGTAAAAAAACTGCTAATTTTAACTACTTTAAGCTACTAAAAGCTTTTTTTTTTTTTGATATTTTTACAGGTGTATTTCTATCAGTGTACTTTTTCATGATTAAAAAAATTTTTTTACGGAATTTACAATTAAAAGCTAAAACTAATAATTCAAGTTCTTTAGCGGCCCAATTTTTTTTATTTATTTATTTATTTTATTTTATTCGGATATCACATACAACAAGATAAAATCTTTTTAATTACAGTATGTGATCTTATAGCGATACAATCAATTTGTGATAGTAGTTACAATACTTTTAAGAAACAAAAATTACAAAATAATTTAAATTATATATGTAAGTAAAAAGAATAAAAGTAAAATCTAATATATAATTAGCGAGTATAAATAAATAAACAAAAATTGAACAGAAATTAAGAAAGTTGAAAATTTGAGATCAAATTTGAGACCAAATCATTTTTAAACAATTCTTTTTTAAATTGTAAATATTATTTTTATTTAAATATTTTAATTAAAATTGGTTTTTGTAGCATTTAAGTGTTACTTTTACTTTCTTATTTTTTAATCAAATTTTTTTTTAATAAACAGAAGCAACACTCAGGAAATTCTTTCTATTAATTAATGTGTAGCTTTCATTGGAAAGGGGATAGTAGAGTGGTGAAAGATGGCAACACTGTAATTGCGCGAGAAGATAAGTCTTAGAACAGTTGTTGCTCTCCACCTGATGGAGAAAGCTTATTGAAGCTTTTTAATTCATAGCCCTGATTCATTATTTTACTTCGGTGGGGTAAAGTGATACGGGAACACCGAAGGCGGGCGCTGCGATACATATGAGAGATAGAAAAACTCATATACATTATTTTTCTAAATTGTTGTTGTCGCCACCGGTAATCGAACCCGGGATCATCTGTATAACAGTCCAACGCGGTAACCATGACACCACAACATGCACAAAATTCACAACGGAGCCAGATCCCGGGAAATTTAAACAAATTTTCTTCATTTGCGGGAACCGAAAAAGTGCGGGAATAAAAAAACCTACCCAGATGTTTTAAATAAGTAGGCATAAAATGTAAGAAAACAAAAAGTGTTTAATTTATTTTCTGTATACATTTTAAAAGAAATTTAAAAAAAGAAACATTTGCAAATTGTCAAAAAAAAAAATAACAATACAGAAAAAAAAATTTTAAGACAATTTTCTTATTAAATTCATGTAGTAAACTAATCTTTTCTATAAAATGCCTTAACCCGCCACAAAATAGCTCGACTTGAATTCGCTAAAAGGAAATTACAAACCAACTGGAGAAAGGCAATTCAATAATCGCTGTTGTTGGTAAGACTGTTTAAACACAAATTTATTATAAAAATTATTTTTTCTGAGAAGAAAAAGTTCAATCTTGATGGCTCAGATGGTTTTAACAGCTAGTGGACAGACCTAAGTAAGGAACTACGATATTTCTCAAAAATAAATTTCGGAGGCTGTTCCCTTATGGTTTGGGGCGTTTTTTGTTTCGACAGTATGGTTGATTTGGCATTTCCAAGCATCTGACTGAATTCTTCTGAGTACATTACAGTATTAGAAGAGAAATTGCTGCCATTTATTCAAAAAAAAAATCGCGGCAAAGAACAATTAATTTTCCAACAAGACAATGGCTCAGTACATGTAAGCTACCATAAAAAAATAAGAGTATTGGAATGGCCCGCATGTTCTCCGGAACAAAAATCCAGCTAGAATGTATGGGGAGTATTATCCGGTCGAGTTTATGCAGATAACCGCCAAATTATTTTTTTTTTTTGTTAAATATAAAATTTCCATTGGTCTTACATTAATGACGGTTAAACGCTTTTACTTTTTTCTAACTTACGAAATGTAGTAAAATTAATGCGTAATTATAGTTTTTGCAACGCAGTGTATACATTTTTTAATTTAATTGCTACAAGAAAATAATATAAAGCTGCAAAATGTCTATCAGCTGATGTTTTTGGATTTGGAATATTCCTCTTAATAAGGGAGTCTCTTCATGGTTTCTCTTCGATCTTAATGAAATCTGGATATGTGATAAACAAAAAAATAAAGGGCACCTGTTTTTTTTAGCTGCCCAATCTCATGTTTAAGGTATAAAAGGTGGGACCAAATTGAATATATTTTTGTGTGTTAATACACACAAAGAAAAGTTGAGCTATTTGTCAACTGAAATTCGGTTACTACGACTTAAATTCGGTTGTTACGAATTTAAGACGGTTGGCACAACTTAACATTCGTTTTCGCAACAAAATTCGGTTAAGTCAATAGAGTTTCAGTTGCAACATCAAAAATATTGAGAAATCGAATATAATTATCGTTGTACTAACTGAATTTATAAGTTGTTACTATTAATATACACTTTTTAATTCGGTTGGCATTTATTTTCTATGTGTGTATGTTTGAAACTAATGAAATTCAGATTTCTTTGAGCTCAGCTTTGATGTACTCGAGAGAACAAAACTTTTGATGACAATATTGCCATTTTTTTTAAATATTTAAAATATAGATTGAAAAGCTTTCCGCAAAAAATCGCACAAAAGCCAAACAATTACGAATAACGGATAAAGCTAAGACCCCTCTCGACTATATTTAATAGGCATTAATACACTATTTTTTTTTAGCTTAATCCAACTATACACTCAAAATAGTTTGTAGCTTAAATTAACTGATGTAATTTAATATAAATGATACACCACTTAAAAGCCGGCCTACTTAATTTTCATTTAAATCAAATATATCTTGTTATTTATTTTTAAATAAGTAAAAAAATCCGTAAGAACAATATAATAGTATATTAAAAATAAATTTTCAATTTTTAAATACAGATCAGTAAAATAAAGAGTTATAATCACTTATTTGAAATTATTTTAGTTTTTTGTTTGTTTTTCTTTTCTACAAAATCTGTGTAAAATTTTTCAATTTCTGGTAGTTTGAATGGAAATATTTTATATAAACCAAACTTTTTAATAAAAAAAACAGACACGAATTTTTTGAATATTTTTTTTTTTTTTTTTGAAAAAATAATCTAAATTTATAATAACTGTAACGGAAACAAAACAAAAACTACAATATTTCGTTTTTGTTTTTAAATTTCTATGAAAATTTAAAAAAATGAAAATAATAACTGAAACTAAAAAATAAGTAAATGGTAGTAAATTATTTTGAAAAATTTAAAAAAGTTGATAAATATATTTATGTGAAAAATAAATGCATGTTCCTTTATTTTTAACTCAACTGAAAACTTTTTTTTATTAAACTACAAAAAGGTAACTACATAATATTCTGAGTGTAAGTTAAAAAAAAAACGCCAGTTTTAATATCACTTAAAACACATTTTTTGAATAAGAAAAATACTTCAAATTCATCGGACATATATTTTGAAAATCAAATATTATATATTCGGATACAAAAGTATGCGTCTCCAAAAGCTCTTTCATTTGGTACCCCATGTATGTAAAATTTCTCTGAAACAACTCAAAACAATTCGAAGAACGAAAACGAGGGTAATTTTTAACCCACTTTTTAACCCCTAAACATGAGATTGGGCCGCTAAAAAAAAAACACGGGACTTTTATTTTTTTTTTTTCTTTATTGCATATCCAAATTTCATTAAGGTCGTAGAGCCCATCATACCAAGCGAAGGGCAACATTCGCAAACATTACGTTATATAAAATTTTGTACATAAGATATTATATTTTATTCTTTTTAGTTTAAACGAGCTTAAGATCATTCATTTATTAATTATTTATTTCCAATATTTCGTCTCCACATTGGGTGACTTCTTCAGGGAACAAATATTACAATTTGAAAAACTAGTTTTAATAATTAAAAACTTATATGTATATAATTTAATAATTAAAAACTTATATGTATATAAGTTTATAATTATTAAAACTAGTTTTTCAAATTGTAATATTTGTTCCCTGAAGAAGTCACCCAATGTGAAGACGAAATATTGGAAATAAATAATTATTAAATAAAGGATCTTAAGCTCGTTTAAACTAAAAAGAATAAAATAAAAAAAGATCGAATAAACCTTAACATTTTTAAGATATTTTATCTTAGTTTTTTTTTTGGTAAATACTAATAAAACCAACAGAAACTTTCGGGTATCAAACTTGGTTAATAAATTTTCACAATTAACAAGTACATTCGAGTTTTTGCTTAGTTTTTACTATATTTTGCTATTTTTTTACAATTCTTCATCGAATTTCGGAATGGATAATAGCATTTTTGTGAATAAGCAAAAACACAAATCAGCTCAATTAATTTCGTGTATACAGGAATAAAAAGAAAGTGCGTTTCATGCCAAAAACGCGAATGTGGCAAAAATGTATATGACAGCTTAGTGAAACTAACTTCCGTAAATATTAACTTTTTGACTGAATTTTGGTACACGTCATTTTTTAAGCTGGTTACATATTATACTAAAAAATTAACTCATAGGTCATCCTTTTCGCTATGCTGTCATATGTTTTAGGCACATTTCTCATTTTTCCCATGTACCGGACTTTTTTTTTTTTTTAACACAAAGTAACTGTTCAGATTTGTCTTTTTACTTCTGCACAAAATTAATTTGATCATTTTCGAAATGTGATGATAAATTGTGCAAAAATAGTAAAAATTGCGATCTTTAAATTTTCCGAAAAACCTGGGTTATAAAAGAAAAAACAGGGTACGGCCCGAAGTGAGCTTTCGATATTAGGGGTAAATTTTGTAGCGTTGTGTAATTGAAAACTAAAATTATTTAGGTATTATATTTAAAATTTTCGCATTTATAAAAAATGTATAATTTTTTGTTCAGGAGAAATAGCGTTCTAAATGGCGATAATGTGGGAACTTTTTAGAATTTGAAAATTTATTAAAAAAAAATGTTTTTAAACTAATAATAAATTAAACCACAAATCTCTCTACATAATTTAAAATAATTTAAAAACCTCTATAAATATTTTCTTGAAGCCAAATTAAAACTTGTCCCACTTTACCCATATTAGCTTATTTTTACTCACATAAAATCTGTTTCTTATTCAAAAGTGATTACCCTTAATATAATTTTAAGATAAAAAATATAAAATGTGGTCATTGAAGTTTTTTATAGTACATTTTAGTATAAATACATATAATTTTTTTTTAAATCATCAATTGTACATTACAGTACATACTTCTAAATGTATTTCAGTATTAACCCTCAAACGGTATACATGTGCGAATTCGCACCCATGAAAAGTTCAAAACGCTGTAACTTTTTCTACAAGTACTTTTAATGTTTCTTTTATTTACGTTAAATATGTCTACAACCTGGCAAATGCACTACGAGTAACACATACACAGAAAAAAGTAAAATTGACTTTTAATTAAAATATTTGTAGATTCAATTAAAAGTTTAATTAAATTCGGTCCTATTTATGAAACTTTAGTAACAATTAAAATAATTTGTAACTATTTAATTGATTTCATTTTTATATCTCTTTTTTGAAAATAAATTGAATACTGTTTTAATTTTCAAACAAACTTTTGTAGATACCATCAAAACTTTAATTAAAAATTTAAACAAAACAATCGCCGAAATCAAATAATATACAATATTTAAATATTAATATATTTAAATATCACCAAAATTGTATAAAAAACTGCTAAAATTAAATCAATCACCAAAATTGAAAAAAGTCATCAAAATGTAAGACTAAAAGAGTCAAAGATGAAAAAAAATCGCTAGAAATAGGAAAATTGTTTTCTTCATTCGCAAAACTTTAAAAAAACCGCAAAATTTAAAAAAAAATCAAAATTACTTAAATTGAAAAAAATTTAGAAAATTAAAAAACGCCAAAATTATGATATTTGGAAAACAATTGTCAAAACTAAAATAAATAGCTAAAATTTAAAAAAGCGCGCAAATTTAAAAAAAAAAACGCTAAAATTTAAAAACCTTTATCGAGAAAACGCTTTGAATTTTTGTATTTTTTTTATTTCGGCAATTTTTTTAGTGATTTTTTTTCCAGTGTAAGCGATTTATTTAAATTTGGCGATTTTTTCTCAAAATAGGTGTATCATTTCTATTTTAGTTTTTTTTTTAATTTTATAGATGTTTAAATTTTACGTATTTTTTAGATTTTGAAGTTTCTTTCAAATTTTGGCAAATTTTTTAAATATTAGTAAGTTTTTTAATTTAATAGATTTTTTATTTATTTCAATTTTAGTAATTTAAAAAAAAAAAAATTTCTCGGTTGTCATTGGTTATGACTCGAAATTTTGTGTGCACGAAATTCATTTTCAATTAAATATTTAATATTATTAAAGTTTTAATTGAAAGTGAGTTTGAAATCAAGCTCGCAAAACCCAATGTTGTATGTTGTCTCATAGGGATGTGGAGCCGACGCTTCGTTCCCATATAACGAAGGGACAAAAATAGAAGGAGTAGTCAGATATTTTTGAAATTTGGTACACTAGCATAAAATAGCTTAGTTAAGAAAAATAAGAATTTTTGGAAAAATCGGCCCTAGGACACGCCTACCTCCCATGTGTCCTGAAATTGAAAAATATAATTTTAGCTTCAATAATGCCCACAAAATTACAAAGAGTGGTCATGCTGATACACTTGCAACTAGCAATGTGTGTGTAAATTTTTATTTAAATCGGACTAAGGACTAAAGGTCCTGCTATATATCCTTTTTCTTAAAAACGCTACCATTCCTAAAAAAAATTGTCTGATCGTAATAAATTTTGGTATGTAAATTGATATTTGCAAGATATATATTTGTGCCAAATTTGGGTAGAATCGGATTATCAATGTGGAAAATACAAAAACATCATTTATTGAAAAATAGGATAAACCGGTTAAAATGCTCTTGCAAAAATAAAACTATAAGGATATTTGAAAGATAACATAAATGAAAAAATTAAAGAGGAAAACTAGCAATGTAAACGTCATTAAAAAATTATGAAAAAATCATATCGCACTTCCATCAAAATTTTTATTTTTCCACTTTTCGAAAAAAATTGACGAGTAGTATTCATATCCGCTGTAAAAATATCGTGCTATTTTGCCTACTTTTTGATAATGAAATGGTTGGTTTAAAAATTCTTTTTCATGTGCCTTTAATATTAAATTTAAAATTGTTTTGCTTCTACTGAACATTTTGAGTTAATACCCTCCTGTTGATTAAGTGCGATATATTTTGATAAAAAAATTAAAATTATATCTGCTTTCTCTCCATAACTTATTCACTTTACTATTAAAAAACTGAATACTTTGTATTAAGTTCTTTTTGTTAAAATATGATTCTCCTATCTTATGTTTTACATATTTATACACCTCTGATATTTTATTGTTTGAGGATGCTGCTATCCAACAATCAATTATATCGGAATTTTTTAAATATTTGCCATCACCACAGATTAGTTACATTAATTTATAAATTTATTTTTTAAACCTTGTTTACATTACAAATAGAGATGGACCCGTTAGTATTTTCATCCACTAGCACTCACGATCACTTATGTTAAAGGCAATTAAATTTGTAACACTTACGGTTTTTATACAATTGAAACTTTTATAGAAAATAAAAATTTCTCTCGCATTTCCGAAAATTTAATATATGGTCGTATTAGCGCTGCTGGAATATAGTTACTATCACACGCGTGTATTGTAACTTCAAAACAAATGTGTCACGCTATCATCTCTAATTTGAAAAATATAAATAACGGCAAATAATATGATAAAGCAAAACAAAAATATGAAACAAAAAAAAACTTCAAAATCGAAGTCAATCGCAACTTACACTTTAAAATAGTAATTTAAATATGAAACAGAATCTAATTTATAGTTTAATTTGATCTAACTAATTATTAATGAGATATTTTACATAACATGAAGCTACAGTTGCATACACTGTGCAACAAATTTTGGGTGTCCGAGTTTATCTTAAATGTTAAACGTGTTAGTGGTGTTTCATGAGGAGGGGCTGAAATGACCTCTAAAAATGGCAGATAGAGGGTTAATTAGTTCTATGAAAAGAACCGTCATCAAATTTTGTTAAAATCATCTATTAGCCTTGTATTAGATTTAATACATTTTTTTTTGACTTACTCAAAACGCCTTTAAAAAAAATTTAAAAACTTCAGTGGGCCATAAAAAAAAAACTCGAGCTAAATTTTGAAAATACTTCAGTGGTTTTGGTCTACTAATGATATAATTAAATTTTTTTATTTTTTAACATGTAAAATATAAAATTGTGTTGCGCAATGATATTAAACACTCTTAAATGCCTGATATTTGAGTAAAAATCATAAAATTAGGCATTTCAAAAAACGCATTTTTTTTTTAAGTTGTGGTAAAAAATAGGCACTAATTTTTGAATACCCTCTTAGCTAAGAGTATAAACTTACAAAACAGAAAAAAAAAAATATCTAATTTTATATAATTTTTTTTTTATACTCCATCAAACTTAAGTAATTTTTGGATTTTCAACAAAAAAAATGTGTTTTTCAGAGCAATAAAAAAAGTTATTTTGTAAAAAAATACTAAATTATAAATTTTACAGTCTCCGACTAACACTCAACGTGTACAGTCATCCTTACCTCCTGAATTATTTTCGCGCATCGCGTAGAAAAATATTTAAAGAATAAAAAAAAACAGTAAAAAGTAATAGTGTAGTGATTCTAATTAAGGTCTAATTAAACGAAATAAAAACAAAAATAACAAAATTGTTTTTCCCTCCCCCCTCATTACACGAACCAATCGTGTACTGGTGTGATTTAGTGTTGATAACATGCCCCCTGGGCCCCCCCTTATAGGGGATAACCGGTTTGCTTTATTAGCTGACCATAGTCCCCAAAGCAAAAGAAAAAAACGAAATAGAGGAGGATCTCCTATTGATTTCCCCACTCTCCCCACTCTTTCAACTCAAAAATCTCCTAATCCAAGATATGTTGTTGTAAACACAACCGACGAAAAAAAAAACCCCTTTCAAGTTTTTCTTGCTTTGCTATACACAGAGCTCTACAGCTTATTAGCAAAGATATAATCTCAATCTCCCAACTAAGAGACGGTAGTCTGCTTTTACTTGTAAAAGACAATTTAACTGCAAACAAATTTATTAATTGTAAAGAACTACATGGTTTATGTAATATAGTTTGCAAATTACACGAACATCTTAATTATACTAAAGGTACTGTATATGCCCCATACCTTAAAAACGTCCCAGACGAAGAAATTATACAAGAGCTTTCATCTCAAGGAGTTAATTCCGTTTATAAATACGAAAAATTAATTGATGGTGTAAAATCTCCCTCAGGTGTTATTTTACTGACATTTGATCTGTACAGCATTCCAGAGTCAATCAACATCTCATGGTTCAAAGTAAAAGTACGCGAATATATCCCTAACCCTATGAGATGCAAAAATTGCCAATTATTGGGGCACACTGTTAAACGTTGTAAAAACTCTCTATCTTGTGTAAACTGTAATCTTCCCCCCCACTCCGGGTCGGAATGTACAAGAACATTCTGTGCAAATTGTGCCGAAGAGCACCCCGCATCCTCCAATAAATGTACAAAATTTATTCAACAAAAAGAAATTCTTAAAATCAAAACAAAAAAGAAATGCTCGATGCGCGAAGCAATGTCAATTTACAAAGAACAAAACAAAAACAACTTTTCACCAACCTCTTACTCCACAATTACATCCAATCTTAACAATAATTTAAATAACTCCACTACTACTATTACTACCCATTCTTTAAATAATCCAAAAATAACAACTCAAGCTCCCAACACCAATATTCAAAAAAAGAACACTACATTACTCTCATCCAACACCAACATTCCAAAAAACAACACTACAATACCTTCACCCAACACCTATATTCAAAAAACAAAACAAATCCAAGAGAAACTCTCTGGAATCCTCACAAAACCAATCATAAACCTCACTTCTGATTTAAATAAAATTAGCCATAGCAATTCTAAAGAAACAATAATTAAAAACTCCTCTTCAAACTCCAAAATTTCTACAAACACGGAAAACAAAATTAACAACAAAAACTATCAACATCAAACAACAACAAATTCTCCAACTTTCTCTGGCTCTTTGAGCACCAATAACAATAAAATAAACTCACCCACACATTCAATCAATTTATCAGAACTTAGTTCTGATACTGATACCCCTCTACAAGAAATTGAATTTATGACTTCTGACGATGAAATGACGGACACGTAGGGTTAATTTCTCTTAATTTACTGTATTAAGTAATAACCTTTACTGTCTCTTTTTTCTCTTAACACCACATGGGCATTAATATTCTTCAGTGGAATATTCGTGGCTACCATAGCAATTACACCAACCTACAACTTCTTTTATCTGAAAAAAAACCTGACATAATTTGCTTGCAGGAAACAAAATGCAAAAACAACTATATCCCAATTACTCCAAAGGAATATAAGGGATATTTTTTTAATCCTAACGATACGGCAAAGCAAGGCTCTGCCATACTAATTAAAAGAAACATACCACACAAAATTTTAAACACAAACCAATCTCTCAGTGTAGTTGGTTTGGAAATCAATACAACTATAAAATTTTCAATTTTTTCAACGTATTTTCCACCACAAGCCCAGTTATCACAAACTGATCTTGATAGCTTAATTGCAAACATTAACACACCAATTTTTATTACTGGTGATTTTAATGCTTGGAGTCCCGTCTGGGGCTCCCCTAGTTCTAACAACAGGGGTACACTCATAGAAAATTTTCTATTAAATTCAAACCTGGCCACATTAAATGACGGGTTTCCAACCCATCTTAGCACACACGGTACCTTCACGCATATCGATCTTTCAATTGCTTCTGTTTCCATTATACCTATGTGTAGATGGTGTGTCATTAAAGATCTTCACAATAGCGACCATTATCCTATATTGACACAATTTCTTATTAGTAATCCCACCACCCATCCTAAATTGACAAAATTTAATACCAATAAAGCGGATTGGGTTACATATCACACAAAAATCTCTCAGATTAGTGATATCACTCCCGTTTGTAATAATTTAAATAAAGAAGCAGCTTCCATAAGAAAAATTATTAGACTATCTGCTAATGAAAGTATTCCTCTAACCTCAACCAAGAAAAGACATAAAACGGTACCCTGGTGGTCAACAGAACTACAACAATTACGTAATGAGAAACAAAATTCGTTTAAAATATTTCGTAGAAATATGACAACAGATAACCTCATTTTATATAAGAAAAACAACGCTATTTTTAATAAAGCCAAGAAATTGGCTAAAGTCAAATCGTTTAATGAGTTTACTGAAAATTTAAACCCATCAACCCCATCTTCCACTTTATGGCAAAACATTAGAAAACTAACCGGGAACTACGTGCCATACACAGTTAGTTCGATATCTCTGAATGGAAGAACAGTAACTGACGCATATGATTTGTCTCAATCATTTGCCAAATACTGGTCTGAAAATTCAAAAGATTTAAACTTCTCTCAAGATTTTCAAATTGCTAAAAATCAAACTTTAACAACGCTAGCTGTAACAGCCTGCCCCGCAAAGTCAAAAGAAATAGAAAACCAAATAAACTTAGAGGAACTATCTTACAGCATTAACACATCTAAAGGAAAAACTCCAGGGCTTGATAAAATTTCATACCCCATGCTTAAAAACCTCCCACATACATTTAAAATCCGCATTCTAAATCTGTTTAATAATATTTTCGACTCTGGTTTAATTCCTCAATTCTTTAAAACTGCATCTGTAGTTGCTATATACAAAATAACAAACCAATAGATAACGTCGACTCATACCGTCCCATTTCTCTGCTCCCATGCATCTCAAAACTTTTAGAAAAAATAATCTCTAGACGTCTGATGTGGTTTATTAAAAAACATAATCTGATGTCACAAAACCAAATTGGCTTCCAATCTGGCTTAAGTACAATGGATGCACTATTGTACTTGGACCACATTATATGTAAGAATCGGTCTACAAAAAATCATACATCAATTTTGTCAATTGACTTCATCAAAGCATTTGACAGAATTGGTGTGCATATAGTGTTGCAAAAACTTGCAAGCTGGTCCATAGGTCCAAAAATGTTTAATTTTATAAAGTCTTTTTTATCAAACCGAAAATTTTCTGTGCGTTTAAATAATACACTCTCAAATACATTCCCGTTATTTAACGGGATCCCACAGGGATCTCCTTTATCGGTAACTCTCTTTATTGTTGCTTTTGACGACCTTAGTCGTATTATAGGCAGCAATAAAAAGATTGACCACTGTATATATGCCGACGACCTTTATCTTATATCAAAAGAACAAACTAACGATAAAATTAAACAAGTGTTTTCAGACACTTTACTTGCCATTGACAATTGGTCAAAATCATCTGGCGCAAATATTTCGTTTGAGAAAACAAATCATCTACATATATGTAAAAAAAGGAACTGTAGCAACATTAACTTAATTTACAATAATACTAACATTGAAACCGTAGATAATTGTAAAATTTTAGGATTGAACATTGATTGTAAATATAGCTTTAAGAACCATTGTAATTATTTAAAAAAGGATTTAACGAATAGGCTAAACATTATTAAATACCTTTCATCACCAAAGAGCCATATGCACACAAACAGTCTACTTAGACTTGTTAAATCCATAATACTTTCAAAAATTGACTATGGTCTAGTAATTTATAGCAAAGCTTCAAAAACAGTCTTTAAAATAATCGAAAATATTCTAAACGCATCTATCAGAGCAAGCCTAAGAGCATTCAGAACAACACCGATAAAAAACCTAAAAGCTGAAGGGGATTTGACCCGCTACGTATCCATGCCAACAAATTAAAATATCGTTTGGGTCACAAAATTTTTTGTAGCAAGTCTTCATTGCTTCATAAACATGTAGCCTTATTAAAAAAGAGGAAACACGATCTAAAATATCCATCGACATTGTCCCATATATTTAAAATGACAAAGAAGCTGAACATTCAAAAACATAGTCCACCTTTAGAAAACCATCCGCCTTGGCTGCTTGAAACTAGCTCCTTTTTAAAAAATCTTATAACCTATGATAAAAACTCCACATCGCCTGCAATTTTTAAATCGTTATTCAACGAAGTTATATCCGAATACAAAAACGAAAATTGGAAATTTATCTATACAGATGGGTCAAAAACATCAAATCATGTCGGTTTTGCTATAGTGGACGATAATAACACACCGCAAATAACCGGCTTACTTCCCCACAACGCAACCGTATTTGAAGCCGAAGCTGAAGCAATTGTTGAAGCCCTGAAGCTATGCAAAAATTCACAGAACAAACACATCATATGCACTGATAGCCGGTCGGTTTTTGACGCAGCATTAAACCCTAGAAATAGGAACGAAACAATTATCTATATTCAACAATTACTAATACAACTTAAAAACACAGTTAAATTGTTCTGGATACCAAGTCATATTGGTATAACAGGAAACGAAGCAGCAGATAAAGCAGCAAAGTCTGCTTATCTTCAGCCAACAATACTTTTTATACCACAATCCAAAAACTTTTTAACAAGAAGTTCAGTTACAAACTTAAATATTTCAATCTTGCGAAAGTGGGGCAGATACAATCATCTTTATCGTAGTATAAATCCAGATAAAACGCCAGTTTTATTACCAACATCTACCAACCTACATAAAAACAAATGTTTCACAAGGCTTCGCTTAACACACACTCGTCTTACACACAAACACCTAATGTCCAAGGACCCTAAACCAAAATGTTCATTTTGTAACAACTCGGTGCTAACTATTCTTCACCTTCTGACGGAGTGCCAACCTCTGAGCAGTACGCGTTTAAGAATATGCAACACAAATAATATAACAAACCTTTTAACCTCTCCATCAGACCACAATGTAAACAAAACTTATGAATTTCTAAAATACCTCAATTTACATAATGATATTTAAATCTTATTAGTTAACTTTTTAATTTTGTATACCACAAGCCGATAGCCTATGTTGCTAGTGCTTTAGTTTTTAGATTTATTGTAATTTTAATTATAATAAATAAATAAATAAATAAATAAATAAATAAATAAATAATAAATTTTAATTTAACTGCAAATATATCAAAGTACTTGAAAACCAAATTTCGAGCGACTTTTTAAAAAAATGAATTTTTCAGAATTATTTTTGTGAAACAACTAAAACTCATTTTTCTGTTAAGTAATTTTTGGAATAAATTATCTGCTTTTAACGCCCTCTCGTGGTGGCAAAAGCAATCAGAAAAATTTTTTGTTAACATTTATTTGAGATACCTTATTATCTTTCAAAAAATCTGTATTTAAAAACAATTTGAGACAAAAATTTTTTTTTGATTTTTGTCTATGGGACAAAGCATAGTGCGACGTTGACATCTTTGCATATGGGAGGTATAAATATTGAGGAGTCTAATACTCGTTATGTTCTAGGCATGAAGAATCAGTGTGCTGTCCGTTGGAATAAACACGTTTTTCACGTGTCGAAGGAAGCATTCAAGTGCCTTAGATTTTTAACTCGGTGTAGGAAATACTACACTCCATTTGATCTCCTTACTATTTATACCACCTTTATTCGACTGAAGATGGAATACAGCTCCCATATATGGGCAGGAACTTCAAAGACTATTTTGGAACTTTTGGAACGTGTTCAAAGGAGGGCGTTTGGCTTATTGGCTCATTGGAGCATTGACGGAATGTGGGTTGTGTTACACTGTTCTATCGGTACTACACTCAGTGAACTTCTGCTTTAAAAATATGTAGTGGTTTAAGTTATAATACAGTTCGTTTATCTTTAATGTAAATGTCAGTAATTTGTAGAACAAATTACATTTTTTACTAACCTTGTAGTTCATTTAAAAAACAAACCACATGAAATGACTGTTTTATGATTTTATATTAATTTTTACAGAAGTTTTTTGTTATTTAAAAAGATAAATGATTTAATAATTAATAATGTTTATAATTTTTACAGAAAAAACGTGTATTCTTCTTTATAACCGATGTCTCAACTTAAACGCAAAGTTGTCAACACTGAACGTTAAAACCATACTTCAATCTGGTAACGTTGTGAAATAGAGACGGAAATAGAAAGAAAGAGAGCAAGAAAACAAAAAATCTCAAAATAGAATATTTGTGTTTGTTAGTGTTGGTCACTTCTGAGTATAATATACAATAACAAAAAAGCTAATAGGAAATTAAACTGCAATTTATCTGCATCACATTCGAGGCCATACATGGGTGTGACCGCTAAACGGTCATGACTTGGTATTGTTACGTTTCTAATGTAAGAAGAAGCGCAAGTTTGATTCTTGCAGCCGCAGGTTGTTGAAAAAGTTATCATATAGAGAGACAATCTGACAATTATAAGACACAAATAATAATATAATTTAAAATGGAAAGTCACTGATGATGCCTGCTCATAAAAAGGCAGAAACTAGGCTAGTCTGATTTAAAAATTAAGAGTTTTATTCTTCTTCTTAACCTCAACTTTTCTAAATATATAAAAAAAAAACTTTTCTAAATATATAAAAAAAAATGTTTCTTTATATTTTGCTAACATATGGGATTAATTTGGACTAGAATTGTGTCGTCCTTTCTTTAAATGAAATTTTATTTGTTTTTAACTACATTTGCAGTGGTCTTTACCTACATTTTATTCTAAGTGTAGCATGGGAGGTGTTCTCATCCCCAGGGCCCGGGTTTTCGTTCCCAACACCAGCTTATCTAGTAGATCACATCCGTTTGTTGTCGATTGTCTAGTTAATCACACAGCGCATTATAGGGAAAATTTGTTTATCAGTCGAACTTGCCGTATGTGGAATATACTTCCCGCAGAAGTCGTCCTTGGGAATTACAATGTTCACAAATTCAAGTCTAACGTCCACAAACACTACACTCTAATTAATTTCTGTTGAAATTTACCCAACTTATAGTAGGAAACTGTACTCCTACTATAAGTTGGGTAAATTTACTCTATGTGTGTAAATGAAAAAAAAATACGCATATTGAGAGTAAGTTTGTGAACACAAAGATGGTAAATTTACAATGGAAGTGCGTAAAATTTTGATAAAATTTTTAAATAAATGAGTAATTTTACCAAATTTTCGTGTAAAAAACATGATTTACGTGCAATTATACGTATAAAATGCTTAAAAATACATGTTTATAAGCGTAAAAACCCCCTAAAAATGTGTAAATTTACCTTCCGGTAAGAAAGAATAATAGCCCGAAAAATTTTTCAAATGAAACAAAAAATTAATTTTTAGAAAGAGTTTTATTAATGTGTTGTATAATAATAAATTTAATAATAAATATTTGTATACAAGTTGTTGTACATATACAGAGCTTCAAAGATTGAACTCTTTTTTTAAAAAATCAAATCGGACTTTTTTAAATCTAATGATTTTTTTTCTTCAACCATTGCGAATTCAATAATTGGGAATTCAATCTATTTTTAACTTAATCGATTTACAATTTGCCGAAATTGGCGAAACTGAAAGATACCGCCAGAATTGAAAAAATTGCTATAATCGAAAAAAATATCGTTAAAACGAAAAAAATCCCCAAAAATTTAAAACAATCTCCAAAATTGGAAAAAGCCAAAAATGTAAAAATTACTTAAATTAAAAAAATCGACCAAAAATCGCCAAAAATAAAAATATCGCCAAAAATTGCTAAATGTGAAAACATTGCCATAATGAAAAAACTTCAAAATTTAAAAACGGCAAAAGTAAAAAATCGCGAAAAATTTAAAAAAAAATCACCATAATTGATAAAAAATTGCTCAAATTGGAAAAGTTATCCGTGCCTTTTATTTCTCTCTGTTAGTTTTTGAAACATAGGCGATGTTTCAAATAAATACTCTTTTTTTATCTGCGATGCTAACTTTTCGAGAAAAACGCGATTTACGAATCCAGCCAATCAAATCGAAATTTAGGATCGTTGTAGGGGTAATGGGGTTGAGTTTTGAACAATGGTGCAGCAATTTTTCCCCTAGCTCCATTAGGTTTTGTAATATGTACCTTTTAAAAATTGACTAAATAAAAAACGTCCATAACTCAAAAAATAAAAAAGCAACTGGAAAAATGTTTGCACAGGTGTTCAAAACTCAACCGCAATACCGGCCTGATTGGCTAGGTTCCTAGATCGCGTTTTTTTTTTTAATTTTTTTTTTTTTAAAAAGAGAGGCAACACTCAGGAAATACTTCCTATATTTAGTGTGTTGCTTTCTTTGGAAAGGGATAGTATAGAGATGAAAGGTGGGGAAAGATGAAGGGCTTCAGACATGGCAACACTGTAATTGCGCGAGATGATAAGTCTTAGAACAGTTGTTGCTCGCCACCTGATGGAGAGTTGGCGGACTTATTGAAGCTTTTTGGTTCATAGCCCTGATTCATTATTTTACTTCGGTGGGGTTAATTGCTATGGGAACACCGAAGGTGGACGTTGCGATACGTATGAGGGATAGAAAAAACTCATTCATATTACTTTGATATTACCGGCACCGGGGAACGAACCCGGCACCTTCTGTGTAAAAGTCCAACGCGCTAACCATTACACCACAACGCCCACAAGATACATTTACAGCTATTTTAAGTTTCTCGTCAATATTTTTCGTTTTTTCAATTTAAGCTTTCTTTCCAATTTAAAAATTTTTTTTCATTTTTGGAGATTTTTTTTTTTTGCAAATTTTTTATTTTTAATTTTGAAATTTTTTTCATTTTTTTTTAGCTATTTTTCTAATTTTTGGCGATTTTTTTAATTTTTGCCGATTTTCTTTAATTTTTGGAATTTTTCTAATTTTTTGCGATTTTTTAAAATTTAAGCAATTTTTTTCATTTTTGGCGATTTTTGGCGATTTTCTTTAAATTTTAGCGTTTTTTTTTCAAATTTGGAGATTTTTATTTAATTTTAGCGATTTTTTTTTTAAATTAATTTTAACGTTTTTTTTTTTCTTTTTTGATGTTTTTTTTTTATTTTAAAGATTTTCTCAATTTTAGCGATTTTTTCAATTTTGTCAATTTTTTTCAATATTGGCGATATTTTTAAATCGATTGAGTTAAAACCGACTGAATAAATCGAATGAAGAATATTATTCTTTAAAGCTCTGTACATATATTATATTTTGAAAATATTTTTCCATAATTAGGCTGCAAACATTTGGAAATAAACTATAAACTAAACACTATCACAAATACTACTGTTATACATTTTTTTTACATTAAAATTGTCAATATATTAATTTTTTTAGATTTTTTTGGCTTTTTTTAATTTGTTTAATTTTTTTTTTCAATTTAAAAATGTCAAAATATTTATTACTATTATAAGTTAGTATATTTACAAACTTTGTGCGTGAAAATTTTATTTAACAAAATAATACTACTTTTAGGCATAACGTGTTTAATTGTAAACACATAATTGGTAAAAATACTGTAAATGGGTATTATTGTATATAAAAGTGTGCGCAAAATAGTTTTACGCATTTTGATGTATAAATTTACCGAATTTGCGTAATAATACATGAAACTTTACTCGTTTTATAGTAGTAAATTTACAATCATTTTTTAGAGTGTACTCCTTATAGCCTATTTTCCTGATATCAACACAATGCACTGCATTTTAAGGGGGCTTCCCCTGAGTGTTGGTTAAACGCAAAAAAATAGCCGATGTGCAACTTTTATGAGTGTCAAATTAAAAACTAAAAATCGTGTTTGTTTCGAATTATGTAAACAAATTAGTAAATTTGTTCATTATTATAACTAATAATAGAGAAAATATATGTTTAAAACAATAATAAATACTAAATAAAAGTATATTGCTTAAATGGCTAAAACCAAAAATATCGAAACATTAAATAATGATTTTGTTTGATTTGTGACCCGTTTTTTTTTTAAATGTAGTAGAAATGATTCAGTAATCGACATTTTGCATTTCAGGTACCGATATTCGGACTTAATTCGCACTATAAAACCTACGAAAATACCTAATTCTGACACATTGGAAAGAATATTAGCTATATCTTTATTTTTTCTTGAAAGAATGCTTATTTATATAAAAAGTTAGGTATACTTTGTTTCAATATCTTTATTAGAAAAATAAATATATATTTTTTTGAAAATGAAAATTGTTAGGAAAAAGACCTAACCACGTGCTTGATTACTAAGAAGACAAGAATGCAGCAAAATTGATTATTAATAGGTTTTTTGTTAAAGTTCTGCCTATTATGGAGGCTCTAACTTTTCTGAAACTTCGGGTTCTGATGAGATCTTTAGCCAGATCGAAATACTAGTATCAACCTAGCTAATATGTTTGATTTGCTTTATTTTTGTAAATATACGGAGGTTGACAGCTCGTTATAAATTGAAAATAACATAAAAATAATCTTGATGTATATAAAAACAAAAAACTAATATAACTGGAAAATTATTCAAGTTCGAGGCCATACACTATATTTTTTCATTAGGATATTGTCCTAACAAATAATCTATAGAGTTTTTTGTTTTCAAATTTATTATTTGACCTTTTCAGGAATGTGTTGATAGATCTATTTCGGGAATTTTCTAGGTTCCCATCATCAGAACACGTTTTGAAAGCGGGTAACAATCTAATGCCAAACATCAAACATTCATATGAACTAGTTTACTCACTACATGAGAACTAATATACATATGAGTTTGAAGTTAAAGATTATAACCATTGATCAAAAAATAAATTGAAAACTTGTATTTTTATTTTATTTTTTTTTTTTCTAAAATAGTTTTTTTAAAAAAATGCAATTTTTAACTGGCAACGTTTTTGGATTTGCAACAAAATTAGACACCAAAATCAAGTATCATACTTATAACTTATACCTTGCTAATCTTTTTATTCTTCAAGATGAAAATCAAAAATCCCAATTCGCACCTGTGTACCATTTACATATGCTGGATGATAGTGTACCGGCTGAGGGTTAAATAAAAAGTAGGTACCTACTACTCTACGTTAGTTACAAGTTATACTCCAATAATTGTATATGTTTGTTGTCATGTAACTTGTAACATTTTAGACACATTATGATGTTTTAAGTTGTTTTAGAAATATAGAAAAAAAAGTTTTGAAATAAACTAACGTACATTCAAACAAACATATTATGAGATGACGAGATGACGGCGACGACAACGACGACTTTCCCCCATTTTTAGTATTGATAAACGCCATGAAATCTATCATTTTCCCACGATTTCATACAGTGGATTGATTAGTTCGAATATAAATCATATATATTGTTTTTAAAAAAGGTGCGTAAAACTAGTAGATTGAACAACCAACAACAAAAAACACGCATTAATAATAAAATAACGACAAGTTATGTAAAAATATCTCAGATTTTTGTAGTTGCTGCAGGTTGTAATCTTCAGCTAGGAGTATGTAAAAAATCAACCCATATTTGGGGTATAAATATGGAACTGTTCACAGGGATTTATTTAAAAAAAAATCCATAATTGGTACACACAGAGAAAAATTTAGCCATTTGCCAACTGAAATTCGGTTACTACAAACTGAAATCGGTTGGTGTAACTGACCAAAATTGGTGTATCTAACGAAATTCGGTTAATACTGCTGACTTTTAGTTGCAATAAGCTAAATATTCCGAAATCACATTTGAATATGGTTCTAACCGAATTTATTGGTTGCAGCCACCAAATTACACTTTTTAATTCATTTGGCACTTTATATTTCTCTGTGTAGGCCAAATGTGATTATGTGCACAGATATAATTTTCTTGGACGAGTTTTAATGAAAATTTTCATTGAACTAATGAATTTTTCTTCACAAAGAGAATAAAAATGTTAAACTTAAACTTTATGAAATTATTTTTAATGAGACTTTTTCAATAGGCGCACGAGATTTTTAATAAATGAAATAAAATTTTTCAAAGTATAGTGAATTTTTATTGTTGATCTATATAAATTGTATGTGAGTTGTTGTTTAGTTCGGTTAAAGATCATGAATATTTTTCCATATTAACAGAAAAATTATAATTTTATTTGTGATAATTTACTTTAATTAACAGAAAAAACAATTAGAAAAAAGCTATTTGACACCTGCATGAATGGAGTGTCAGGTGTCAAATAGCTTTTTTCTAATTGTTTTTTCTGTTAATTAAAGTAAATTATCACAAATAAAATTATAATTTTTCTGTTAATATGGAAAAATATTCATGATCTTTAACCGAACTAAACAACAACTCACATTTTCAAAGTATTTTAACTTATTTAAAAGTTTCAATGCACTCATTACAGGGTCAACTCACAGATCTAATTCAAAAATTTATTACTATCATTTAGATTATTCTCTCAGTGTATGTGCAGTAAAACTATTGAAAAAACCGATTTCTTTGAAAGAAAACAAATTTATACTTATGCTAAAAACAATGTCCAATTGTAGTACACTTCGTTTAAAAACTATAATTACACATTAATTCAAAGAGTATATACAAATAGAGAGACCAGACTTCCTACGGCTCTCAGCAACTAAAAAATGTTTGCAACATGCTGGTAAAAATTGTTGCTTAAAACACTCACTTTTATTTTGCTTATATTTTATTTTCTATTAAAAATTAATACGTAGTTATATGAAATGCAACACTGCTCCCATTAAGTACCACCTATTAATTGACTACTGTTAAATTTTGAGCAAGTCCCGTCATTTACTTTACGTTTAACAGCTGTTCAAAACATACAACCCTCGTGGATTTTTTTAAAAATGGAGAAAAGTGAATTTCGAGTGCTCATTAAACATTACTTTTTGCGAATAAAAACCGTCAATCAAATGATTAAATAATCAGTTGGGTTAAAGAAAGCTGTCTGCAAGACGGGTGCCGCGTTTGCTCTCAATTTACCATAAACGTAATCGTGTGACAACTTCAAAGGATTGTTTGGAGTTGTTTAACCGCAATTCGAATAAGTTTTGTAACTGTGGATACATGGATCCATTACAACACTCCGGAGACCAAGCAGCAGTCCAAACAATGGGGATAATCCACACGCGGATAATCCACGCGGGATAATCTACATCTATTACATTCAAAAGGGAAAAAACAAAAAACGGCGAATATTATGCAAACTTATTGGACCGATTTAACGAGGATTTAAAAAAAAGAACCCCATATGGCCAAGAAAAAAGTTCTTTTACATCAAGAAAATGTACGGGTGCACACGTCTGTAGTCTCAATGGTAATATTCCATGAATTGGGCTACGAATTGGTACCACATCCGCCATATTCTCCGGATTTAGGCCCCAGTGACTATTTCCTATTTCCAAATCTAAAGAAATGGCTCGGTGGAAAGAGATTAAGCTGCAACGATGAAATTATTGATAAAACAGATGCCTATTTTATGGACCTCGAAAAATCCTATTTTTCGGAAGGGATACAAAAATTGGAGAAACGTTGGACTAAGTATATTGAGCTAAAAGGAGATTATGTTGAAAAATATTTTTTTGCAAAAAGAACTGTGTTTCATTCAAAAAGTCACGGTCTTATTGATCAGAACTCGTATATTTTAATTTTGTCTTTGCTGATTTTATCATTAATATATTAAATTTTATTAAATTAGTATTTAAAAACATGATAAAAATTAATTTAAGCTTTTAAATTTCTGCAACATGGTTTCATTTGCTCGGAGCGAGGTTACGAACAAATGAAAAGGGAACATATTGAGCGACATTGAGCAGTATGGAAACCCACTGATTAACTTCACTAAATTTCGTAAGTTTAAGAAAAGTAAAAGAGTTTAACCGGCATAAATGTAAAGCCAATGGAAATTTAATAGTATTTAACAAAAATATACAATTCATTTATTTTTTATTTTACTATTTAAAAAGGAATAACAAAATCAATTAGTGTTTCATGACTAGAAATACACTTAACTTAATATATCAAAATTTACAAAAATTTAAGAAAAATATTTTAAAGCAGCAGTAATAATATATCATTATTTTTCGTACTACCAGTAATGATATTAGCTTACTCTCTTCCTTACTTTAAAACATATATATAATAACATACTAACAACTAATTAAATTTCCCATTATTGCAATACAAAAAATAATGCATTTCCCATAAGTACATATTTTTATCATTATTTTAAATATATAGAGTAATGATCCAAACATTTTTTGAAAATCTTTTCTAAGACTCATTATTTTTTTTACTTCTAGTATGTACCTATATAACTACTTATTTTTGATTTTTTGTAAGCTTGAAAGTAATGACATTTTGTGCAAGCAAGTCATTTATATTTTGCATTTATCAAGTACAACTTGTCGAGATAGCTCACACACAAAAAAATTAAAACCCATTTCAATTACGAAAACCAGCGATTCAATAACTTTAATTGCTGAAATTCCGCTAACGACGAAAATTGCTAATTCAATTAGAAGCTCTTTCATTTTATTGAATTATTTTTCAATTAAATTCATTTGATTAAAAAGTGATCAATATCGCATACCTCCCAAAATCCAATAAAAAAATGTTGTCGCCATACCAAATGTTTTTTATAGAAGTGTTGTTGCCATAACAAATGTTTTTTAACTGCTTAAATTTTATAACATTGATAGAAACCGGCATGAAATTCTCATTTAGTTAGCAGATTTATTTATCGTATACTTATGTGAACAAATTCACACAAATTCTATTGAAACGCAAGGGTTATGGCAACATTTTTTTTTTGATTTTTTCTTTGCAGAAATTAGAAATCAGAGTATTTTTTTTCTTTCTGTTTAAAAAAAAAATTTTAATTTTTATTAAATAAAATGAAACTTTAAAAATTACATTATAAATTTTATGACAATGTTTTAGAATAAGTTAATATTCGGATTTAAGCAACTGAAAAAAAAATTACTTAACTTAATAAAGTAATAAACCTAATAAGAATTAATATCTAAACGAATTGAAATAAACTTAAAATATTTATTACTAATACCACTAAACATAAACATTTATAAGCAACAACTACATAAATATTGCAAAAAAAAAAAACAACAACAATGTGCTGATGTTTTCTTTTGAGCGATAATATAAAAAAAATGTCAAGCAAGTTTCGAATTTGAACGTATATTTAATTGGCTCAATTATTTTTTAATTGACAGCTTTTCAAATTTTCTTCTTCTTTATTTGCATATCCACTTCTGGATTTTAGCGATTACACACATTTAGTTTTTTTTTTTTTGTTTTTTACATGTTACATAGTTTTACGAGCATTACTTAAATATTCTAAAATATTACATAAGTATTCTAAATACATTTTTATAATATATGTACATTTAATTAATATTATTAATTATACTTAAAAAATAATCTCTATTTCTAGCAGTGTTTATAAGAGCATTCATTGTTCGTAACCCAGTCCAATTTCTTATATTTCTGAGCCATGATAATTGCTTGCGACCGATTCCACGTCTTCCTTCAATCTTTCCTTGGATAATGAGCTGTATCAATTCGTATTTTGGTCTTCTTATAATATGACCGAGGTATGCTATTTTTTGACGCTTTATGTTTTTTAAGAGCTCACGTTCTTTGTTCAAAGCCTGTAATACTTCATCGTTTCTTACTCTATCGGTTCATTTTATACTTAAGATTCTTCGATAGCACCACATTTCAAATGCCTCGAGTCTGTTCATGGTATCAACTTTAAGTATCCATGTTTCTACATCATACAGCAATACTGACCAAACGTAATATTTTGTAAACCTTAATCTTAGGTTGATGTTGATATCGTGGCTACTTAAAATCTTTCTGAATCTGCAGAAAGCACTTCCCTGCCATTTCTATGCCACATTTCACTTCCTTATCACAGTCCCAGCTGTCATTGAGCCAACATCCAAGGTATCTGAAACTGTATACCATTTCTATTTGCTTGTTATCTATATTCATAGATGAACTTGCGTAGGGTGTATTATTTCCTCTACTAACGATCATAAATTTAGTCTTTGAAATGTTTATACCGAGAACATATTGTTTACTTTAATGACAGACTTTGTAGAGAAGATGTTGTATATCTTGTAAATTATCAGCAATTAAAGTCGTGTCATCAGCATATCTAATATTGTTTATATATTGGCCATTTACTTTGATGCCCAGTTCTATGTCATCAATATGCAAATAAAGAAGAAGAAAATTTGAAAAGCTGTCAATTAAAAATAATTGAGCCAATTAAATATACGTTCAAATTCGAAACTTGCTTGACATTTTTTTTTATATTATCGCTCAAAAGAAAACATCAGCACATTGTTGTTGTTTTTTTTTTTGCAATATTTATGTAGTTGTTGCTTATAAATGTTTATGTTTAGTGGTATTAGTAATAAATATTTTAAGTTTATTTCAATTCGTTTAGATATTAATTCTTATTAGGTTTATTACTTTATTAAGTTAAGTAATTTTTTTTTTCAGTTGCTTAAATCCGAATATTAACTTATTCTAAAACATTATCATAAAATTGATAATGTAATTTTTAAAGTTTCATTTTATTTAATAAAAATTTTATTTTTTTTTTTAAACAGAAAGAAAAAAAAAATACTCTGATTTCTAATTTCTGCCATCAATAGCTTCGCCAAATATTTGCTCTGAATAAACATTAAATAATAAGGGTGATAAGCTACAACCCTGTTTAACGCCTCTATTTATTGAGATATTGCGAGTAACATTCTCATTTCTCTTACACGGACTTCTGCCGTCTGATTCCAATAAAGGTTTTTGGATGCATCTAATTATTTTGTGATCGATGCCCAATGTTTTCAAAATATCAATTAGCTTATTGTGTTGTACTCTATCAAAAGCTTTTTCATAATCTATAAAGCACATGAAAACATCCTTAATAACATCCTTATAGTTTTGAACAAGAACATGGACACTGAATAAGGCTTCACGAGTACCCATGGCTTGTTTTTAACAAACCGATTTATTTGAAAAAAGTAGGTACATATTTTCTGTGCCAGATGTTATGAAAATGATGTATTTATCTTCCTAAATTTTTTTTTATTTTTTTTATTTTTATTTATTTAAGTCTATGGAGATAATCCGTGCAGACTATGAACAATTAGTAAAAATTAAAATATTTTAAAATAGAAATACTAGAATTACTTATTTAATTTAAGGAATTTAAATATAAGATAATATCTCTCTTTACAATATCTAAACTTTTATTAAAATCAATTAACTGAAACAACATATTAAACTCATCGCAAGTTCTACGAAATGGATCAAAGTTTGCAAAATTAGATTTATGATATTTAATATTTAAAAATTCATAATTTCTTGAACAACGAAAGGGAATATTCATATTTACTTTACTTAGCATTCATCAACTTAAGCAAGAAGGACACATTCAGCATTTGTCTACGGCTTTTCAGCGTAGGTAATTTAATAAGTGCTAGGCGATGTTGATATGAGGGCAGATTAATATTTGGATTCCAATCCAAGCCACGAAAGCAGAATAATAAAATTGTTTTTGAACGGATTCAATAGAATTTGAATGGATAAGGTACTGAGGGTCCCACACGACAGAACCATATTCTAGAATCGGTCTGACAAGCGTTGTAAATAATTGTTTTCTAGTATATGGATCACGAAATTCTTTGCTCTAGCGTTTGATGAATCAAAGTACTCCAGTAGCTTTATTTATTGTTAAAGATATGTGAGATCTAAAGTCTAACTTTCTATCTAAATGAATGATAAGATCGTTAATTGACTCCACTAACTCAATAGTAGCATCATTCATCACGTAGCGACCATTAATAGGAGAGGATATAGAAAATATCATCTACTTGCATTTTTTAACATTAAGGCTCATTAAGTTTATTTTGCACCAAGTAGTAAAACGATTTATATCATTCTGTAGTAGCATTTGATCGTTGCAATTGTTGAATGAAAGATACATTTTTACATCATCTGCATACATTAAAGTATTAGAATGCGTAATAACTGAAGGAAGATCATTTTTAAATAATGTGTATAATAGAGGTCCAAGATGACTACCTTGTGGGACACCAGATAAAACATCAATATATTTGGAAAACGAATTTCGAAATTTAACACGCTGCTTTCTGTTGTATAAATATGAACCAATCAATTTAAGAAATAATATACTAAAGCCAATCTTATCGAGTTTGTACAACAAGAGTTTGTGATTAACTTGGTCGTACGCTTTACTGAAATCAGTATAAATTACATCAGTTTGTTTTTTATTGATAAAGCCTTCATTCACATAAGTAGTAAGTTCCAGCAAATTTGTAACTGTAGAACAAGAATTGCGGAATCCATGTTGACTCGGAGATAAAATAGATGAAATTTGATGTGCCATAGAATCATAAACGATTTTTTCAAATAATTTTGGTAAAGTACTTAGTTTTGCTATTCCTCTATAATTAGAAACAACCGCTTTAGATCCAGACTTGAACAGCGGGATAATAAATGATTCCTTCCAAATAGATGGAAAATAACCCAATTGAAGCGATTTATTGAAAATAATTGTCAGCGTAATATATAGTAGATGAGAACACTGCTTTAAGATGCAACTAGGAATACCATCCGGACCCGCAGCATAGGACCATTTTAACTTATTTAAATAACTTAGCACAGCTTGTTCATTAATAGGAGGCATATTAATTCGCGTTGATTCATAAATTGTATAAGGATACTGATGAGAGTTGTATATCGATGATGAGTAAGTAGATGAAAAAAAATCACCAAACATATTACTGATATTTAAGTCTTCTGATGACTCGCAATCCCCATTCTTCATTATTGATAGCGGCACGCCTTTTAGAGTTAACAAATTTATAAAATGATTTAGGGTCGTGTTTCAAGCTATCCTTAACTCGTATTAAATAATTTTTATAGGCTGTTTGGTTCGCAATAGTATATGCTGATCTAGCAATTGAGTATTTCATATAGTATAAAGATGAATTGGATTGTTTATATTTTTTATACAAATTATTTTTTTTTATTTTTTAAGCGCGAAAGATACTTAGAGTTCCAAGGAGGACCAATTACAGCATTTGGAACCTTCATTGGTATAGAAGCCGAAAAACATTCATTGAGACGACAATAAAAAGTTGTTAAGCATTGATCAAGATCGTTGATAGCAGATAATTCTTCTAACCAATTGATACTAGAAATATGTTGTTTTAAGATTCCATAATTTGTGCGTTTTAAAACAATAAATTTTACTTGTGTTGTGTTGTTTATTTTTATGCTGAGAAGGATAAAAGCACGAGCAAGTTAATTCAATAGTTGGATGATATATATCCCCAGGATTAGATATTGAAGTATGACGTTCTATAGAAAAATCCGTTGGTTCATTGACGAATACTAAATCAAGCATTTTACCGCAGGCATTTGTTATCGAATTAATTTGGAAAAGACAATTAGACAAAAGATTATGTATAAATTCTGTAGAAGAATCTGAGGAACTAGAAGGGGTCAGAAAGTTTGTGTCTACAGCATGTTCCCAAATAACCGATGGCATATTAAAATCTCCAATAAACATTACCAAGTCAGATGATTTCAGATTTTTCAATACTACGTTGACAGCACTAATATGATCCATGTAAACACAATGAGGTGAATTTGGCGGAATGTATGAGCAAATTATATAGATGTTTTTGTTATTTATTTTTGCTAGAACACATATAATTTCAATATGTAAGAAATCATTTAAAATAATTTCATCGCAAGAAAATACATTTAATACAGCAATTAATACTCCACCACCAGTCTTTTTTTAACCGCATTTAATTCAGCATCAACATTGCTACTTAAACTATCTCTGTCACGTCTGAAAATTTGATATTTTGAGCAAAAAATCTCACTATTATGGATTTTTTTACTGAGCCAAGTTTCAGTAAAAATTATTATATGATTCGTAAAACTGGCACTGTTGCAATATAATGATGAGAGTTTCGAGTTTATTCCTCTGACATTTTGATAAACAATCGATATTAGTTTTTTGAATTTGTATCATTTATTTTAGGAAGACGGGCATTATCTTCATCACGATAAATGAACTCGCGTATTAAAGCCTTTTTAGGCCAATTATTAGAATCAACAATTTGATCAAACAATTCTACAGGAACAATTATTTTGAATGATGCTCTATATCTAGAATTCATTTTATGCACAACAACATTTTCGATATTACAATTTTGAAATTGAGATTGTATATAAAATTTCACTTCATCAGCAGTAGTATCAGCTGCAAAACGGGACGCAAAAATAGTTTTCCTTGGAGAAACAAATCTTAACTCTCTAGGAGCAGATAACGCCTTTGTAGTTGATGCTGTCACTGATGAATAATTAGATGTAGAATATGCTACAGAATTGACTAATGGTTGACGAGTTGAATCGGAAATTGCGGATAGCTGCGTAGAAAGTGGAACAGATAGGCATACTACAGAAGCACCTGACAAATTAACGGTTGTAGAATTTGAAGTACCAGGACGTGGAGATGCAGAATCAAAGTTTATTAGACGATCGGTATTAACGTAGTCTTTATTAGCATTTTGTACGCCATTAGCGTTATTAGATGTCTGCGTTATTAGTATTTCAACATTACTCGAAGTTGCCGGTTTATTTGAAGAAATATTTTGGTTTGGATTAGGAAAATCGAAACATTCATTAGAAGGAATTTTATTGGAGGGCGCAGAATTTTCTTTACTAGAGATTCTTGGAGATTTTCGGCGTGTTGGAGAAGGTATCAAAGGCGAAGTTACTCCTTTTAAAGATTCATAGTCCTCAAAAAGCTTACCATAAGCATTAATTTGGCTTGTTAAATTACTCAGATTATTTTGGATTTGAGTGAAGTTGTTTTTAGTACTTTGAAAGAAACGGTAAAAATCAATACTAATTTTTTGACAGTTATTACAACGCCAAATGCAAGTTTTTATGCTTTGATAGCGATTCAGCCACTAATGTAGAGAGGCCACTGCATTTAAAATGACATAGACCATGACAAAGCCAGCAAATAATCATCCTTTCATCATCACTTTTCAGATTACAGCCTTTTTTAACACATTCCATGATTTTAGACAAAGTTGTAGTATTTTTGCTTGTTGGGTATTTTGATGAAACTACCCGACGATGTCGCTGAAACGTTAGCAAATTCACAAACCTATAGCGTTGTATTAAAATGGTATGGACAACAGCTGATTTAACAGTTGGATTATAATTAAAATTGTTTGTAATGGTTGTATTAAAAAACAATTGGACTATTTTTGATATTCCAACAATTATATTTATATATTGTGAACAAAATAAAACACTTAAAAACAGTATTGATTTAGGTAGTATAATACCAATATTTGCCAAAGTTTATCATTAATTTTTAACGAATGCGTGAATAAAACTTGATGTTAAAATCAGTACAAATCAAAATGCAAATGACAGAGCGGTATATAACACAACCGAACACGATTACACTATTTCACTTCCGTACATCTAATATTTGAAACTTGTAGTACCTTGATTTCTAAATAAACGGTTTTTTTTTGGTTATTAATCGGAATTCTGTAAATAGAAGAGTAATTTTTTACACTTTTTTAAGCATTTTAAAAATTGATTTACAATCTTAATGAAAAATTTACCATAATTTTAACATTTTAAGCTTTAATAATTATTTTAATTGAATTGGTTTTCTAAAAAAATAATTTTTTTTTAATATTTAAGAAAGTGTCAAGTGTGTCATAGTTTTGCCAGCCCTGCCATAGACAGATTTGGATTACATTTCGGAGAGCGAACAATCCATGAACCCAAAAAAAAGTGATCTACATTGATAAATTCATAGAATTTTTTAGTAAATCAAAGTCTCAGAGAGTTCCCGAAACTTTGCAGAATATGTTCCGGAAAAAATCTCTTAAAATTTGCGGATTTTCTTGTAAAGTGTTTTCATTTTTAATTTAGTATTCCCTGTTTCCACATATTTTCCATTTTTCAAAACCAATTTTTTTAACAATGAACTTGATTTCATAGTTAACAATTTTTTTCCACATTATTATGCAGAACCAATTACTCGGCAATTGTCATCAAATTAAAAATATAAAGTTAATCGTGGAAGATTGTTAAAAACCAGAGCGTTAATCTTACATAAAAAAAAATCTTTTGAAGAACGTCAAACAAGATTTTTTAATCTTTGAAAAAATAAAAACAACAACAACAACAATTGCGAGTACTTTATAAAAACAAAAACATTTACACTTTTTCTTTGCAGCCAGACGAAGGAACATCAAAAAAACCAGTTAAAATGTGAATGAGTTGAAGGAGGCTTCATCAGCAGAAGCATTAAGATTTTCATCACCCAGTTGATGAACAACATGGACTAAAAAGATCATTGAAATTCTAAACTGGTAGAAAAAGGCGGTAAACAACAACATCTTCTACTTAAATTACTACTACCACTTACTGCCGATGTTGATGCTGTTGAATCTGTGGCAACAAGGAGAAGAACAAGAAGAAGATATGAATAGTTTTTTTTTTTTCACTTTAAAGATGTCATCATGATTCCATACATTTTATAAGGCCATAAGCAACACCAACAACTTTAACTTTACTTTAAAACAACGTTAACACCATTTCCAAACATATTTTCAAATATTACAATTTGATTTAAAATGCTTAAATTTTTCGAGTGCTGAAAATATGTAAATTATAAATTATGAATAGCCTGATTCTTAGTCCCGGTTCACACACGGCAATTTTACTTGCTCAAGTCTTGAGTTTATAGAAGAGGGAGGAAAAGAGAATGAAAGGGGGTACAGACTTGCCCGCACTAAAATTCCGTTTTGTTTTGTCATCCGCAATTTTCAACACGAAGTTTCAAAACGAAAATTGCTGAAACAAACGTTTCCTGTGTGAACACAAAAGCAAGTTCAAATTAGAATTGAAGAAAACTTGCGCAAGTATAATTGCCGTGTGTGAACCGGGACTTAACGAATAAAACGAGGAATATTTCTTAAACATTCATCAATAAATTAAAATTTTATGGACAATTTCATGATTCGCTTTGCTGCCATTTTGGCCATAAATGAATTAACCTGGAAAAAATATGGCTAAAACTTAATTTTCGTAAAGGTCAATTTTGCTGTTTGCAAAACTTACTACACTCAGAGAAAAAAGTTTTATCATATTGATGATATTGTTTCATAAATCGTTTGTCACCAATTATTGAAAACTTCATAAATATGTTGAAAAGTTTCATAAAAATTTATGACAAATGTTTCGTAGACCTTCATCATTTCATAAACAAGTTTTATAAACTTTGTGAAAAAAATTTTAGCTTTTTATTGAAATTTAGAAAATATCATTTGCTATTAAAGGCATAATTGGCTTAAGTGACTTTATTTAGGTATTGGAATGAAACGAAAACTTGGAAATATAAGTATTTAAATTTAAAAAAAAAAAATTCATTTTGATTTCATACCAACACCTGGCTGAAGTCACTTGATCCAATTATGTTTCAGAATTTAGACTTTTTAAAACTCGAAAATGACTAGAAACTATTCGAAATTCTCATACACAAATTAAATATTATTTGATGTGTTCTTAATTTTAAATAAAGTTTTGATATAGGTTTGTGTACACATCATAAATCAGGTGATCCGAAAAATGGCATACATACATACCTTATCTCATGATATCCCATGGGATTTCATTTGATATAATTTGATCAGAAAAATGGGTCTTTCTAATTTGATCAAGTTATATATAATTTGATACAATTTCTACAAATCATAAAAAAAAAAATTAAATACAAAAAACTTGATAGTCAGAAACTTCCCGTGGTACAAAAAATCAAACACTGTTATACCACTAGCTAACCGAGGAATTGTAAATATATTACTGGTAGAGCCATTGTTTAAGACGCTTTACCAGCATGCCCAAAAAGCGTTTAGACAGTATTTGCTTTACAGCAATTTCAGTGGTACACAAATAACATTTTGTAAATAATTGGCTGAGACTACTGGGCCAACGTTGGCAAAACGTGGTGTCCCAGTGCTTAAAAGTCTGACAACTGGTAAAGCATTTATTTAATAAAAATGATGATGCTTTGTTTAAACATTTTCAAGTCGGAAGGTTCCGAGTTCGAGCCCTGGTTCCAGGCATACATATTTTTTGTGACTTTTTTATAATTTGTAATATTTTTTTTATATATAATCGATTTTTTTGTTTCTCTTGCTCTTTGAGGATGAACTTCTTTTTTTGTTTTCCCAATGTTGGCAAATTGTTTCCAACAAACCGTATGCCAGTGCTGACATATTTCATTTATCATTTATTTAGGTTCTTAGCTATCAAGTATTATGTGACTCGTTAGCTCAGTGGGTAGAGCTGTCGGATGCCCATCTGGCGGCCAGGGTTCGAATCCCGGCGGGACCAAAAAAAATTTAAATTAACTTTTTTTTAATGGTATTTTGTAAAATCTATTTTTAGACCACCTACTTCATGGTTTTACCAATATTTTGCCATCGATGGAAATTTTTTTTATCCCAATGCTTGTCCGACACTTATTGAACAGACAAACCTTTTGTCTAAAGATGTTGTCATTTTGGGATTGGGAAAGCACATGTATCACCTGTTAAAGTGCCTTGCCAGCTGTGGCCGTTTGTCTTTTTCTGGCTGGGGATTTTCTAAAATACATTTTGTAAATGGTTTAAAATATCAATACAACAAACATTCAGACAGTCAATGTATTTAAAGTATGGTCAAAGAATAACAGTGATTATTTTTATTGTAATTGCGCGGTAAAAAAAAAATTGTATAAAACAACATTGAAATTAACGTGATGATATGTCTGTTGAATAAGAAGATATTATAAAAAAAAAATTTAAAAAGCAGAAGTTAATGACACATAAGTATAAAACTATTAATGATTTACAATGTAGCAATGTTCAAGATAATTTGTTGTATTTAAAAAAAAAAAAAAAAAAACGGTTTTCTTTTTTCAGATTCAAATCTCTTGCAGAATGTGCTCTAATTGCACCCACTTTGGTATTGGGCAACAAACCGCTTTTACTACAGCTTTCATCAAATCATCATGTTATTTAACCGTTTATTTGCTTTAAATGTCTTTTTAAATATTCTACTTTATACCTTTTATGGACTAAAACTAGACCGATCTATATTTTTTTGTGTGTATTCGTATTCTGTATAAAATTTGCTTTAACTATCGGTTGTGTTGTGTGCCTGGACTACCTTTATTCATATTCAATATGCAATTGATGCTTTTTGTACATCATTTGCCGCCTGTTAACTATTGATTGATCTTGTGTTATGCCATTTTGGAAGAAGACGACTGGTATGAAAAGGACTTTATATGGTTTGTGTTGTAAGATAAAAAGAAGCCGTCTTTTAGTAATGATCATTTCAATAACACCACAAAAAGTTAAATAGATTTCTAATTTTAGGTGGGGGGAAAATTAGGTAATTGGAAAATTTTATTAATGGAAAAAGTTAGTTTTCAATTTGGCATTTCATCAACTGTTTTTTTCGGTCGAAAATTTAAGCTTTTTGAAAAAAAACCAACAACCCGGTTAAAATCCACATATATGTATCCATTTATGGAGATGTTTGAACTCATTCATGTTTACATATGTCGAGTTAATATGTGTTCATATACCTCCATATGTGATACATTTATGTTCATAGGTATTCTTATGCGATCATACATGTAAATATTACCTCAATTTTCGTTAATGTTAACATATGACCATGTATGAACATGTATGATCATACATGTAAATATTACCTCAATTTTCGTTAATGCACAGACATGAACATATATGGTCCAACATATGAACATGTATGAATCATTTATGAACACATATGTAGCATATTTGAATACATGTGGACATGTATGACGCATATGTGCTCTTGTATGGATCCATATATGTCGATTTTCAATAGGGAAGTTTAAAATACTTTGTCTCTTTTTCTTAAACCAAATAGAATCTCATTATATTATTTATAAGAAAACCCGTACAAGAGTTGAAGTTTGTGTTACGAAAAAATCATAATATGTTCTAGGGTGATCGAGTCGGTTAATTTATTTTGCTAAAAAAAATTGTGCTGATAAGCACATTAATAGTGTGGACGACAACCAGATTTAAAGATATACACAGAATCAAGTAGATGTCGCTGCATGTTAAGATGTAGCAGAGACGAGAAAAATGATATTAAAAAGTAAGACATATAAAAAAATTAACCATGGAAGATCTGTTTTTCATACAAAAGGACGCTAACAATAATAGTACATACATATGTGCATTAAAAAAAGACTTTCATTTTGAGTTGTCACCGGCTTATCAAAGTAATTGTCCATTAATAAAATTAAAGATAAAATAAAATATTTTAATGATTTTTCCGAGCTTAAGATCTTTTATTTATAAATTATAATTATTTATTTCAATTAATTCGTCTCAGTGGGACTTCTTCAGGGAACAATTATTATGATTTGAATGATAAAAAATTAATAAACATTAAATGTGTATTTGTAAACTAAACCTTTAATGTGATTGTTAAGGTAGTGTGGTCAAATTGCAAATAAATATACGTTCCGGTAGACAGACTATAGCGAAAGGCAAGGACATACATCTTAGGTAATTTGTTATGTTTTCTTTTTCTTATTGTAAAAAAAGCGTTGTATATTTCGACAACCATTGATGTAAGTAGTTAAAAAATAATTTTGTTTATGTTATATACAATTATTTCAATATATTTTCAGATATTAAATTAATTCATGTAGCCAATGTGGTAGTAATATATTTTAATATATTTTTGGGAGTAGTGCAAATTATTTTTAAAAGAATGACAAAAAAATGTAGATTTTCAGCAAATAAATTAACTAAAGTATAATTTTTATAAATTTTTTTTTTTGGATTTTGTTCTGCCTACTAATATTCAGCAAAAGTTTTATTAACATTTAGGAAAAATGTTGCAATTTTTTAACAAACTTTTGCTAAATCTGCTTAGTTTGTTGCTAAAAATAAGCTCACTGATGTTCAGCAAAAGATTTGGTGACAGAATCAATTTTTTTTGCAAGCACCATCCTGACTAAAATTTTGCTAACTCTGCAAAACTTTTGCTGACTTTTTTACGAACGTTATTATTACTAAGACTCTTTTGGGGTACAAGTTAATTTTCTTAAAAATTAAAAAAAGTTAGAACACAAGTCGTGAAAGTACGACTTTCCTTACTTCAACGAAAATTTTTGAGATTTTTGTGTATGTAACAGATGATCTTTTGTCTGCTTGTTAAATTAAAATATATTCCAGGTAAATATAGTTAATATAGAGTCTTATATAATTACATCTCATTTGATAAGTTCCCATATATAAACACATTCAAATTGATCATTATATCGCGCCCTGGAAGGCAAGTTTGTAGCGTGCTGGCTTATCAGTGCGGGGGGTAGTGGGTTCGATTCCCACCAGAGGCACTGGTTTGATTTCGCTACAATGATCCGAAAGCCATAAAAGCTAGTGGTCGGTTAGGGTAATAAGATATAAGATATAATTTGTATAAAAAAGATATAATTTGTATAAAAAAAAAAATAATTATATCAAATTATAATTTGATCATAAATTTTTACCCTAAATTTGTCCATATCCGGGACATTAAATTATATCTAACTGGCAATAAATATATCTGATTTTATGTAATTTTAGGCGATTGCAGGCATGCTTTTTGTGACATAAAGTTCTGCTTAAAAGTATTTAAGTTGAAAATCTCAAATTGAAATTTCCAGAAACCAAAATATTTAAAACCGATTTTTTTTTAAATGAAACAACGAAAAGTGTATTAAGAAAAAATTTAGTGTTAGTGATGTCTTATAAAATGTACGTATTTTTTATTTGAAATTACATAAGAGAAATCACTCGAAAGTGATTTTTGTTATAAAATTAATATGGTTGTAAAGCAATATGTAATAAAGTCTTAACTTTCAGATAACTTAATTTGATATTGAACTTTACGAAAATATTTATATAAGCAAAAAAATTTCAGTATGACGTCACTACAACTAAGCATCGGACCACATGTCATCATATCGATCACTACATACATTTGGATTATTATTATATGGCTTATGTAGTAATATATGGAGTAAGATTTGGAGACTTATAATAATATCAGTTACGATATAAAAATTTAACTCAATTAAAATTATCAGATGCATTTGTATATAATGATATAAGCCGTAACGTGACTCCATTCAAAGTCAAATATATATTATCCATATTACATATGATAAGATATAACTGTTTTTACCCAGGATCTCAGGATCTCTCTGTTAAAAAAAAACTATATTCCAGATAACATCTAAAATTGGTGTTGCAACTTAACTTTAAGCTCTTTTTTCTCAATATTAATCATAAGTCACTTGAACTGCTTGTGCTCTAAGCCCATCATATGTATTAATTTACTTGAATATTATTTAATACTGTATTTCTTTTCTTTCAGCTATTTAATATTTCCATCTAAATTCTACTTGTAATTGAAAAAAAAAAAAAACTAAACTGACAATATCACATCTTTTGCCGCAAAGTGAATAATAACAGTGAAATTTAGTGTAAATGATGTTTCTCAATTGTGTAATTTATTCGAGACTAAAATCATGTTACAATATCGTACATAAATATATTTTTATTAAACTAATAATTTGCAGAAGTGTTAATATTTTTGTCAGCAAACTTAACTTACAAAATCGGTAGTTTTACAGTTGTATAATAGTCTACATGTCAGTTGTTTTAACTGCATTTGCAGTTGCTTTTGTAGATTTAAAATCAGTTTTATGTCTGTTGTTTTCATTGGATTTGCAGTGCTTTTTACTACATGTGGCAGATAATGTTTAATAATCAAAAATCACTACACGTTGCAGTTGATTGTAATGCAAATGTAGTGTACACCATTTTAACTGCAAATACAATTATTTTAACTGTCAATTGCTGCTGAATTTATCTACAGCATAGTTAGAATAGGCAGGCATATTCGCAGCCAAATTGGTGTTAACATTACTCGCGCCCACAGTATATAATTTCTACCCAAGTTCAAAATTCCGTTAAGTACACACAGAGAAAAATGTTTCTGTTTGCCAACTGAAACTCGGTTACTATGACTCACATTCGGTTATTACAAATTTCAGTCGGTTGGCACCATTTATCATTTGTTTTATCAACTAAATTCGGTTAATTCAAGTTAATTTTAGTTGCAACACCCAAACTATTTAAAAATCGAATGTAGATATCGTTGTACTAACTGAATTTATAAGTTGTTAACATTAAAATACACTTTTCAATTCGGTTGGAACTTTATTTCTCTATGTGTAGGCAAACAGCAGCAAACTTAATTGTAACATAAAAATAGTTTTGCTCAAATATATCACAAAATATTTTTTTGAGTGTATAGTACAATATTATTTGTTAAGAATAAAATATAAGAAGATTCTTAATCTGCTTCATATTTAGGTATCCATATTATTTATGGACCACAGCAGCCATTGTGTTATTTTAATATTTTGTTGTTGTGTATCAACATCATAACTCCATGTTAGCTTTCATAAATATGCTAATGCAACAACAACAAAAACAACAACGACGAACGACGAACGACAGACAGTAAAACCACAGATGCTGCCTTGAAAAAAAAAATTGCAGTCATTTTGTTCCCTAGACAACCCAAACAACTTGTTTTGCTGTTGTTTCTTCTTCTTAATCATATGCAAGATAAACATAAGAGAAGCAACACTATACACTCACAGAAACACAGTTGTTAATTTCTAAATGAGATTTAGCTGCTGCAATTGATTTTAGTTGCACCATTGCAAATTTAGTTGCAAGAACTGAAACGTGGTTTTTCCAATAGAAATTAGGTTTTGGTCACCTGAAAATTTAGATGCATCAATCGAATTTATCGATTGTTGCAATCAATAAAGTCCCATCAAATCGTTTCCCCAATGCGAAAAGTTGCAATTTCCTTTTTTGCTGTGTGTTGCAACAATATGCTGCTGCTATGTTTTTGTTCTATATGTATGGAAAACATTCAGTCAAACAACATGCTGTCACATATACATCATACTTGGGACTAGTTCATTGAATGGACCAATTAATTGACGATTTAATTGGCACACTCACAATATTTTAACAGTAACTGATTGTAGTTTATTTAAAAGTAATCGGTAATCTTTGTTTTTTAGGAATATACATTTAAACTACAAAGAAATATTTGTTTTAACTTATTTTATCATTTATTAAAAAAAAAAACTCCACATAAATACTGTTTTTCTGTACCAGTTATTATTTTCATTTAAAATCTTCTTTTTACAAAATATTTTTTATTTGCTCCAAAAAGTTAATAAAAGTAAAAATTAAACAAAAAATTTGTTGTTTTTAATTAATTGGGAGTTAATTTTTGATAGGTAAAATAAAATCGTTTATTTTTACCAATTTTAGAGATTTTTAAAATTTGTTAGTTTATTTTTAATAGTAAAAATAAAAGAAAAGCTTTTATTTTTACGGATTTTGAGGGTAATTTTTTAATGCCCTGTTAAAAATCGACATATCTGGATCCATACATGAGCACACATGCTTCATACAAAAAATAAGATTTTTCAAGGGCCATAAAATAGGCATTTGTTTGATCAATAATTTCATCGTTGCAGCTAAATCTCTTTCCACCGAGACGTTTCTTTAGGTTTGGAAATAGGAAAAAGTCACTGGGGGCCAAATCTGGAGAATATGGCGGATGAAGTACCAATTCGTTGCCCAATTCATGGAATATTGCCATTGAGACTGTACACGTGTGCACCCGTGCATTATCTTGATGAAAAAGAACTTTTTTTTGTCCTTATGGGCCGTTTTTTTTTTAAATCCTCGTTAAATCGGTCCAATAAGTTAGCATAATATTCTCCGTTTATTGTTTTTCCCTTTTGAAAGTAATCGATGTGGATTATCCCGCGTGCATCCAAAAAAAAACTGTTGGCCTTCTTCGGAGTCGGTTCACCCGGAGAAACCAATTGTTTAGACTGCTGCTTGGTCTCCGGAGTGTTGTAATGGATACATGTTTCATACACAGTTACAAAACACCGCAAAAACTCATTAGAATTGTGGTTTAAACAACTCCAAACAGTAATTTGAAGTTGTCACACGATTACGTTTATGGTCAATGGAGAGCAAACGCGGCACCCATCTTGCAGACAGCTTTCTTAAACCCAACTGATCATTTAAAATCGAAACCACTCTGCCATATGAAATGCCTATTGCATCAACAATCTTACGCACTTTTACTCTTCGATCGGCCAACACAATATCGTGCATTTTTTCGACATTTTCTGGTGTATTGAACTTAATTGGCCGTCCAGAACGTTCAGCGTCATTTGTACTTGTGCGACCACAACGAAAGTCAGTAAACCTCATTTTTACTATTGAACTCGATGATGCAGAGTCCCGGTAGTATTTCCTTGGTTTGATTGACGGTTTTTTTTTCGCTAAAAATAATGTTTAATGAGCACTCGAAATTCACGTTTTTCCATTTTTAAAAAAATCCACGAGGTTGTATGTTTTGAACAGCTGTTAAACGCAAAGTAAATGACGGAACTTTCTCAAAATTTGACAGTAGTCTATAAATAGATGGTACTTGATGGGAGCAGTGTTGCATTTCATATAACTACGAGGGAAGTTCGAAAAGTCACGGACTTATTTATCCGCCCTCGGAAAGTACACATTCTTTTGAGTTTAACGACAAATTATTGTGAGTGCATTGTGTGATGTCAATTTTAAAAAAATTTTTTGGCATTACAATTCCTTAAAAATAATGCCAATGAAATGTTGGTATAAAAAGCTGATCCATAATTCGTTATGGTAACATATTTATGTAATTAAATTGCATAATTATTATATTGTTTCATTTTTAATTTAATTTATTTTATCGATTCATTATTAATTGGTTATGTTATATATAATTACCGTTTATATTTTATAAATTTTTTTAAAAGTAATATTTTTTTTATTTATTTATTAATTAATAATCATATAATTACAAATTATATACTATTACCCTAACCGAGCACTAGATACTATGGCCTTCGGCGCGTTGTAGCGAAAACAGACCAGTGCCTATGGTGGGAATCGAACCCACGACCTCCGCAAAGATAAGCCAGCACGCTACCAACTAGCTACCAAAAGTAATATAATTATTTAGTTAGAATACATTTTTTAAAAAAATTAAGTATTTGATAAAATTAGTGTTTGCCAATACGGTTAATCGATTAACCGATTCCTCGATTAATCGCCTCTATTTCGGTTAATGTCGAAACGAATAATTGAAAACTCAAATAATTGTTCCATCCAAATAATAGGTTAAAATAGGTCGATTAACCGGTTGAATTTTTTATATGGAAAATTTCTTTATTTCTTTGCAAAACTTGTAGTTTTTCTTAATTTTTACCTATGAAATTGACTAGATATGCTTAGACAAAAGGAACTTTATATAAAATACCATGACTTTTGAAAATCGATTGAAAGCCTTAAGCCGCTAGATAACTTTTTTAATAAACTTATTATATATAGTCTTTAGAAAATAAGATAGAACATTTGTAGTTTCGTTTTTAGTTCTTGAAAAATTTAAATTAATGTAAATTAATATTTCCATGAATTTGAAGACAAGACTGAATCTGTTTTAAATCATATTCATATCAAATAGCTGTTAAATTGCATATACTATATTCTGCAAGTATTCAACTTCTTCTTCCGTCTCCAAAGTAATTTGGTTATAATCGGTTTCCAACCTCTATACACTTTTAAAACATGGTTCTTCACAAAGGTAACAACCACACTTTAAATGATCTTTACACCGGTAATGACGCCACAAGACTAAAAGCACACCAAATTATTTTCTACAGCTATAAAACTTTACCAAATTAACAGATTTTGATCAAATTAACTTTACTGCCTGTTTTACAGTTTTTTTTTTGGAATTAACAAATTGGAATTTTGTTATTTAAATAACAAAAAGCGATACAATGTTTTTTGGTTTTACAAAAATTTACATCAATTTGAATAAATTAATTGTTGTGTTAACAATAAATTTTGTCAAAAGTTAACAAAAATTTTATGTTGATTTCATTTACGACTTTTGGTTCGGTGTACAAATCAGTTGCCAAACAAAACAAAAATACGTGATAAAACTTGAGAAAACACCGAATACATTTAAATTTAGAACTTAAATTTTAATATTTTTTCCCATAACAAAACAGTTTTTATAAACAATTATTGGATTGTCAATTGCCATGGGGATTTTAGGCTTTGGTGCAAATTTCGTTACCATCTAATCAATTAAAAAACTTTTCTTAGTTAATTTTTTTTTTTTGTACAGGAAGAAGGAAAACAAATTTTTATTGAAAAATGTAAAGGACACAATGGATATGCCAGACTGCTGCAGTTTCTTCCCTATCAAGGCCTTATCAGTGTTTAATTTATATGTCAATTGAACAAAGTATTTTTATATTGTTAAATTTCTCTATATGAAAAACTTTTCACTTTGTGTCGTAGTAAGTTTCAAACCCACAGCTTAACTCTTAACATCAACTCTTAGCGAGTTGAGAAATGGTCGACACAATAATGAGTGTGGCTAAGTGAAGTTTTCTCAATCACAGCATTCACAATGTATTGTTTTTAATCAGAAGAGACAGAGTTAACTAATACCTATTAAAAATGTATTTTTCAACTAGAATACTTCCTCTTTTTAATCCTATTGTTATCTCTTTTTCACAATTAATTAAACAACAAAGTAAGTAAACAACTTAACAGTAAAATAGTAAAATCCAAATAACAGGTTGCAGAACAACTTATACTGTAATATAACAAGTTCTAATTTCGGTTCTACAACTGGATCTTTTTATATGGAGGTTGTCCTGTTTGCAATAGGTTCTTTAACTCCAAACAAGAACAGATTGCTTTAGAACCAGTTATAGAACTGGTTCTGGGGCGGTGAAACCTTACATTTCGACTACCAGGAACCTGCTCTAGAACCGGTTCCATGTAACCAGTGGTAAAAGAAGTTGCTCTAGAATAGGTTCGGAGGTAATCTGTTTTAAAACAATTTTGCTGGGTTATACTGTATTATAACAGGTTCTAATTTCTGTTCTACAACTGAGTCTGTTTATATGGAGTTAGTCCTATTTGCAATAGGTTCTTTACCTCCAAACTAGAACAGGTTGCTTTAGAACCAGTTATAGTTATAATTTACGTAATCAAATTTTCTTTGCGCTGACGAATAAGATTTGTGTTATTAAAAAGTTATATACAACATTAATTTGTCGCTAGGCAATGTTTACATAAACTTTTTATTTTAGTATCTAAAAATATTATTTTGTTAGGAAGAATAAAATAATGATAACATGTGCTTACAGCAAAAATACGCAATAAAATATTGTTAAGAATAGAATTTCACAATATATTTATAATGATTATTACATGTTTGCAGCAATCATAATATTTGCACTATAACCATATTATGGTCCTTGATCATATTATGATATAGTCCCATATTATGATTATTGCAAACATGTACTTTGTTTAAATTTCTGTTTCATATTTCTTTAATTTTTTTTTTTTGTTTACAATTAATTTGCCGAGAGTACAACAAATTTAAAAATAATAACTTCTTATTTATTTTAAAACACTTTTTTGGATAACAAACAATAACTTCATTCAACATAACTTTTGCCTAGGCTCAAATGGCAGACCGGGTTGAGACTACCAAATTAATCCTTCTTTCACTAAAAATATCACCATTTCTATTAACACCACTGAGTTATTTTCCTATTTTTATGCCTTTTTGTGTAATATTATTTAATTTGTTCTGACTGACTGACTGCTTCGCACAACTTCTTTCCAGAAAATTTTAAACAGGAATGACACTAAAAGCACAGAGTAAATATTTTAAAGAGATGAAATACATCTCACGCGCCGCTCGAAAAAGTCGAGCTCTGTTCAACTCAGTGACCAACATTTTCTCTTTAAACTGAGTCAAGTAGCAGCATTTTCTGTTAAAAATGTGCCGAGTTACAATATTTTGTTGAAAGTTTTTTCTTGCGAGGTTGCCATATTTTGAAAAATAAACAAGTGGCGCTTGCCAGTTTCGGTAAAAATTATGACATGTTTTATATATAACATAAAACCAACAACAACCCAAATTACAGTTAAATAAATATACCAAATGTTTGTTTGACAACAACTGCTTCACAATCAAAATTGTGTTTTTATAGAACTAAAACAAAAAATATATATTTTCAAAATTTGTTGGATGTTATTAAACGTTTACAAGTTAAAAAACTGTAAAAAGTTTATTTAACATGAAATTGTATTAAAAAACGCAGCATTTATATAAAAATTTTGATATTTTGAGTCAGAAGTTGTTTAGCACCTTATATGTATGGTAACTTAGCATATTTTTTAGCATACTAAATATTACACGACTTTTTGATTTTTAGTTTAGGAGATTTTTATATAGCAGATTTCATAAGTATTGCTGGGTGATTTAGGATATATCGAAGGAAATTATCTGGCAACACAGCATCACACCCAATTTCAACACCTTCAAAGACAGTTTTTTACATTCACCCTAATTCTTATCAACACAACCTAAATTTCTCCTAAAAAAAACGTTTTTTCCTCTTTGGTTGGTTACTGAGTTGGGCAGAGCCTAAGAGAAGCATAGAAGAACTATTCTAAATGAGCGAAGACGCTCTTAAAAAAGACTGATCATCTTATAGTTGGCGCAAAAATATATGGCTTTAGTTAGAGAGAAAATTACGATTGTAAACAAGAGAATTGTATGTTAGCCGAAAAAGACAGATTTGATTGATGAAATATGATTAATACAATAATAATTTAATTGAAACAACCATTTATGCAGTAAGAAACATAGTTTTGTGGCCGCAATCATATTGCAACCATATTTTTCTCTGCGTGTACACATATTGTTGTTAACATGAATGTTGTTGGTATGTAGTTGTTTTTATGTTTTTAGTTAATGGTATGGATGGATTTGTATTCTTAATAAAAATAAAAAATAAAGAAGGCTGCTGCTGTTGGCTTACAGCCAGTCGTATCTGTTAGTAGATGCTTGAAATGCTTGAATAAATAAAGCAAATAACGAACGATCTACTACGAAATTTTAAAAAACAAGGCGGAGTTTAAGATGAAATGTTAGTATTTGTCTTAACAATTTGATATGTGTCTGTTATTTTGTATGTTGTTGTTTTTAAGCTTAGATTAATCTTCACACTCATAACAAAATGTTAGTACAAATGCCAGTTAACTCAAGTCAAATTCGATTGAACTAATTTTTTCTGTTGTTATCATTTAAATTTAGCTAGACTTCACCAGTATTTGAAATAATTTTTTCGTTCTAAAATTCAGTAATCCGTGTTTTTTAAATTTACAAATTTGCCAGTTAATTTAAGTCACAATTGATCACTATACATTTTTTGTATCTCCGCTTTCAGTCTCACTTGTAGATGGCATTAGTTTTTAATTTTTTTTTATAATATAATCATAAAAAAGGTGGCATGACATAATGTCCATGGACGTTATGTCACTCGAAAAGTGTCATAATGTCCATGAATTTAATGACACTCTGCCATGCCACTCTGACTTGCCACCTTTGAATGCTTATGAGGTAAAGTATTTTTGAGATTTTTTTCAGATTTTTTGGAAGACGTTTATAGCTCGCTCAAATAGATTTTTTCCAAAAAATCGGAGTTTCTGGACGTTTTCGGAATTATACTTATAACTTGGTCAATATTCAAAATTTTCTTAGCTTCTGAGTCAACATTTTGAAGAAAAACTTTTGAATTTGCTCTTACTATTCAAGAGTTATTATACCCTTGTAAAACTTCATACCCATTGAATGAAACTAATAATATTATAATCTCTTTGCCATCAGATTGGCTTTAAACTTTGAATTTTGTGATTTTTGGTGTTTCGCGGACTAATCATTTTTGATATTTGTTATCTTGAGCGTAAAAATAAAAACTTAACTCGAAAAATATCATAATTATAAGATTTTTCATGTTTCGCGGAAAAATCGCATAATCACTAGTGAGCATTTTTTCTACACATACTCAATCACGCACGCTAAAATCTGACTCACGCACACTCACTTAGGAAGAATTTTTGCATTTGGTCTGTATTCGGTGTTTTAAAGCATTGTGGACCAATTTGGTGAATGGAAAAATGTTTATTAGGTTGATTAGACACGATTTTGAGTGTAAAATTTAAAGAAAAGTCCGTTGTAAAGCAATGAATTCACTGTTTGTCCAGCAAAAAGTTCGGCCAAATCAAAAATAGTTTGGCAGCCGAACTTTTAAATTTATAGCTAAACTTCGGTTTTTATCCTTATATTTATACACAAAACCTAATTGGCTCAACAAACACCTTTCCAATACCGAGATTTACTATCATTGCCTTTATGTACCAAAAAACCGACAAGTATAGTTTTTTGGCCGAACTGTTCGGTCGGACACTAATAGTTATAAATAGTGACATATAATAGATTAAGCCATATATGACTTTGATCATCCGTCTTATATCATTATACTCGTATACAAATACATCTGCTAATTTTTAGTTCCAAGGATAATATCTATAATATGTTAAGAATTTTGTCTAATCAAAAACAAGGTCTTAAAATCAAACACTTAAATGCTCAAAGTCTGAGTCATAAAATGGACGAATTTAGATTTCTTTTCACCTCATCCGGAATTGACATTATATGTGTTTCTGAGTCGTGGTTTCTTCCTGACGTCAACGATAGTATTTACGAATTACCTGGCTTTAAACTTTATCGGGACGATCGTTAGAGGTAACATAAACTGTTCTATTATAAAAACCTCAAAACAGGACCAAGATCTTCGTACAGGAAATTTAGTGACTATGGAATACCTCTTTATTGAGGTTATAACTAAGGACAAGGAAAATGTACTTATTGGGTGTGTTTACAGACGTAATCGGTACATTGATTTCACGCAGTTGATTAACACTATTGAGGAATTATTTCTTCATTACAATAATATAATTATCACTGGCGATTTTAATAACAACATTTTAGTTGACAGTTCATTAACTGTACCAATGGAAACATTAGGTTTATTTCCAGTCAATACCATAATTCCCACTCATTTTCCTTCAGCAGCACAGAATAGTCTCATTGATATTATATTTGTCAACCAACAGACACAAGGTTCTTCTCTATCATCAAATATCAGCCTCATGCTTTTCTAAACATGACATTGTGTTTGTGACTTACGACACTTTTGTGAACACGGAAAATAAATATATAACATACCGCGATTTTCGAAATATCGATTATACGATACTGGATCAACATGTTGGGAATATTTGCTGGAATACTGTTTATTCACTTGAAAATGTTAATGATCAACTAGCATTTCTTCAACATAACGTAAATGAAATATTCAACATCTGTGTACCTCTGAAAACAAAATTAACCAGGAACAAACAGCAACCATGGTTCACTACTGAAATAAAAAATCTTATTAATGAGCGAGATTTAGCGTATAATAGATGGAAAAAGTACAAAACTTCTACTCTACTCTTGAACTTTTTAAGTCAGCCCGCAGAGAAGTCGTTAAAAATATCTCAATCTCCAAAATGTCATATTACAAACACAAGTTTAAATCTGCTATCAATAGTAAATCTAAATGGATGGAAATCCGCAACATTGGCATTGGCCGGAAAAACTCAACCATAGACACGGATATCGATGTTGATGACTTAAACCAACGCTTCGTTGAAATCAATCTACCAAAACCTACTTTTAACATATATGATACCATATCCACCGCACCAATTGAAAATCCTTTCTGCTTTAAATGCGTTGATCAATGTGATGTTCTAAAAAGCATTTTGAACGTCAAATCCAATGCCATGGGTAGTGATGAAATTGATCCTACATTCTTAAAACCTCTTCTCCCAAAACTTCTGCCAATCATAACTGCTATATTCAACAACATTCTCACCAAATCAATTTATCCAGATTGTTGGAACACTTCGAAGATAATTCCTATTCCAAAATCAGGCAAAGATTATCGCCCAATAGCCATTCTTCCATTTCTGTCTAAGGCATTGGAAATTATAATATACGATCAAATGAACAATTTTCTTCAAACACTTAAGCTTTTATCTCCGAAACAATCAGGATTCATGAAAGGACGAAGTTGCATAACAGCCTTGGTTGATGTAGTCGAAGACCTTAGAGTACAACTAGACAGTAATATGGTTTCCTTTCTGGTGCTTCTGGATCACAGCAAAGCATTTGATACTGTAGATCACTCGATCCTAGTGGCAAAACTCGAAAAACTATTTTTCTTCTCCCGCTCTGCATGTAAACTCATAAAGTCATACCTTGAGTGTCGTTTCCAGTTGGTTCACGTTAATGGACGGAGTTCTAAGAGTTACAAAATCTTTTTACCTTGTCATGAACTTGTAAACTTTGTCATTATCAAATTGGTTTTCTTAACTTTAATTACACTAATTTTATATTTCATTTAAAAATTCCTTCTTAAAATTATAATTTTGTGATTTTTAGGATTTTTTTTGGGTTATAAATACTGGAAACTTTGTGCTCACCAAATTAATTTTTAACTAAACATTTATTGGATATTATTAAATTTTTACTTTTAATTTAAAATCCAACAAGAGTTTAATTGAAATTTTGTTACTCTGTACCTATAAATTAGCCCTTATTAACGACCTATACTCTCAGTAATAAATATGGACCGGGTTCTAGACCGGGACGGTGGGTCCAAAAATACTGTTTTTAAGCGAAATTTTGTCATACATTCTACCTAAATTTCGGTTGATTTTACATTCAACTGTTAGTTTTAATTTGTAACTGACTTTTTGAGCTGAAATTGAGTCTCAACTTCAATGAAAATTCTGATGGCGCAAATTTAGATACTATTTGTACACAAAAAAAAACCCCCCATTTCAATCACGAAAACCACAGATTCAATAACATTAATTGCTGAAATTCCGCCAACAACGAAAATTGCTAATTCAATTAGAAATTGATAGCTCTTGAATTGAATTATTTTTCAATTAAATAAACTCATTTGATTAGAACTTGATCAATATCGAATACCTTCCCAAAAACAAAAAAAAAAAAACAATGTTGTTGCCATACCAAATTATTTGTTTTATAGAAATGTTGTTACCATACCAAATGTTTTTTTATAGCAAGAATTTTATAACATTGAATTTAAACCGGCATGAAATTCTCATATAGTTAATAGATTTATTTATACTTATGTGAACAAATTCACACAAAAATTAGTTTTTTCTTTCTATTATGGCAAATTTTTTTGATTTTTCTTCGCAGAAATTAGCCCTTTTGCTGGAATCAGAGTATATTTTGTTTGATATAATTTTTAGTTTATTTTTGCATTTTCTTTCTGTTTAATAGAGTTGGGATTAATCGTTCATTTTGGTGACTCGTTCATTATCGTTTAGTTCGAGTCAGTGAACTAATTCGTTCAAATCGTTCAATCGTTCTTTTTTGCTTTGACTTATGAGTGGTCTGCCTGTTGTGAACTTTGTCGTTCGTTTGAGAATTATTACGCACTATTCATGTTTTACGAGTTTTTTCACAAATTTTAATGTACATAGACAAAAAGTGTTATAAAATTGCAACTTTTCTAACAAAAACTTATTTATTTTGTGTAAAAAAACATTTATTTTTATGACTTTAATTATTTTTTCTAAAAAAACATAATAGCTCTTGCAAGCAATTTGATTGAATAGAGATGCAATTGTTCTATGAATAAAAAGAACGAAATGAACGATCGAATATTGGTGAACGAATCATATCGTTCAATTGAGTGAGTCGTTCAATTGAACTAGTTTGTTCATGAACGACACAACTCTACTGTTGAAAAGAATTTTTGTAAAACGAAATTAAACTTTAAAAATTACTTTATCAATTTTATTATAATGTTTTAGAATAAATAAATATTCAGATTTACAACAACTGAAACAACTGACTTAATAAAGTAGTAAACCTAATAAGAATTATATATTAATTGAAATAAATTTAAAATATTTATTACTAATACCACTAAACATAAACATTTATAAAAAGCAACTGAATAAATATTACTAAAAATAACAACTCTGTGTTGGAGTTTGCTTCTGAGCGATAATATAAAAAAAATGTCAAGCAAGTTCCGAATTTGAGCAAAAATTTAATTGATTCAATTAAGTTTTAATTGACAGCTTTTAGAATTTTCAACAAACCGATTTAATTGAAAAAAGTATTGAAATAATTTTTCTGTGTACCAGAATTTTTAAATATTTGTACAGGCTATATTTATGAGTGTAACATCATGTTTAGTAAGAAAGAGTACGTTGCTTTGCTTTTTTGAAGCCTGTTTCAATATGCTAATTGGTATTCAAGATATGATGTTCACTGGTATAAGTTGTTTGTGTTTAGCATGTTTTTGTTGCTGCCAAATCAAAAACATGATGGTGTTTTTTTTAACATTTACATGATGATTTATTAAAAAAAGGTGGATCTTTAAATTTTTTTTGTTTGTGGTTGTAGAAAAAACAGTTGAGGAAAAATGGTGTTTAAAAAATAATTAAACTATATATAATTTTAATTTAATTTAATGATTGTTTATTAGTGTCCGACCGAAGACTTCGGCCAAAAAATAATATTTGTTCGTTTTTTTTTTTTTGGTTTTTGGAGTAAATGTGGGCAAATTTTGATATTGAAAATATATTTGTTAGGCCTTTTTGTTCGATTTTGAGTATAGGATGAAGCTGCTTCATAAACTTTTATGAAGTGTTTCATAAATACTAAGAAACATTTCATAAATAGGATGAAAAATGTTTATAAATAGTATGAAATATGTTTATAAATTATGTTTACAATTTTTCCCTAAAATTTCTTTATATTATTTACACATAAAAAAATAAAGTACCAAACGAATTGAAAAAAGTGTATTATGGTGGCGACAACCAATAATTTCGATTGGTACAACCATATTCAAATGTAATTTCAGAATATTTAGCTTGGTGCCACTAAAATTCTGTTGTATTAGCCGAATTTTGTTGTGATAATGAATATAGTGCCAGTCGACTTCTGTCGTAGCAGCTGAATTTTTTCTCTGTGTATACAAAAACGATGCGACCTGTTTTGTTAATTCTTTTTATTTACCATAATAATTTCAGTTTACTTGAAACTAAAAACAAAGCAGCTACAAAGGAAAGATAAATAGAATTTTAATTTAAATTATTTTCAAAATTGAATTTTTTATAAAAACATCATCTACAGTTCGAAAATTAAAATCGAAATTTAAAAAAAAAAAAAAACATTTCTTAAATTTTTAAAAGCAATTTAACTTATTTAAATAATGTTAAGTTTCCTTCGATCTTCTTTTATTGCATTGTTTTTAGTTTAAACGAGCTTAAGATCATTTATTTTTTTATTATTTATTTGCAATATTTCGTCTCCACATTGGGTGACTTCTTCAGGGAACAAATATTACAATTTGAAAAATTAGTTTTTTAGTTTTTCTTAAGCTCGTTTAAGCTAAGAAGAATTATTTAAATGATTATATGTACTTTTGAATTTTAATTTTAGATTTTGATGGTTGATGTTTAATGTTTTTACCTTTATTTTCTTTTAGTGTACATTTTTTATAAATAAAATTAATCTTTTTAAAAAACATTAATTAAAATTCCGTAATTTTAAATTATATTATAAAAATTCTATTTAAAATTAAGAGCAATTCAAATATTATTCAGTAATTTTCAGAATTTTAAATAAATTTTAGTAGATTTTGAATTTTTTAAAAAAATTAATTGTAGATGATATTTTCTATAGTTCAAATGAAAAATAAAAATTAAAATTTTTTATTTCTAAACTCCGCTATTTCTCCCTAAAAAACTAAAATTTCTTTTCACAAAGTTTATGAAATTTTACCATGAAATGATAAAGGTCTATGAAACATTTGTCATCAATTTTTCATGAGACTCTTCACCATATTTATGAAAACTGCACAAATATGATGTATAATTGATGACAAAGTTCATCAATAATAATAATAGTTTCTTTATTTACATAATCTTTGCAATGCATGTAATTGTGATTTTACGTATAATAAAGAGTAAAACTTATCGAAAATGTTTATAATAAAACATTTTTCCTGAGTGCACGGACTTTTCTTTAAATTTGACACTCAAAATCGCGTCGTGAAAGCTCAATACAAATGTTTCCATTTGTGAAATTTGTCCAAATGTACAAATTAAAATACGTACAAAAAGCATTTTCTGGCCGAAGTCTTCGGTGGGACCCTAATGTTAATTTAAAAATATACACTTAAAACAATTAGTCAGTGAAATTTTTTTTAAGGTATGTACAATAAATTAAGAAAATACATTTTGTACTATCATCTTTACGCAGTTGTCCCTAGGTAATGCCAACGATAGAAACTAAAAAGTCATATATATTGTAATGTAAAATTCATTATTTGAACACTAAATTTTACAAAAATTCCCAAAAAAAAAGCATTAAACAAGATGCTTCCCATTTTTGTACCTAAACTAGCTCTCGAGTGCGCTACGTATCATCATGTTTGAAATTAAGAAGAACTTTCCTTTCGTTAGTGTACCCACACTTGTATGTTACTACACGTACCGGGTTTGGGCTCTGAGTGGCCTCCTTAACCGAAAATAATAAAAAAATTGTTTTTTAATTCTGGAGGGAACCACCTACTTCTTTTTGCAGAACGCACCATAAAGTTCAGTTTAGCCATGATTTTTGCTATTTTTTCTATTATTTAAAACAAAACTGCAATTTCTTCTATAAATGACTGCTTTTTCACTTAAAAATATAGATATTGTAATACAACTCAAACAACTACAAATATTTACAGCAGAAGTTCCCTGAGTGTTGATATGTAAGAACGCACAATTTCTGGAAATCGGAACGTTTTGTCTTACATTTTTTTTTATAGTTTTTATGTCCACATAAACTATCCGTTCATTTTTTTATGATAATGTCTTTAATTGGACAAGGTTATTTAAAAATATCTTGATAAATTTCAAAAAATGGGATATTCTAGGCATTGGTCTCTGTGCAGAATTTTTTTTTCTCCAAATGACCAACGAAAAGTATTTTTTATCAACACAGTATTATCCATACACTCAAAAAAATAAGTTAGTAGAAAAGTTAGTAAAACATCTTGTAAATCAGGTATACTATTTTTCAAAAAATGTTTTGTTAAAATTATGTTTTAAACTAAAACTTTAGTTATACTTAGTCAGCACTTAACTGATTTGAACTAATGTTTTACTAATATTTTATTTTGGTAAAAAAAAAATTGTGCTAATCACATCAATAGTGTGAACGACAACCAGATTAAAAATTATACGCAGAATGAATTAGATGTCAAGATGTAGTAGTCACGAGGAAAATTATACTAAAAAGTACAACCCTAGTGAGACACATAATAAAAATCAACCATTGAAAGATTTTTCTATCTGTTTTTCATACATAAACAAAATTGTGGAGTGGAAAAATTTTAATTTTGCGTTTTCACCGGCTTGTGAAAGTAATTGTATATTAATTAAATAAAATACAAAATATAATATTTAAATTTAAAAAAGATTAAATGTATATTTGTAGTCAAATTGAGTGGTCAAGTTGATAACAAATATACAGCAGGTTAGACTAAAGCGAAAGACAAAGCCATACATCTTAGGTAAATTTTTATGTTTCCTTTATCTTATTGCAAAAATTTGTAATTGTATATGTTATATTTTGTTATTTTTCCGTTTCGTTTCTATAATTCTCTGCGGCATAAGCGTTCCTTTAAAAGATAGCATCATTGAGATAACCATTGATTTAAGTAGTTGAAAGATAATTTTTTTATGTTATATATAATAATTTCTATATATTTGCAGATATTACAATAATTCATGTCGTCATTAGAATTAGAAAAGAAAATCATAGTATTCGGGATTTCCCGTTTGTCATCCCTAATATGGTGCACACAGAGAAATAAAGTGCCAACCGAATTGAAAAGTAAATTCATTTAGTGCAACGATATTAACATTAGATTTCAGAATATTTTGTGAGTTGCAACTAAAATTCAGTTGAATTTAACGAATTTTTTTGTAAAAACTAATGTTCAGTTTTACCAACCGACTGAAATTCGTAATAACCGAATTTGAGTTGCAGTAGCCGAGTTTCGGTTGGCAAAATAGCTACATTTTTCTCTGTGTCTGCTCTTAATCAAATTTAGTGTTTGTCGCTTTTACATTCGGTTGGCACTTTATTTTTCTGTGTGTAACATTCGTTTAGAAAATTGTTTAAAACATCTAAAAGCTTCACCAAATAACTTTAGATTTAAGTATAAGAAAACATGCTCATTAATTATTTAGTTTAAAGCTTATTAGCTAAAATTACGTATTATTTTAAGTATTAATTTCTCTAATGTTAATTTCTATAAAAAAAACCCAATATTGTTTAAAATTTCCCCTTATTATACAATAAAAACCGTTTTCTAAACCTGAAGTCTAGACAGTGAAATCATAATTTTTTTGGACACTATACCCTGATTTATGACTTCTACAAATAAAACTTAATAAAATGAAATATTTTAAGGCCACATTACTAATAATTAAAACTTATATTAAATTTTAATGTAATATATATTAAAACAAAGCGAAAAATACCAAACAAATTCAAATAGATGCAAACAAATACTACACGCCAAAAACACATTTGTAATGGCTGAGCTGGAACAATCCACCATCGAGTCTGGTACAAAAAAAAAAAACTATAAAGAAAATTGAACCAACTTTTAAAGCAAATAAAAAAAATATATGTTTATGGTAATGAATGATGATGATACTTGTACTAATTGGAAGTAGACTACGCAGTTGGAAAAATGTTTGCTTTTTTAAATCATAAAATAATTATGAATGCAGACGTATTTCTCAACAAGACTTACATGCGTGTTAAAAATCTGGCTAAAAAAAAAAAATAGTAATGAAATAAAGTTTTGCATATAAATAAGCAGTTCATTATATTTTTTGCTAAAAACTACACCATTGCTCTAAATAAAACAAGATAAATTTTAATTTAAAATTTTGAAAATATTGTGTTTTTTTAAAAAAATTTAAATCCACTTATTTAAAAGTATAGCCGGTAGCGTATGCTGAATATTTATTAATATTACTCATTCGTTGTAAGAATTTGTTTAACTTTTCCATTACACTCAGTGTTGCCACCAGAGAAATTCCAAATTACAAATGCAAATGAAAATAACACTACTTAACAGCTAAACAAATCTGGGTTTGAAACACATATTTTGTAATACACTGCGTTGCATAACTATAATTACAAATAGTTTTGCTATTTTTTTTAATATTACAAACATTTTTTTAAACTTACAACTGTTTTTAATAGTGTGATAATAACTGATCTCTAATTGTGTAAACTTTAAGAGATTTTATCAATTGACTTAAGCGAAAATTTGTTTAATAATATTTTGTTTGTATTTCATAACTACACTCACAACATATTGTCGTTAAAAAAGGAATATGTACTTTAGAGCTGCTAAACATATAGTTAAAAACCAGTCTAGTTTTCTTTTAAATCAAATGTATTTTTAATTTTTTTTACTATTAAAATATTACCTCAAAATCCGTAAAAATAAAAAATTTTCTAAAAAATGTTAAGTTTACTTCGATCTTCTTTTATGTTATTGTTTTTAGTTTAAACGAGCTTAAGATCATTTATTTATTAATTATTTATTTCCACAAGTGGAGACGAAATATTGGCAATAAATAATTAATAAATAAATGATCTTAAGCTCGTCTCACCCAATGTGGAGACGAAATATTCGAAATAAATATTTAATAAATAAATGACCTTAAGCTCGTTTAAACTAAAAAAAATAAAACATGTTCTTTTATTTTTACTATCAAAAATAAAATAAAAAATTTAAACAACTCCCAAATAATAATGTTGAGGAATATGAAATTTTTAATGCATTCATGCGGATCAGTTCGGATAGTATTGGACCTGATGGACTTTCACTTAAATTCTTAAAGTTAATTTTGCCTAATATCATTTGTCATATTACTCATATATTTAATTGTATTCTTACCACATCGGTTTATCCTTTACTTTGGAAAGAAGCTAGGATTTTACCTATCCCAAAGATAAGAAATCCAGTTAGTTGTAGCGATTATCGTCCTATAAAAATTGTATCAATCTGTTCAAAGTGTTAGAATCTTTGATGAAATCTCAGATGTTAGGTTTTATTAACAGGGAAAACCTTTTATCGGAATATAAGTCAGGATTTCGACAGAGACATAACACAACGACACACACACTTGATGTTTTATATGAAATTCAAAGTAGTTTGGATAATCATCACTTGGCTGTTATGATAAGTTTAGATTTTAGAAGAGCCTTCGAATCAATATCTCATGAAGTGCTTGTTCTCTATTCTAATTTTATATTTTCTACAACTGCGTGTAGGTTAGTAGAAACGTTTATTAAACAAAGAACACAATTTGTACAAACTGGTATCGATAGATCATCAAGCCAAACTACTAGTAGAGGGGTACCTCAAGGTACTATTTTAGGCCCATTATTATTTTTGACTTATGTTAATGATATTCTTTCCTCTTGACTTCGTTAAAAGGTTACATGTATGCAGATGATTTGCAATTAATAGCTACTGCAGAATCAAGAAATGAACATATTAGAATAGTACAAGAGGGCCTTCTAAACGTTAACACATGGTGTGCTACAAACTACATTTCATTAAATATTTCAAAATCTAAAGCGGTTTAATAATAAACTAGGAAATGCTCCTAATATTTTATTAAATAGCACTCCTTTGGAGTTTGTTTCCTATATTAAAACTCTTGGTTTCTACATTGATTGATCATTTATCCAACATACTAATTTTATGATCCATCGAGTTTAGATAACTTTACGTAGAGTGTATAGCATTCCATGTCATCTACCGATTAATATAAGAAAGCAAATTGGGCATACTCTTCTAATGCCACTATTTGTGTATGGTATAGAAGTTTATAGCGGAACCTCCTCTGGTAATTTTTCAAAAATAGAAGGATGTTTCGATCGAATTATTAGGTACGTGTATGGTCTACGAGTTCGGGATCACGTGTCGGCATCTGTATATGATTTTTTGGGATGCAGCTTTAAGGATTATGTAAATATTAAGCTATTGACTCTATTTTATGAAGTATTTAAAGGTGCATCACCATCATATCTCATTTCAAGATTTGAGTTTGCACATTCAACTAGAACTCATTCTATATTATTACACTCTTTATGCAACAATCTTTTATAGTTCGAGTTACCAGACTGTGGAACTCTATTTTAGAGTACGAAAATAGGCATTTTTCGCTATCTGTACCGCAATTTAAAAATTTGTTATACTCAATAATTCATTAAGGAAGCTATATACGTGTAAATGTTTTCTTATAGCCCTTCTTATATTACTCCGTTTCGGTACATACACCATTGGTTGCCACTTTCATGGGGGGAAAACAGATGAACCATATTCGTGATAGTTAAATTTAGGAATTTGAAAATGCATTTGTTTAATATAAATATAAAAGTATAGATATACTATTAATTTTAAATAATATTAAGATAATAATATGAAAACTGTCGAAAATCTACTGTAATCGGTTGGTCTTAAGTGACTTCATGATTATGTAATAAATAACTAAATAAATAAAAAAATAATATAAAATCGTTTATTTTATTTTAACTATTAACTCTCATAGTAGTAAAAACAACAGTTTTTCTTTTTTTTACTACCATTAATTAACCTTTTGGTTCAAATAGAGAATTTTTTGTAAAAAGAAAATTTTAAATGAAAATAATAACTGGCACAGAAAAACAGTATTTATGTGTGGTTTGTTTATTGGTAAAATAAATTGAAAGCACTTTTTATTTGTAGTTTGAATGTCTATTCCATAAAAAAACAAAGTTTACTTATTACTTTTTAAATAAACTACAATCAGTTACTGTTAAAACATTGTGAGTGTATAATTATATATTATGGTAAACAAAGAAATATTTCAAAAGACAAATTAAAGAATTATTTTTGTTTACGAGTATTATGCAGTTTTCATCAATTTGCAATAAACTGCCGCGTGGTTCATATCTAAGTGATTTTGAAGGAAAATTTCAGCATCTTTAAAATGTTATATACATTTTCGGGAAATTGCCTGAAAAAGAAACTGTTTACTTATTGTTGTCACTATTTTTGCAAATAAAGCGAGAGTTTATATTAAAAAATAAATAGGCGGCCTGAAAAAAGAGCTTACTGATCAGGACCGGCGTAAAATAATCAACTATGACAGCAACACAATGATGAGTCTCAATCAGATAATCGATGAATGTAAGGTAAATGTGTCCAAATCAACCGTAAGTACACTGAGAGACTTCTCTACAAGATGTCAATGAATTTTTGATTTAAATCTATGAATTGTCACTGGAAGTCGTCCATTGAAACTTTTCATTAAATTAATGTAATTTTTATAAAATTTTATGAAAAATTTCATATTTCTTATAAAAAATGAATACGCCTAATAAAGTTTTATTAAAAATTGTTTCATTAAAGCTATTAAGCTTTTCATGAAGTTTAAGAAACATTGCGAAGAAAACTGCATTAAATTAGTGAAAAAATGTCATTAAAACTAGTCCAAGGACAATTAAAAACTTCATTTGTAAACAAAAAGAGATAGGATTAAGAAGAAGAAGCATTCTAGTTGAGAAATAAATGGTGCATTGGTATTAGTTAATTCTGTCTCTTCTGATCGAATTCTGATCGAAACAATACTTGTGTGTACGTAGTATGACAAAAACTCCACTTAGCCACAGTCATCGCTGTGTCGACCGTGGCTCAACTCGTTAAGAGGTGAGATTACGATGCATAGCTTGATGCTAAGGCAGTGAGTTCGAATACCAGTACGACACCAAAAAAGTAAAAAAAAAAAAAGTTTTTCATATAGAGCAAATTAACAATATAAAATACTTTGTTCAATTGACACATAAGTTAACCACTGACGAGTCCCAGGAGGGAGACGAAACTGCGGCAGTCTGGTGTGTACCCCTTGTGTCCGTAAAATTTTTCAATAAAAATGTTTTCTTCTTCTTCTTTCCTGTAAAGAGACTAACTAAAGTAATATTCTACAGTAATTAATTAAAAATTAATTACGATTGTCATTATCTGACGGTTGCAAAACACTTTCTAACATAACATTTATTTTTTTTGTTGAAAAAAATTATGACATATTTTAGCAATAAAATGGACAAGTGTTCTCCACTACAGTGCAACTTTTTTTATTTTTGTTAAAGAGAAGCAACACTCAGGAAATTCTTAATATTAATTAATGTGTTGCTTTCTTTTGGAAAGGGCATAGTGGAGAGATGAAAGGTGGTGAAAGATGAAGGGCTTCAAACATGGCAACACTCTAATTGCGAGAGATGATAACTCTTAGAACAGTTGTTGCTCGCCACCTGATGTAGAGTTGGCGAATTTATTGAAGCTTTTTGTGTCATATTTTACTTCGGTGGGGTTAAGTGCTTTGGTAACACCGAAGGTAGGCTCAACGAAACATATAAGTAATAGAAAACTCATACATATTATTTTTCTAAATTGATGTTGTCGTCACCGGGAATCGAACACGGGACCATCTGTGTAACAGTCCAACGCGCTAACCATTACACCACAACGCCCACATTGATATTATTATTATTATTATTGATATTATTTTGAGGTTTCTCTGAAATCGATTTGACAATTGGCATACTATCGTTTATTACATTTAAATGGTTGAAATAACACACAGAAAAAATTATTGTCAATAAAATTTTAGTTAAACTTTCGTTTGATTTCAAACTCACTTCCAATTAAAAGTTTAATAATATCTATTAAATGTTTAATTGAAAATGATGACATGCACCAAGCACAACATTTTCAGTTTTTATAACCAATAATGACAACAAATTGAAATTAATATCAAAACTTAATAAAATCACAAATTTGAAAAAAATCGCAAATATTTAAAAAAAAATTAAGAAAATTGAAAATATATTGCAAAAAATCATAATAAATTAGAAAAAAATCATTAAAAATTAAAAACTCGTTAAAATTAAAATAACGCCAAAATTAAACAAGTTTGACAGAATTTTTATTAAAAATAAAAATTGTGGTTTTTCGACCTTTAATTGTGCAATAAAAATGAAAATTATTCAAGTTTGAGGCCATACTTCATATTTCTTTATTAGGATATTGTCCTAACAAATAATCTATAGAGTTTTTGTTTTCAAATTTATTAATTGACCACTTTCAGGAATGTGTTGATAGATCTATTTCGGGAATTTTCTAGGTTCCCATCATCAGAACACGTTTTGAAAGAAGTGACAAATCCATGCAAAACATCAAACATTCATATAAACTAGTTTTCTCGAAGTTAAAGATTATCACCATTGATCAAAACTAAATTGAAAACTGGTTTGTTATGTGCACCCTCTACCTTTAGTAGATATATAATACACTCTTTTAGTGTTTTCCTCCTTTTTATTTTCACACTTCTTTGGTTTTGTTTCAAAACAAGATGTAAAGGGGGAGTTAACAAGACCGTACTTTGTCTTTTATACAAGTTTGAGATAATTTTATTAAAAATAAAAATTATGTGTTTTCGACATTTAATTGTGCAATAAAAATGAAAATCATTCAAGTTCGAGGCCATACTCCATATAATAAAAAAAACGCTAATATTGAAAAAAATAATTACGACCAAATTCAATTAAACTTTAAGTTGTATTTGCAAATTTTTTAGTTGAAACTCGATTTTAGTTTTCTTTTTAGTGTTCATTTAATTTATTTAAATTTTATATTAATTTTGGAAACAATGCTATTTACAAGCATTTTTTAAATACCAGCTAAGCCAGATTTTCTGAACCCCAAAATATGAGTTTTTGTATGGCATTATTTGTAAAATCGTATGTCGTATGAACGTAGTTATAAAGATTTAAAAATTTTTTTTTTTTAACAATTGAAGTCATATTTATAAAAACTAGATGTTTTTCTCTCTTCATTCTAGTTTTAGTTTGTTTTCGCCCTTTAAAGTAGAAAAACATACAAAAAATATGACTTTTGCAGGTCGTTTATGATGCAGTTACTTTTAACAAGTGTTTAAGCACGACTTTTATCAACTACCAATCAATGTATGTTTAGGAGACAGCAAAAAATCATAAAAGAATAAATGTGGCTTATCAAGTTTTTACAATAAACCCTTCAATTGTTCATTAAAATATATAAAAAATATATTATATCACAATTGGTCGATGATTGTTTTTCACTTCATATACGTTGTAAAGCATTTTCAAGGAAATTTTTTGTTTTGTAGTTGTCGGCGAATAAGTCAAACGCCTTAGGCGACAGTAGATTCAAGCCAATAGTGTTGGCGGTGGCTTGAAGAAAAACCTGTCGGCAGCCAAACGGCTAACGACCGGCGGTTTGCATCAGTGGTGTGCAGACTGATGACTTTTCAATTTTTCGTCCTGAATATTTGTCCCCCTGAATATTTGTTATCTCGGATTCTAAGCACTTATTTTCGAACTAATCTTAGATTTAAAATGAATTTTTGCACATAAATACTTTTAGTTTTAAAGTTTCCATCAGATTAAGACATTGTTAATTGAAAAAACACATCTACTTCTGAATGCTTTCTATTTTGGAAAATTATAAGTTCTGAAAACATTATTACACACAGAGAAAAAAGCGCCAACCGCATTGAAAAGCGTATTTTAATAGTAACAACTTATAAATTCAGTTAGTTCAACGATATTTACATTAGATTTCTGAATATTTTGTGTGCTTCAACTAAAATTCAGTTGAATTGTGAAAACTAATGTTCAGTTGTAGCAACAGACTGAAATTGGAGTTGTAGTAACTAATTTTTTTTCTGTGTTTAGTTTCTCTATGACAAAAAATAAAATTTTCTGAAAATATTAAAACTGAGCACAATCGGTACACGACTTTTTCATCAGTACAAGTGATAAAAGAAAATCAGTACATATAACTGATCAAATCAGTACGAATGGTCGGCCTAACTTTACCGCAATTTCTTTGATTCGCAAAAAATATTTTGTTGATTCTAGAGTTGGGATTAATCGTTCATTTTGGTGACTCGGTCAGTATCGTTCAATTCGAGTCAGTAAACTAGTTCGTTCAAATCGTTCTTTTTTGCTTTGACTTGTGACTGATCTCCGTGTTGTGAACTGTGTCGTTCGTTTGACAATTATTACGCACTATTCATGTTTTACGAGTTTTTTCACAAATTTTACTGTACACATACAAAAGGTGTTATAAAATTGCAACTTTTCTAACAAAAATGTAATTATTTTGTGTAAAAAAACATTTTATTTGTATGACTATAATTGCTTTTCCTAATTTGAAACAATATTACTACTATTTCATAAAAAAAATAATTGCTCTTACAAGCAGTTTTAATTGAATAGAGATGCAATTGCTCTGTGAATAAAAAGAACAAAATGAACGAATATTGGTGAACGAGTCATATCGTTCAATTGAGTGAGTCGTTCAATTGAACTAATTCGTCCATGAACGACACAAATCTAGTTGATTCTGTTATTATTAGATGTAAGAAAAAAACATAAATTTGCATGCACTTCCTTCCTGTCCCTGGTGATTTCACTGCAATATTTTATATAATTCATGCACAAATTTCAAAAATATTAAAATTTAAATAAATAATCCTACAATAGTAATAGGAAATAGTGTTAGTAATAGTCTTTAGTTTCAGATGATAGAAATGCTAATGCAAAATTTAATTTTGTTTGTATGTTGAATTACATTTGTTTTAACAACCTTTTTGTTGTTACTAAAATTCATAAATTTTATGTGTTTTTAACACGATTTGTTAATTGAAAACAACACTTCTTTTCAGTTTCTTTATATTTTATCATCATCTTATTAAAGTTGTAGATATATTTTTTTTTTTTATACTACATGCAAAAATCTTTTCTTTTTTATTTTGTTTAAACAATAGTAACGATTATGCTGGAATAATATTATTCTTATTTTCATGTAACAGAGTAATACCAGTTGTATAATATGGCAATTTGTCACTAAAGAGTCGTTCTTTTTACGCCACACCATGGTAATTATAAAGGGAAAATCTTGTATTCCTTTCTTGAATTCTTGAAATAATTTAGAAAAAATGTACACTAACATTTAAAAATCATAAATGTTGTAACATTAAAAGTGTTTTGAACATGGTTTCATATTTTAAATGAGCGTTAGAAATTATTTATATTGGGGAAATTAAAAAAATTAAAACACCTGTAACCGTTTTTTACGCGGATGATTTTAAGCACGAATTAGATAAATTATGGTACTAAATAATTTCCAAATCTCCATAAATATAATAAAATTAGTTAATATTTAGTTATTTTGTTTTTTTTTGTATATGAATTTTCCTTACCCATTTTATACCACTCATCGATCCCGTGGGAATTTTTTGATGATATTTGGTAGAAATGTGTAATTGTGCCTCAATAATATGTTTTCATTAGACGCGTTGTATATACTTAATGGGTTAAGATTTTTTATCAATTATAATTTTTATTATTTTTCTTTAAGGAAATATCTATCCAAGCCTAATACACAATTTGATCCATCGGATTTTCACGATTTTTTAAATTATTTTATATATATATAAGTATTTTTCGACAATTCTATGCGCTGTACTGGTTAGTGCTTTGGACTGTTACACAGATGGTCCCAGGTTCGATTCCCGGTGACGGCAACATCAACATTATTTTATGAGAATGATTAGAAATGTGTAATTGTGCCTCAATAATATATTTTCAAACTTTGACTCGTTGTGTGTACTTAACGGGTTAAGATTGTATCTTAAATTATAATTTTTATTTTTGTTAAAGAAAATATCTATCCAACCCTATTACACAATTTGATCCATCGGGTTTTCACGATTTTTTAAATTATTTTATATATATAAGTATTTTTCGACAATTATGGGAGCTGAAGTGTAATGGCAAGCGCGTTGGACTGTTACACAGATGGTCCCGGGTTCGATTCCCGGTGACGGCAACATAAATTTAGAAAAATAATTTTTATGAGTTTTCTATCCCTTATATGTATCACAGCTTCCACCAAGCACTTAAGACCACCGAAGTAAAATAATGGATTTGGGCTATGAACCAAAAAGCTTCAATAAGTTCGCTAACTCTTCACCAGCTAACGAGCAACAACTGTTCTAAGACTTATCATCTTGCGCAATTACAGTGTTGCCATGTTTGAAGCCCACCTTTCATCTCTCCATTATCCAATTTTCCAAAGAAAGGAACACGTTAATAAATATGAAGAATTTCCTGGGTGTTGCTTTTCTTTAAAAAAAAAAAATATTTAAAATTTTTCACAATAACAAAGAAAAATAAGTAAACGGTGTTTTTTATACAGGCATAGAACTTAAAATTGGTCAAGTGATTTATGTTTATTTTGGTTTGGCATTTCAACATGAATAGACTGACGCCTGAACAACGCTTCCAAATTGTGCAAATTTATTTTGAAAATCATGGTTCTGTACGAAATACGTGTCGCGCACTACGTCAATTTTAAGGTCAACATAATCGTCCGTCAGAGCAATTAATTCAATTAACTATGGAACGTTTTTGTTTACTCTAAATGATAATATGCATCCACAGAGACGTCGCACAGTGCGTAAAGAAGAAGTCATTGCTACTGTAGAGCGTAGCATAGAGGAACCCCCAATCAGTCTATCCGTCAATGGTGACCGCTTAAGGGCCATGATTACTGACTTTTTCGTTTATCAATTGAACAACCATGATGTGCAGGAGCTGTGGTTTCAACAAGACGGAGCATAATATCACACAGCTTGTGCCACAATTGATTTATTGAAGGAAACGTTTGGTAACCACATAGTTTCACGTTTCGGACCCGTGAATTGGCCTCCAAGATCGAGCGTTTTAACGCCGCTGTACTATTTTCTGTGGGGATATGTGAAGTCGCTAGTCCAGGCCGATAAGTCCGAAACGATTGACCACTTGGATGACAACATTCTCCGCGTTATTGTCAATATACGGCCACAAATGTTGAAAGAAGTCATCGAAAATTGGACCTCCAGATTAGACTACGTCCGAGCCAGTCGTGGCGGTCATATGCCGGAAGTCATATTTAAATTATAATGCCAGGAGATTAACTTTCAAATAAAGTAAATTTCATGTCAATTTAAAAAATTTAACTTTGTTTCATTCCATTTAAAAGTTATATACCTCTATAAAAAAACACCCTTTAATTTTCTGAATATTAAAGTTTTTGCTGGTTCGGGAATTCAAAATGCTGCTTTAAAATATTTTTCTTAAAATTTAGTAAATTTTGTTATATTAAGTTAAGTGTATTTATAGTTGGGACGTATTAATAACTTTCGACACACCTTTCAGATAAGCTTTTAAATTTCATTTAACTTGGTAAATATATTCTTCTAGTTCAAATGGAGTTTACGTGTTTTTTTTTCAAAATTCGTCATAGTTCGTGTTTAGTCGCTGGTCAAAGTTGGGGGTTTTTAAGAAATGTGAGAAATATGTTCAATGTTTGAATTCTCATAACTTTTTATCGCGTCAACATAAAATTAAAAAAATTAATGCTCAGTTAGTATTGCCGCTCCGAGCCGTAACGAATCAGTTGTTTTGTTTTGCGTTTATGGATTGTGTTTAAAACAAAAACAATGAACGAAATCCTGATTAGTCACGGCACGGACCGCCAAGACTAATGGAGCCTTTAGTGTCATTTTAAAGATTGAAGCCTCTTATCTTAACGGTGTTGCACTAAAAATATTTTTTTAATAAATAAATTTCGTTAATACGTGTATATCTCAAAAAGCCATAATTTCTTTTTCTTAAATTTATTTGGCAACTAACTCACATTATCACTTACAACATATAAAAATTTTAAGTTGGGAATCGCCGTTGTTCAAAAATAAACAGTTTTTCCAGAAAGTATCTTTGATTTATAATATAAAATTTAGTATATTCACATATCACCATACGACAAATTTCAATACTGTTTGCAACACGTGGTAAAATCGGTATACATGTCAAATAGAAGATCATATGTAGGTAGGTTAGGTTAGGTCGAAAAGAGGATTCGGAGAAGGGAAATACTTCCCTAATCCGACTCAAGTCCCTGTGTACTTACGCTTAAGACAGAATGTCGGCATGTTGTGCGCTCTAAAAAAATCGGTCCCATGTCTTATTCCTACCCCAGGAACTACTTCGCACTGACGAAATTCCTTAACTTCCATCCTATGCCCCTAAGATCTCCCAATGTAGATATTGGGTCACTGGATAATATTTCGACCCGGATTCCAGCAAATGCTTGGCTTTCCCAGAGATAGTGTTACAAGGTCTCCTCGTCCTCCCTATAAGCCCTACACACTCCCGAGTCCGCTCCACCAACACGGGGGAGATGGGCCCACCAAAAGACTCAGTTCCTTCCTACTAATATTCAGAATTTCCCTCGTCCTGTCCCAATCTGTGTTGCCCCAGAGAATCCCCGTGGTCCTCCAACACCGGCATTCTCCCAGATGGTCCTATGCATGGTGTCAGCCCAATCCACCAGCTCCGCCTTGGGATCTCGAAATTGTCTAGCGTTCCCAAAAGTGACAAACTCCAGGAAAGATCCTCCTCTAGTCAATTCATTAGGCATTTCGTTCCCCGCTATACCACAGTGTCCCGGCACCCATATAATCTCAATGTGTCCCCGTATAGAGAAATCGTTAGTTTCCGCTTTACACCTGAGTATCGTCATTGATGCCACTGAGTCCGTAGATAACGCCCGGATAGCCGCTTGGTATCCGTGAAAATAACAATATCACCGGTCAAACCCATGATATTCATTCCGCAATCGCGGTGACCTCCGCCTGTAGTACGGTATTATGGTCAGGAAGACGGAAGCATTTGCGTACATTGAAGTCAGCGTCATAGAGGCCCAGACCCGTTCTCCCGTCCAGTTTCGATCCATCCGTGTAAAAGTGGATCCCCGGGCGGTTCCCTAAGAAGGTCCCATTTAACCATGGTTCCCTGTCGGGAATTAACGTGTCACAGAGCGTCGTGACCGACCTCTCTGAAGTCCTGTCGCAGTCCCAGTTTGGGACGCAATATGGCCATTACTGTCCCATTCCCCGGAAGCCCTCAGCCGCATCATATTCAAAACGGTCTCGTACTTCACCTCAAATATAGCTAAATATTTGTAAATTCAACAGATTGCTACTCTTATATTACTAATATTTAGTTAAAAAAATATGAAAATTTTAGCAGATTTTTGTGCCAGGTAACTTTTAACTAATTTTTAGTATTTTTTTTTTTTTGTATTTGTACAGGTTCATTTCTATGAGTGTCCTCATATTCGCATCACTTAATGAGTACCAGTATTTAAATTATTTGTTTAAAAATTTAACATTAAATGTCCTTTTAAAATTGCGTAGAATGTGATAACGAAAATCTGAGTACGCAGTTTAATTACATTTGGTCTATTGTTTAACATGCATATCTTTTTGCACATGTGAGGCAAAAAATATTAAAATTTGTCGTACGGTGCTGTGTGAATATGCAAATTTTTATATTGAATATTGAAGATACTTTCGTAAAAAATTCCGTTTATTTTTGAACGTCTCCAATTCTCAACTTGAAATTTTTTGAGTTAATTGCAAAATTAATTGTAGAAAAATCAATTATAGTTTTTTTGAGATGATTGCGAATTAAGGAAATTTTTTTTAATTTTGTTAACGTTTTCACACCGTTAAAAGAAATGGGTTTTATCTTTCAAATTACACCAAATTTTTAATTTTCTGTTGATGCGTTTAAAAGTTATGATAATTCAAACATTGTATATTTCTTACACTTTTGACTAACGCTTTTGACTAACTACGGATTTTATAAAAAGAAAATATTGTAAGCACCATATTAACTGGGTGAATGTTTATACCAAGTTTTACTTAAATCAGAAGAGGTAAAGTAAAAACAATTTTGGCTAAGAATTTAGCGGGTGGTACTGCCAAAACACATGCTTTGCAAGCAAATAAGTGTTTTCCTTGAACAATATTAGTTGTACCTTTGGTAATTTTTAACATAGTGGGTTATGCAAAAATAGTAGTGGTTTCCAAGCACTATTTTTTTTTTGGTACGGTTGGCAATTTCTACCTGAGTACCCATGCAGAAAAATATAATCAGCACAGTGTTGGCGAATGGTTAAGCCTTGGCAGAACGTGGGATTAACAATCTTGACGGTATTGTCCTGTTACACGATTTATAACAGTGGCATACCGTAGGTTTGAGAAAAATTTCCATCGTTGACATAACGTTGGTAATTCAGAAAATTTGATGCTTTTAAAATAGCTTAAGTTAAATTCATTTTGAGAAATATGAATAATTAAACACATCTAAAAAGCAGTAATTCAATTCAATCTTAGTATGCATCATATTTAAATTTGTGAAATATAATAAAATAAAATGATTCTAACTGGTTTTAATAATGGTAAAAACAATATTGGCAAAGAATTTTGCTGGTGGGTACTGGCAAAAAACACATGATTTGCAAACAAAATATTGTGCTTCTAGAACGAAATTAGTTGTACCTTTGGTAATTTGTAACACGGTGGGTTTTACCAAAATAGCAATGTTTTGCCAGAACTATTTTTTATGGTACGGTTGGCATTTTCTTCCTGGGTAATTATAAACCAGTAGACCAGCGGTTCCCACCAACTCTTGCTTCACGGACCCCTTGAGGCAAGTGATCCAGTGATTCACGGAACACCAAACTTTTTTTTATATATTTAACTTCCGCACGGTACACAGGTGCGAATTTGCACCCATGAAAATTTCAAAACGATATATCTTTTTCTACAAGTAGATGAGTTTAAAAGTTATGATAATTCAAACTTTGTATACTTCTTACACATTTGAGCAACGATTAACGCGAAATATTACGAATTTTATAAAAAGAGGCGCTGTGGTGTAATGGTTAGCGCGTTTTACTATTACATAGATGATCCCGGGTTCGATTCCCGGTGGCGACAACATCAATTTAGAAAAATAATATGTATGAGTTTTCTATCACTTATAAGTATCGCTGCGCCCACCTTCGGTGTTCCCATAGCACTTAACCCCACCGAAGTAAAATAATGAATCAGGGCTATGAAACAAAAAGCTTCAATAAATTCGCCAACTCTACTTCAGGTGGCGAGCAACAACTGTTCAAAGACTTATCTACTCGCGCAATTACAGTGTTGCCATGTTTGAAGCCCTTCATCTTTCACCACCTTTCATCTCTCCACTATCCCCTTTCCAAAGAAAGCAACACATTAATAAATAGGAAGAATTTCCTGAGTGTTGCTTCTCTTTTAACAAAAAAAAAAAAAAAAAAAAAATAAGTTTGTAGAAAAGTTAGTAAAACATCTTGTAAATCAGGTATACTATTTTTCAGCAAATTTTTTGGTAAAATTATGTTTTAAACTTAAATCTTAGTTATACTTATTCAGCACTTAACTGTTTTGAACTAATGGCTTACTAATATTTTACTAATGTTTTACTAATTTATACGCAGAGTGAATTAGATTTCGCGGCATGTCTAGATATAGTAGTGACAAGGAAAATGATACTAAAAAGTAAAGCTCTAGTAAGAAATTATATAAAAAAATCAACCATGGAAGATTTTTGTATCTGTTTTTCATACATAAAACAAAATTGTGTATTAAAACAACTTAATTTATTAATTAAATGAAAGACAAAATAAAATATTTAAATTTAATAAAGATTAAATGTGTATTTGTAAACTAACAGCCGTATTTATAAAAATGTATTTTTGATTTATTAACTGTTTTTAAGCAAAATTTGCTATAGTTGTATTTATAAACGAAAAATAGTCTTTTAAACCTTTAATAAACCATTCATAAAGTAAGAAATTTTATTGTTGGATTTACCCTTCTTTAAACCAAAAATAAGAAGACATTTTGCATTTAGACATTTTGTTTAAATCTACATACGACTATTGTTTACCCTCTATAAAAATATTTCTGCAGAATATTTTTGAAAAATATTAATAGAAAGTGATTAAAACATTAGTAAGCATTCGATAAACGCAATTCGTCAAATAGGTTAGTGCAATTTGTAAAAAAACATCAAATTTAATAAAAAAATTTTAGAAATTTTATCCCAGATGCCAAATTATCGGCAACAAAAAGTGTACAAGGAAAGAGTGAATCCATTTTCCATTCCTGATGAACAATTTAAAGTTAAGTGTCGTTTTACAAAAGCCACTGTACTAAAAATTGTGGATTTAGTCAAAGATAATATCGCAATGGATAATAGAGGCTGTGGAACGTCTGCCGCCAACCTTCATGGTCTAACACAAGCCACAGTGTCACGAATTTGTGAAAGAGTTGCTCGTGATTTAGCTTCTTATGGCCGAAATAAAATCAAAATGCCAACATCTTTGGAGGAGGAGGCGTTGTTAATGAGAGATTTTACATCAGTTTTCAGACTTTTGCCTCTTTTTTGTTTCCTTCAAAAAATAGAAACTATACAATTAAAATTATTTTGGTATGTCCATTCATAGTATTTATTAACACACATACCTTGTTTTCAAATTTTGTTATTGGTTTTATTTGTTTTTGGAAATCTAAATCCATTTTTTATTTTTTTTGGCACAAATCAGTCTATTTTTGGTAAAAAAAATTACAGAAATAAAATAAAAACCTGACAAAATATGTTAGTGATGTAAATCAGATGTAAACAAGCTCTTTATTCGATTATTTTTGTTACCATATACTACTAAAATAGAAAACTCAAAACAGTTTTGCAATATTTTTGTTTAAATTTTTTTCAGAACTCATTTTATACGTTTTTTATTTTTAAAAAATACTTTTTAAGTCGAATGTTGAAAAAAAATTATGGACAAATAAACATATAATTGATTACCGGGTTTATTAACCCTCTAATGCCTGAATTTTGTTTTGCAATGAAATTCATACCATGTGTTCGTCTCGAAAAATAAATAATAATTGCTTTTACAAAAACGATTTTCGCCGCCTACTTAAGGCGATATGAGCAAACAAAATTTTAAATCCATCTCGAAAACTAATGCAAGTAAAACAAAAGTTTTTACCAAAAATTATTGTTCTTACAAAGATATAACAACAATCCAAAAATAAACTTTTTTGTGCTTCTTTTGAAGAAGATATGGAGGTTTCCGCTTTTTGAAAAAAGCGAAATTGGGCGAAAAATTGCCTTAACTTCAATATATGTAAACTAAAATTTAACACTTTGCTACTACTACTTATTGCCTTCCTTACTCCAAATTTCAAAAAAATCCAGCCATTAGTTTAAAAGTTAAGAGGATGTCCTTTCGAGATATCCTGGTAAAATCCTGTATGTCCCTGGACGAAATTAAGGACTCATTATTAAATATAATGCTTTAATCTTACCTAGGATTCATTATCAAGAGTTTTTAGTCAAATTTAAATTGTTTTTTAGATTTTTGAAGTCTTAGCTATTTAAAAAATAATTATTTTTTGAATTTTTACAAAATTTGGACTTTGAAGTTTTATCGCGCTTCAAGCGTGCACGGGACGCGAAATTTTTTTTAACAAAACATTTAGCTAAATTAGTTCTATATCGAAATATGTCAATTTCTAAGTATAAAACCTTCATTCGACGCATTTGTGCTCAATTTAATTAAGCGTGACAAAAGGCAGCCTCAGGCATTTGAGGGTTAATCAGCGTCACTAACAACTAAATGACAAGAAAATAAAAAGAGAGTTGCCATACATAAGCAAAAAATTACTACAAACGTTCAATAGTTATGGAGCTGTTATTGTTTCTTTATGAATTAAAACTTTTATGAGTGATTAATAAGACAAAAAGTCTATAATAGCTATTGCACTCTGTAAACTCACGATAAGACTTTTTTATAAATACGGCTGTAAATGTTTATATATATTAATAACCTTGTGTGGTCAAATTGCAAACAATTATGCAATAAGTAGACAGACTAAAGCGAAAGACAAAGACATACATCTTAGGTAGATTTTTCTATTTCCTTTTTCTTATTGCAAAAAAGGGTTGTATATGTTATATTTTTTTAGATTTTCATTTCTATAATTCTCTGCGGCATTTGCGCATCATTTAGACAATAACTGATGTAAGTAGTTCAAAGATAATTTCGTTTATGTTATATATAATTATTTCTATTGTTTTGAGATATTACATTAATTCATATCGTCAATTTGGGAGTATGAACATTTTTATATTTTGCATTAGCAATTTTTTTGCAAGCACCCTCCTGACTAAAATTTTGCTGACTCAGCAAAATTTTTTGCTGACTTTACTAACTTTTTTATTTGAGTGCACCATATTAACTGGGTGAAGTTTTACTCAAATCAGAAGAGGTAAAGTTGAAAATGTCATTTTTTTTGTGCTCAGTGTTTTTAAAGTGTCCCAGTTATGAAACACTAATTGAGTTTGCTATTCCTTCTTAAATAGTGAAATAAAAAGTAAATTAATTTTTTTTTTTGAAATATTACATTTAAACTCTTCTACTTTTCTTTAACTTACAAAATTTAGTGAAATTAATGTGTAATTACAATTTTGCAACGCAGTGTATAACCACTTATGTAAGATTTTGCTGGGTATCCATATCAACAGTTTAAAATATTTCAAACTGTTAAATTTAGCTGCCAACATTATTAACTTTCAGAAGGCATCTACTAAGACAATATATAGTAAGTTTGGACATGGATATTGCTACTGAATTTAATAGTTAATTATGCTGTACTTCTTTTTGGTTATTTATTATAAAATTATAAAACTCTGAATACTCCCTTTTTCCCCACAGATTTTACCTTTAAATGCCCACCAAATGCAATTAAGTGTTTAAAAGAAAAATGCAGTAGCCTCCAACTCATTAATGTATTTATTCAATTTAAAATAGTACTTAATGAACATTTTTTAATAATTTAATATGTATCATAAAATCAACAATTTATAAACAAGCATTTGATTAAAAAAGCTCATTAACAACGAATTTAATACATTCTTATATAAAAACGGAGTAATAATATTTAAGATTTTATTATCTTCCGTTGAGGAGCTGATTAAAAAGCAACAAATCTAAAAGAAGTTAAGTCGAGAAATTGGAATTTAAATAAAATGCCATCAAATAAGTAATTAATGAATTCTTCAGTATTTGAAACTGCAACTATATTCATATGGAAAAAAATGCCTAGGAAATATAATGAATTTCATTTTAAGTTAGAAGGTGGTTTTAACCATCTATTTTTTTCCATAATCTGTGTCTTCTGTACTTAAAAACTCAAATGCATGGAACGTTAACCATCCAAAACGGCCGCCTAAGTAGAATTTCTTTATAAAGAAAAAATACTTAAAAAAATTAATCAAAATTTTAACAAAAATTAAAAAAAAAAAAAATTATAAAATTACAAACAAATATGATTTAATTTTTTTTTCGGTAAGTATACACAGAGAGAATACTATTATATTATTAGAGTCCTTCAATTCAGTAAAAAATCGTTCCCCTTTTAAAAATACTCTCGAATATTTTTTGTAGTTTTATATTTTATTGGTTTAAAATAAAACCATTTGCATAAATGTTTCTAAACATTTTTCTAATATGACGTGTTCACTCCACTTGTTTATTTTCTACTGACACGACCTCTGCTGGATTTAATTATCAAAATAATACTTTGTTAAAAAATTAGTATCTCGCTAACTAAAATCTCTATTTGAACTAAAAATTTGTTAAAATCTTGCAAAGTTAAATTTCTAACGACTTTACTAATCTAGCTACTAACTTCTTGCTATGAGTGTAATTGTTTCTATAAGTGTAGCATGCAGATAATTTTCTCAGTGCTGATAACTAGCAAAAAATTGTACATAGTATTTCACTTGTCAAAATACTCGATTAATCGGCAAATTATTCGAATGATTTCTAAGTTAACTAATTTACAGCTATTTTGCACAACACACCTCATCTCTCGCAGAGAAAAAATATGATTGAACACTATTGCCAAAGAATTATAATATTATGATCATAACAATCATAAACATGATTCTGGCTAATCATATTATGATCACTGGGAACGATTTTATCATCATCTGGATTAATAATATGATTATGGGAATCATATTATTATCGATACGTGTTTCAATCATAACATGATGCTCTTAAACAATCATGTTAAAGTGTGAAGACCCGGTGGCGTATGATAAATAATATATGTTTTGACTTTTTTTATCTTTTTTTTTAGTTCGATACTTCAGATTTTTTAATTGTTCGAATAATAATAAAGAAAAAAATATTGAAATCAAATAACAACAAACTGACAAACTGACAAACTCTACACAAATAAACACGATTCGTCATGACCAGGGACAGGAACTGCATGAAAAATCTTAAAATAGTCTTAAGCGAGTCCTTTTAAGCACATTTTTCATTATATTCTCACACATTTCACGCGGTTTTTCATTAATTTCATCACGAATATTTTGTTTGAGTTGCTGAAGCGTTTCTGGTTTGTTTGCATAAACCTTGCTTTTCAGATATCCCCACAAAAATAAGTCCGGAGCAGTCAAATCAGGCGACCGTGGAGGCCAATCAACATCACCATTTCTTGAAATAACTTGTTGTGGAAAGAGGTCTTGCAGTAATTTTATTGTAATCCTGGCTGTATGCGATGTGGCACCGTCTTGTTGATACCACTGAATCTTAAATGGAAACAAATACAAATCCTTGTGCAAAATTTTGGCCAAAGTTGTTCTTTGAAGACCAAGCTCCTAAACACGGCGTCGAATTGAGGTTAATGGATTAGTTTGAACACTTTCTTGAGCAGCAGTAATGTTTTCAGCCGATCTTGCAGTACGTTGTGGTCCATGCTTGGGCCTATCACCTACGGACCCTCTTTCTTCGAAATCATTCACTACACGATAAATAATGCGTTTTGTTGGCACGTTCTTCCTCGCAAAAATTTCACGTAACTTTCTCATCGTCAAAGTAATCGATGATTGATTTTGATAAAATGTTTTAACGATTAAAACACGTTAGTTTATCGAATATTTTTCCATAATAAATTTGCCACGTGTCTACTTCACGACTGCCAAATATGAACTGTCAAGACTAATGTTTACCAAAGTAGTATACCTTCCCGGCGGACACCCTGTACAAACTAGGATTAAAATAAACAGTTTTTAGTGGCTTTTATGCGTATTTCTTCATATAAATAATAAAACTTTTTTGTAAATTGATCAAAACGTTTACTGAGAATATATTTTACAACACATATTAATTTTAAAATTAAATTAAAATTTCTTAAAAATAAGAAAAATAATTAATTTAAAGTATTTCTCTTTCCACGTTTTCGAAATTTATAATTTTTTTAAAATCATGTTTTTAAAAAAATTTACATTAAAATATCAAACATAACATAAAATTAAAAGTGAAAAATATGCACTTAAAGCAAAAAAATGCAATAAAAATATGCATTTAAAACAAAATTGGAAAAAAAAATTCTATAAACAAATATTTATTTATAGCAAAATATGCAAAAATATATACACAAATTAAATGATTCTCACATACAGTGGCGGACAAAAGTATTCACACAGCAGCAAACTCTATTTTAAATCTATTATATTTTTAAAATAAAAGCTATTAGCCGTATAAGGTATTCAACAAAATTGTTTATTAACTTATAAATTATTAAAATACAACAAAAAACGTATTCTTATTATGTTATATTAAAAGAAAGAACTAAATATGTAATTCAAAGTATTATTTTAGGCGGACAAAAGTATTCACACAGCTTCAAATGTTTGTACAAAAAATAAAATTTCACATGATTTAATACTTCGTGGAGTAGCCTTTCTTTGCTATAAAAAATTTTCCCTGAAGAAGTCTTCCAAAGCGAAGACGAAATATTGGAAATAAATAATTATAATTATAAAATAAAGGATCTTTAGCTCAATAAAACAAAAGACAATAAGAAAAATAATTAATTTAAAGTATTTCTCTTTCCACGTTTTCGAAATTTATAATTTTTTTAAAATCATGTTTTTAAAAAAAATTACATTAGAATATCAAACATAACATAAAATTAAAAGTGAAAAATATGCATTTAAAACAAAAAAATGCAATAAAAATATGCATTTAAAGCAAAATTGGAAAAAATATTCTATAAACAAATATGTATTTATAGCAAAATATGCAAAAATATATACACAAATTAAGTGATTCTCACATACAGTGGCGGACAAAAGTATTCACACAGCAGCAAACTCTATTTTTAATCTTTTATATTTTTAAAATGAAACCCACTAGCCGGATATGGTATTCAACAAAATTGTTTATTAACTTATAAATTATTAAAATACAACAAAAAACTTATTCTTATTATGTTATATTAAAAGAAAGAACTAAATATGTAATTCAAAGTATTATTTTAGGCGGACAAAAGTATTCACACAGCTTCAAATGTTTGTACAAAAAATAAAATTTCACATGATTTAATACTTCGTGGAGTAGCCTTTCTTTGCTATGACTTCTTTTAATCTTCTTGGCATAGAATGGACCAATATTTCTTAATTTTTTTTTAAAAAACAACATGCTTAGTGTTAGTTTTTTGTTGTATTTAAATTATTAATAAGTTAATAAACAAGTTTGTTGAATACCTTATACGGCTAATAGCTTTCATTTTAAAAATATAAAATATTTAAAATAAAGTTTGCTGCTGTGTGAATACTTTTGTCCGCCACTGTATATTTTGTTTAACCTGCACTCAAACTTAAGCAAAGAAACATGCACGAACCTCCGATCCCTGACAAACAAATTTGTTGCCAATCGAATGGCAATAAATTTGGTTGTCAGCACAAATCTGTTTACGCAAAAACAGTAACTATTTCAAGGCAATTGTTGTCAGCACAAATCTGTTTACTACGTAAAAACATTAACTATTTCAGGGCAATTGTTGACTTTAAACCAATAAATCAGATTTATTAAGGCAACCTTCTTTGTGAATTTGAATTTCCTAGGTATTGATTACAGCTAAATATGGTATCCGGTCAGTGAAAGCATATTTCAAAAACGATTTTTCTATTTCGAAAACTGCGGCAACCCTGAAACTTTGAAATATAGCAAAATAACAGACTGGGAGAATTGTCATTTATTCGGGGTTTTATTTTGTTCGAAAGTCAAATAATTTTTGATCGTACGATCAAACGATTATTTTTAAAAATTATTCGATTAATCGAACGAATAAAAATGATTTTAAAAATACTTAAATATTTAAAGTGTCTTTATCATCTCGTGATAAAAAATATTACAGTTTTGCAAATTGTTGAAAATTTAAATATATATCGGCGATAATTTTAGTATATCGAGCCGTTGAGATCTAATTTTAGTCATCGTAGAAATTACATAAATGGAATTCCCATTTTAACTACTAACGTGCTATCGTTGTAATATAGCTACATTTTTGATAGTTTTAAATAGTTTAAACTTCAGAAATCATGCTATATTTAAACGACTTCACTTATTCTGTGAATTCCTTTATATTGCAAACTTGGAAGCTTCCAAGATATGGACACTTTCCCTATTTTGGAAAACGATTATTAAAATTTTTAAAATTGCAGTTATTTCTTCAATAGAGTTTTAATTTTATTTTGTCCATTATCATTTTTTATATATATTTTCATAAAATTTGTAAATTTATGCAAAAGTTTTATTAAAAGAAGTATTTTTTTTTTTAATTTTTTGTTTTACTCGATTAATTGTCTAAATTAATTCGCATTTATTTATTCGATGTGCTATGAGGGAGCTCATGGAGGCATTCACAGTGAGGCTGTGTTGGGTACCCGGACACTGCAAGGTGGATGGCAATGAGTTGGCGGACGAACTTGCGAGGGAGGGTTCGAATCTGGACTTGCGGTAAGGGACGGGGGTAAGGCCCCCACTATGTTACTACTTTGAGGTTATACGGAAGGGATTCCGCGAAACCAATCACGGAGGGATAGAGTGGATTGCAGGGTGTCTAGGGCGTTATGGCCCGCATTGGACGCAGGGGCAACCAAGGTTCATTTGGGACTGGACAGGGAGGGTCTCAGGACCCTTACGGGGTTCCTGACCGGTCATTGTTCTGTCAGGGCTTTCACAAGCAGATGGGACAGGGACATACCGGATTTTTGCAGGTTGTGCGAGGACGTTGAGGAACTGGAGACAGTTGAGCATATAATGTGCCACTGTCCTAGGTTGCAGGGTCTCAGACAGAAATGGCTAGGAGATAGATTTCACTACGAACTTGGGTGTGTCGCTGGATGCAATCCAGTAGATTTGCTGAGATTTGTCAGGGAGATAGGACGGCTGTTTCCAGCAAGGGGACGATAGGAGCTGGTTCTGGGGAGTATATATCCTTTCTATCTTTCTTTATATCTATCTTTAAATCTATCTTGCTGTCTATTTCTATTCTTTCTTACTGTTTTTCACTGAAGGGATTCACAATGGACCGTTAGTCGTTGAAATAATATGGAAATGCTTTTTTCCACAATTTTACTGACCCTAAAAAATCAGTTCTGTTATGTATTTAAATCAAAATTTTAAATTTTCTTTTACAACTGAAATGAATCTAGTAAATTTTACGGCAGTGTAAACACTTTATATACAAGGGATTGTTTGCAAGTTGGTAATCTTAATGTAAGATTTTGCGAAAAATAAAAAAAAAGCATATGGATTGTTGGGTGAGTAACCATGAATTGCGTGTTTTCGGTTAATACTAATTAAAACAAATACATTTTTGATTGATAATTGAGTGTCAATAAAATGCTTTTAAAAATTCCATATTTTAAAACCAGTGGAAAAATTTAATAAGGTATATTAAAAATAAAACAATTAATTAACTAAAATTAAGTGAGTACAGGCAAATATTTTTTTTTAAGTTATAAAGTATTGATGAAATTGTGCAAATCATATATCTTTTGGCGAATACCACCCAAATAAAAAAGTGTGTAAAAGTAAAAAAAATAAATATATATATAATTTTACAGAAAATGCAGAAAAATACAATCGGCACAGTGTTGGCAAAGCGTCGGCGATGGTTATGCGTTGGCAGAACGTGTTATTAACTATCTTGACAGTATTGTTATGTTACCCGATTGAAAACAGTGGCCAACCGTTGGTTTGAGCGAACTTGACACTGTTGGCATAACGGTGGTAATTGAAAAAATTTGGTGCTTCTCAAATAGCTTAAATTAAATTAATTTTGAGAAATATGTATAATTAAACACATTTAAAATACAGTTCAATCTTAGTATGCATCATTAGGGTTGTCTTTCGTTGTATGGGCGAAAAATAAAAATGAGATTTTGACTGTACCCCCCACTTAAAATATTTGTTAGGATGTCAAAACACGCCACGCAAAAAATTAGAGTTCTAGCATAACGGGAAGATGTCCCGCATCGCCCTTGAAAATCGGGCCCCTTGGAAAAATGTGCATAATTTAAAAAAAAATTACAGATTTTTTTTCTTCAAAATTAAAACAATATAAAATATTTTTTGTGTTGGGTTTAATCATAACTACTCAGATAAAAAATATTATTTTCCCAGAAAATCGCTAACTTACCCTAACTTTGTGTCAAAAGAATTAACAAATATTTTGGGTGTACTTCAAAGTGACTGTTTTGCATTTTTGAAAATTTTATTCAACAAAAATAAAAAACCTAGTGTTTTGCTGTCAAGTATTTTATTAAACTTATCTCAAGTATTAAATAAGCCAAGTACTGTGGATATCCGTTGGCAATTTTTTTTTTAGAGCATTTTGATTCTCGGGGATTTCAAGGTTTTTTTTTATTTTAATACATTTTTACTTTAAACAAGGTTTTAATAATATTTCAGCAATATTATTGTATATGCTCTTTTATACGATTGTAATAACTTTATTATAAAATACTATTTTTTCTGTTGATAGTTAACCCATATTAACCTGGGATCAAATATGACCCACGTAAGAAAAATGCAGCTTTGTGTCAAAATTTATAAATAAAATAAAAAAAGGAATAATTCAATTTATATTTATTCTAAAAAAATTTCGTTAACCGTTTCTAGTCTTCGAGTAGGTCAATTTAGTAAAAATTAGAACTTAAAACTTTTCCACAATAATAATTTTGAGGGAAAAAAATTTACACTATTAAATTAAAAATACGTTTTTCGAAAATACTCCTGAATATGTACAAAAAAATCAATTTCAATATGAATACAAATATCTGAATTTATACTAAATAATTAATTTTAATTAATTTTAAAATGTAAATAAATTACAATTAGAAACATAAACAAAAATTTATTTTGTCATCTTTGTGATTTTTGACTCTTTAAAATTCGAGGGTCAATTGTGACCCCATGAAAACACAGGTTAACTATGAAGACAAAAAATTAAACTTTATAATAAAGTTATTACAATTATATAAAATAGCATACACAATAAAATTGATGAAATATTACATAAATAAAAAAGTCTGTAAAAGTAAAAAAAAATATATATATAATTTTACAGAAAAGGCAGAAAATATTACAAAAATCTTGTTAAAAAAAAGTCTATACAAATTTAAAAAAAAAAACGTTGAAATCCGCTAGAATCAAAATGCTCTAAAAATCGGATATCCGTAATACTTATGTTATTTAATATTTGGGATGTGTTTAATGAAACATTTGACAGCAAAAACTAGTTTTTTGGTTTTTGTTGAATAAAATTTTCAAAAATGCAAAAAAGTCACTTTGAGGTACACCAAAAATATTTATTAATTTTTTTTGACACAAAGTTAGGGTAAGTTAGCGATTTTCTGGGAAAGTAATATTTTTTATCTGAGCAGTTATGATTAAACCCAACTCAAAAATTATTTTATATTTTTTAATTTTGAAGAAAAAAAAAGTTTGTAATTGTTTTTAAATTATGCCCATTTTTCCAAGGGGCCCGATTGTCAAGGGCAATGCGGGACATCTTCACGTTATGCTAGAGCTCTAATTTTTTGCATGGTGAGTTTTTGTACCCAAACAAATATTTTAAGAGGGGGCAGCCCCAAAAATCGCAAGTTGGAAAATAAGGACCACCCTAATGCATCATATTTAAATATGTGAAATATAATAAAATAAAATGCTTCTAACTGGTTGTAATATTGGTAAAAACAATATTGGCAAAGAATTTTGCTGGTGGTACTGGCAAAACACATGATTTATAAACAATATATTGAGTTCATAGAACGAAATTAGTTGCACCTTTGCCGGTGCTATTCTTTTTGGCACGGTTGGCATTTTCTACCTGTGGAATTATAAGCCAGTAGACCAGCGGTTCCCACCAACTTTTACTTCACGGACCCCTTGAGACACTTCCACTGATTTAGGGACCCACAAAATTTTTTTTTTTTTCATATATTTAACTCTGGAACGGCGGCAGAAACCTACCCATGAAAATTTCAAAACGATATAACTTTTTCTACAAGTAATTTTAATGTTTCTCTTCTTTACGTTAAATATCTCTGTACTCCTTAAAATTCACCACGCATACACAGATGTGCATTCCCTTGCGCAAAGCCGAGAAATTGACATGAGAAAGTTCGAAACACTAAACTAAACTAAAACTTCCTCGTTTATTACTTTGAATTGCTGCAATTTGATACATAAATATATAATATATTTTCTTATCTGTCACCTAAATTTGTCTGCAATAAACACAGGGATTGACCAAGTGAGTAAGGACATTTAAAATGTATTGAAAGTGAATTTAAATGTTTTACAATTCGCACACCTAGTTTAAAAGTGACTCAACTCAAAATTTTTAATTTTTCAGAAATCGAAAAAAAATATTTGCAACTTTATACCAATTCAAACATAAAGAAAGACATGACTATTTTTAGCAACAGTTAAAAACAACAAAATACACTGATATTTTTTTATAGATAAACAAGTGTATTGTGCATAGTTAAAGCATATCAAAACGAAAAATTAAAATTTTTTTTTGAGTTAAGGCACTTTTGAACTAGGTGTGGGAATTGGTCTGATATTTCGTTTTATGATCAAATCGATGATCTGAATGCGAAAAAGAAATTAAAATTTTTGCAGGATTGCCATATTTCCCTCATTTTTTTGCGACAACCCTAAACAAAACAAAGTTGCATTATTTGGGATAATCGGATTATTTTCACCTTAGAATGGATTATTAATACAATCATATTTACACAGTAGTCTTAAAATAATTAAAAGGTTTTCACATTTGTTCATAGTACATGGGTAGTCTTAAAATAATTAAAAGGTTTTCACATTTGTTCATAGTACATGAACCCTTTGGGCTCGGTTATTTAATTGAAGAATAATAAATAAATAAATAAATAATGAAAGTAATTAAAAGAGGCGCAAAAATCTACATTTTGCGTTTCAGCTACCGATATACGAACCTAATTCACGATATAATACTTATAAAAATATTCATATTTTGACATATTAAGAAAAGAATGTTCATTTATCATTTATGAAAGAATGTTCATTTATCTAAAAAGTTGCGTTTAATTTGTATTAATATATTTATTAAAAAAAAATAAATATATTTCAATCACCTAAACATACTGTGATGAGGGTATATATAAGTTTGTCATTCCGTTTATAATTCTTGAAATATAGGTCTAACACACCATAAAGTATATATAGCTCATTTACTGCAAGACTGACATAACTCAAAAAACTAGTTTAAAGGTTTCAATCCCTATGTGCCTCGCTCGACCCTTTCTCTATTTATTTGGTCACGTTTTTTATAAATAGGGTGTTGTATTGTATTTTTCTCTTAGTGGGAGTTGTGTGCGAATTCGCTAATTATCGAGAGACCCGTGAGTAGCACAGTTTCTCTATGAAGTATATACTCTTTGCACCCACTTTAAAGAAAAAATAAAATACATTATCCTCTATCTCGAAAAGTATACATTAGGGCGGGTCGATTTGTAGGGAGGCAAAAAAAAATCGCTCAACGTACAAGGAAAATCGTATTCTAAGGATCAAAATAAGAAACTTTGCCGAAGGAACCATACCTCTAAAACGAATTCTGATGTGCCGACATTTGACCCGTAGGGTCAAATTTTGAAAAAGCCCACTTTGATATTTCAGAAAGTGGGAGGATTATGGGAGCTACTTCTTCTCCGGGAGACGCGCTAGCAGATTAATGCATAAATCATCATTCTAGGTGACCGTTAATGGGTTAAAAATTAAGTTGAAAGAGGGCCTTTTTAGCCGTGTTTTTATAGCAAAATGTATAAATCTCGGTATAGAGATAGTTCAGAAAGTAGGAGGAGTCTTTTCAAGATTAGGGTCTCTATTTCTTCTCCGAAAGACGCTCTAGCAGATGAATGTATAAATTATATTCGATTGGGTGGATTCGATTGGGGCACTCTAAATGGGTCAAAGTGGGATTTTTCAAAATTTGACCCTACGGGTCAAAATGGTTAATTCGGCAAAGTTTCTTATTTTGATCCTTAGAATACGATTTTTCTTGTACGTTGAGCGATTTTTAAATCAACCAGCCCTAGTATACGTGATATTAATATAAAGCATGATATAAGTAATAAATCTGCATCATTAACTAAAAAATCGCATTTTTTGATTATGACAGTCTTGAAGTAAATGAGCGATATATTTCTCATAATTATAAAATTTTAAGACGGTTAAGCGATGTCCGTCTGTCTGTCTGGCGATCATGCCGCGTAGCGCAATGCGGACTGCTTATTTTTACACAGATCGACGTACATTTTCACGAAAACTTTTTTTATTAAAAATGAGCAAAATCGGTCGTGCAGTTCAAAAGTTATGAGTGAAAATACGATGGTAAATTTTACATACAAATTGGGGTTTAATAACACAGTACAACACATGATTTTGGGACTCAATTCTAAGAATTGCACGTGAAAGTAGGCTCAAAAATAAGAACTTCTGCATCATTCATTTTGTCAAGTTGGCTACAGTAATAATTTAATGGCCATACGAATTTTTTGGCTCAAGGTGGATTTTTAGCACTTTTTCTATATTTTTACACCGTTATATCTCGGAATACCGTACGGAATATCTCTTTTGTGTCTGAAGCAAAGTTGTAGATATTGAATAGGAGAAAAAAAAATGCGGAACAATCCTACCCTGCATCCGGTGCCATAAAAATCGCAAAAATGCCTATTTTCCACCTTTTTTGGTCAATAATTTGAATTTGAAAAAGAAGTGTTTGAAAGAGTGTGCAATATTTATGAACATATAAATAAATATTTTTTATATGGAGTCCATTAGGTTTTTAAACGCGAAAAGGTACAAAATGCCGTGCCGTATTTGAAACCTGATTTTTTAAAATCTGCTTTTTCGAACTAGCCGAAAATCGGTTTTCTAAACTTGGCTTTTGGACGCTCTAATTTGTAGTCAGTCGGTTGTAGCTAGGTTGATAGATTATTCGACATTTTTTTAAAACCAGGTTTTCGGTTTTCCGAAGAGTTTAAATTTTAAAAAACCCGGTTTCGGTTTCTTGAATTTTACAATTACACTCAGAAAAACATAGTTTTTTTAAAAATATTTTAATATTTTTAGTTTCTTATTTGAAAAATTATCATCCATTTTGAATCAGCTTGAGAAAATGACAGAATAGAATTATAACACTGAAACAATTCCAATTCCACAGAAAATTATAATTTTTTAGGTTATGTAAAATTTTAAAGTCTTTTATCTGAGTAATTTTTAAGTAAAAAGGAGCTATCTTTCATCAACCACTTAAAAAACTAAATTTTTAATCAAATATTTCAGAGCATTTCGTTTTTAATAAGGCATTTTGTAAATTTACGGTTCCTAATATATTGAATCTAAAAAAAAAGTTTACAAAACCGGATATTCGACAACAACGGGTTTATTCGATATTCAAAAATTTAACTTTTTTGAAAAATCAAAACCGACAACGCACAGAAAAGCTGTTGAAACCAGGTTTTTAAACCCGAATCGATCAGCCGGGTTGTAGCTACCGCATTTTTCGGTAGTTATCACCAAACTTCTGATAGGGCCATATAATTTTTACAAATACGGTAGCCCCAACCGAATCTGCTTCCTTGCTGTATAAAAAATATTCTCACGGTTTAATTATTTCCTTACAAAATATGTCATTGACCCCTGTATAATATTAATCGATAACAGTTTAATACTAACTCTAGCATTTTAAAATCAAAATCCCTTTTTTCAATACACCACATTGACAAATCACATTATAATTATACAACTTCAAATTGCAAAATACAAAACGACATACAGACGGAAAAAAAAAAAATCGAAAACAATTTGAATGAAAATTGTAAAGATGCCAAATATGCAAACAATTTAAATAAACTTGCCTTAAATCTGGCCGCATTCAAATTAAAGCCACGTTTAACATACCAAATGAGCAGACAGGCTAATAACCCACAACGGACACATGGTATGCGAGCGCGCATGCGTGGAGTTTTAGATGCATGCATATGGAGTTGTCTTAACCATATTCAAAATGAGTAGTTGTTTCAAAGTATTTGTATGTATAAATGAATGTTTTGTACTTATGAGAAAACCTCCAACGACTAAGTTTTTAGATGAAAAAAAAAGAAAAGATTTTTTTTTAAATGACATTCAATAAAACAAAAATTTCAATTGTTCAAAAAAGATCAATATAAGAATGTTCGTACTCTGTTCAATAATGAAAACCACAGTTTATTTTAGTTAAATTTACTTTTAGTTAACCACAATAGAGCCAACAAGTTGACCAATCCTTTAAGTTACGTTATGTTCATATGTTAAACAATTGGACAACAAAAATATGTTGGTTGCATATTCACGATTTGACAGGGCTTCCTTTGGTTATAAAGAAATAAAAATTTTAAACAAATGACTGAATATGCAACATAACAAAACCATAAGATACATGAATAGCAGAGCCTTCAAGTAATTGAAACTACACTTAGAATACTATGTAGGTAAACCCCACTGCAAATGTAGTTAAAAGCACATGAAATTTCACTTAAAGAAAGGAAGACTTAAATTTCAGTAAATTCAACTAACATTGTCATTTGTTTTTAATGTTCAAAAAATTACTAACAATTGTAGTAAAAATGAACCACATGTTAGTAAAAAATAAACAAACATTTATTTTTTTTATTTTTTTAAATAACAAAAACCAACTGTATAAAATGAATGTAAAATCATTAAACAGTCATTTGATGTGGCTTGTTTTTTTAAATGAATTACAAGGTTAGTAAAAAATTTATTTTGTTCTACAAATGACTGACATTTTTTTTATGAAAAAATGAAACTGTATTACTACTACTTAAACAACTACATATTTTTAAAGTAGAAGTTCAATGAGTGTATAAATTAAAAATTTCCAATAGCACCAGCTTCCTCAAAACTTTTTCGACTTTCTATTCTATTACATTTATTTTGAAACTTTTTCAAATGCAATATGTTCTTGCACAGTAAAAACAAAAATCGAGCTTCAATTAAAATATTTGTAAAAACAATTAAAACTTTAATTGAATTAGGACCAATTAAACTTTTAACCAAATCAACTAAAACTTGAATTAAATTATTTTCAAAATTTCAAATCAAAAATTTATTAAAATTTATCTAAAAATTAACTTGAAATTTGAATCATACTATTTCAGCCCATTAAAATAGTAAAATCTAAATAAAAGGCTGCGGAACAACTTGTACTGTATTATCACACATTCTAATTTATGTTCTAAAACCGATTCTTTTGAATGCAGTTTGTCGTATTTGCAATAAGTTTTTTACTTCCAAACAACAACAGGTTGCTTTTGAACCTGTAACCCTGTAAAAATAACAAAAAAAAGGTACTAAAAATTATTTAAAAATAAGCTTGCAGAAAAAACTGCTACAATTAGCTAATCTTTTCACTAAATATTAGTAATATAAAAATAGCAAAAATAAATCTGTTGAATTTACAAATATTTAGTTATATTTGAACTAAATTTTATTTAACTGGAAGTATCAAAATAATCGGCTAAAAACATGTACTAAATATTAGTAGACATAAAAATCATTTAAAAAATGTGTAATTTTTAAAGTTTTTGTTTTAGTTTTTTTTTTTGTCTCCTGAACTTATTTAATCAGCAATCTACATTTTTTTAGCAAAAACTTCTGTTAATTTTAGCAAAATAAACTCTTATTTGCATTCTACTAAATTTGAATATTACAGTTTCTGTTTGCTATTTGGAGTTTACAAATATTTAGTAAATTTTTTTACTAATTTTACGGAGTAAAATGCTATTTTCACATCGAATATAACTAAAATTTTATAAAGTTAACAGATTTATGTTTGCTGTTCTTATTTTATAAATATTTAGCAAAAAAAATTTGCTAAATTTAGAAGTTTTTTCGGCAAGGTCATTTTTAACTAATTTTTAGTAGCTTTTTCTGCTATTTTACAAGTTTATTTCTATGAGTGTAGAAGCAGTTATAGAACTAGTTCTGGGACAGTGAAAACTTACATTTTTACTTCCAGGAACCTGTTATAGAACCGGTTCCATGCAACCTGTGGTAAAAGAAGCGGTTCTATATTCAATGTTAAACAGTTAAAACAAAATTAACTGGAAGTAATTTTGTTTAAAAGGACTACACTCTAAAAAATGATTTTAAATTTACTACTATAAAACGAGTAAAGTTTCATGTATTATTACGCAAATTCGGTAAATTTATATATCAAAATGCGTAAAACTATTTTGCGCACACTTTTATATACAATAATACCCACTTACAGTATTTTTACCAATTATGTGTTTACAATTAAACACATTATGCCTAAAAGTAGTATTATTTTGTTAAATAAAATTTTCAAGCACAAAGTTTGTAAATTTACTACCTTATGATAGTAATTAATAGTTTGACATTTTTAAATTGAAAAAAAAAAAATAAACAAGTTAAAAAAAGCAAAAAAATATCTAAAAAATTTAATTTATTAACAATTTTAATGGAAAAAAATTTATAACTGTAGTATTTGTGATAGTGTTTAGTTTATAGTTTATTTCCAAGTGTTTGCAGCCTAATGCTATAAACACATAGACGACTGCAGCTACACGACTACAGCCTGTCAAAAATAAAATACACACGTTTATATGAAAACGATTATTTTGGCACCAACACAACTACACGGCTACCCGACTACTTTTGCCGCTGTAGTCAACTTAGGTTAATTTCTATTTTTGTTGGCTGCAAAACAAAAATAGTGTTGACAATAAAACAAAATATGTAACAAATTAGTGCTTAAAAATATTTTATTTTGTTAAACACAAAAAACGTCGCAACATTAAATGGTATAATTGCATTAATATTCAAGAGGGGTTAGATAAATTTATTTACACGTTATAATAATGTATTATAAATAAGTAATTGTATTTTAAGTGAACTTTATATACGTGTCTACAGCCATGCATGCTGTTCTATTTTAATAAAGCAAAAAAAAAAATGTAATTGGCACTACTGAAATAAAAATTCATTTGTATAAAAACAGCTTTTTATTATGTTGCTGTCGTTTCCAAAATAATGAAAATGAAAAAAAATCGCTAAAATTTAAAAAAATCACAAAAAATTAGAAAAATCCCTAAAATTAAAGCTTAAATTGAAAAAACGAAAAATATTGACGAGAAACTTAAAATTGCTGTTAATGTATCTTTATTAGTTTTCGAAACACAGGCGATGTTCCAAATAAATTCTTTTTTTGCTTTGCGATGTTTTGTTTTTGAGAAAAACGCGATCTAAGAACCTAGCCAATCAGGCCGGTATTGGGGTTGAGTTTTGAACACCTGTGCAAACATTTTTCCAGTTGCTTTTTAATTTTTTGAGTTATGGACGTTTTTTATTCAGTCAATTTTTAAAAGGTACATATTACGAAAACTAATTGAGCTGGGGGAAAAATTGCTGCGCCATTGTTCAAAACTCAACCCTATTTCCCCTACAACTAAATTTCGATTTGATTGGCTGGATTCGTAAATAGCGTTTTTCTCGCAGATAAAAAAGAGTATTTATTTGAAACATCGCCTATGTTTCAAAAACTAACAGAGATAAATAAAAGACACGGACAACTTTTTCCAATTTGAGCAATTTTTTTTATAAATTATGGTGATTTTTTTTTTTTAAATTTTCACGATTTTTTACTTTTGCCGTTTTTAAATTTTGAAGTTTTTTCATTTTGGCAATGTTTTTTCTTTTAGAAATTTTTGGCGATTTTTTTTTTTTAATTTTGGAGATTTTTTAATTTTGGTGATTTTTTAATTTTGGCAAATTTTAGTAATTTATTTTTAATTTTGGCGATTTTTTTTTTAAATTTTGTAGATTTTTTCAATTTAAGTAATTTTTACATTTTTTTAGATTGAACTCCCAGTTATTAAATTTGCAATGATTGAAGAAAAAAAATCATTCGATTTAAAAAAATCCGATTTAATTTTTTTAAAATAGAATTCAATCTTTGAAGCTCTGTATATGTACAACAACTTATATACAAATATTTATTATTAAATTTATTATTATACAACACATTAATAAAACTCTTTCTAAAAATTAATTTTTTGTTTTATTTGAAAAAAAAAATTGGGCTGTTATTCTTTTTTACCGGAAGGTAAAGATACGCATTTTTAGGGGGCTTTTACGCTTATCAATATGTATTTTTACGCATTTTATACGTATAATTGCACGTAAATCATGTTTTTTTACACGAAAATTTGGTAAAATTACTCATTTATTTATAAATTTTATCAAAATTTTACGCACTTCCATTGTAAATTTACCAACTTTGTGTTCACAAACTTACTCTCAATGTGCGTATTTTTTTTTTATTTACACACATAGAGTAAATTTACCCAACTTATAGTAGGAGTATAGTTTCCTACTATAAGTTGGGTAAATTTCAACAGAAATTAATTAGAGTGTTGTTGTGGAACTTGCTTTATAATAAAGTTTAGCTTTACATGCTGTCACCGAAAACGAGGTTCCAGAACCAGTTCTATTAATATGTCTATAACTGATTAAATTGAAAACTGATTCTCAACTCATAAGGGAGACGTCATAGATCTGCTGTATATTTTTCAAACAAAGTTTGCAGATATATGGGATATTCTGTTGTTGGGATATATGTTGTTTTTACAAATTGTTGCTTTTACAACAAACACACATACTATATATAATGGTATGCAAAGTATATTGATATGTAAAAATTGTTGCTTTTCAAATAGTTTTGATTTTATAATTAGGTTTACCAAATCAGTCAGTTTATACACTAGCAAGCGGAGTCTCCAGATGGGTTCCCTTCAAACTTAATGAAACTTGGATATGTGGCCCAAACTCACGTTTAAGGGTTTGAATGTGATGCCAAATTTAAAACATTTTTGAGTGAAATACAGATTTATTTGAAGGCAATTTCGATATACTAGAGAAAACTATATACTAAATATAGGTTAAAAACTCCTCGGAAAATGTCGCATAAAAGCTGGTCAATTACGAGTATTGGAAAAATCTAAGACACTCCATCGATTAAATTTATTAGACATTAAAATAAATGTTTTTTTAGCTAAATCCAACCATAATTCTTTAACAAAACGCAGTTTTAATATCAACTAGAACACATTTTTCGAATAACACCGGACATATTTCGTATACCAGTTAATGCGTGTCGAAAAGCTCTTTCATTTGGTACCCCATTTGTCTAAAATTTCTATAAAACAATTCGAAATAAGCGAAAAAATCTAGAAATGGGGTAGTTTTTGACCCCTCTTTTCAACCCCTAAACAAGATGTTGGGTCGCTAAAAGCAATACGTAGCCCTTATTTTTTCTTCATTACATATCTAAATTTCATTAAGATCGGCGAGAATGTATCAGGAGACTCCCCAAGGCAGAGAAATTCTCATGAAGTGGATTGTGTTTGTTGAGTGCAATGTCTGAGTTAAGCCAAATATCGTTTTCTTTTGCGGACAACTAATGATTTGGGTGATGCCAATGAAACAATCCATATGTCTATCATGAAAATGATAAATTTTTTTGAAAAGCAACAAAAAACGTCTAATATGACAATATTATATTAAATTTTGGACTTGAGGCATTCTAACTAAATATGTGTACATTTCTTTACGCTAAAACTTTTTTCGCGAACATTTTTTTTTGGAAATTTTTTTTTCGCGAAGTTTTTTTTTTCCTAAACTGTTTTCAAATCTCAATGGATATTTAGGCTACACAAAATTCGGCACGGCCGACTTAAATGTTGAATTCGAATTATATGATTTCAACCACTAAATTATTTTTATGCAGTAAATAAATTTAGCAGTTTAAAATACTGGGTTTGCCCATAACGAATTAAGTATCAATCTCTATTAGTCTATTAAATCGGAATGAAAGCAAATATTGCGAGGCTGAATTCAGTCATTTAAGACTCTGCTTATATCAATCGTACCTTCATGAGTGGTTTTGATTTCAAGTCAAGTCGGCTTTTTGTATGTTTTAATGCTGAGATCAAAAGTTTAAAGCTCACGGCGTAAAGCAAACCCTGAGTGGTTTTTAGGCTTTTTTTAATTGGTCTTTAAGCAGCGCAGTAGATTTTACGGTTTTGTTTAAGAAATTATGTCAGTAGTAGTAGAAGTCGTTGAAGTTTAACTGACTGTGTTTTGAATAGTTTGGCTTAGAGGAGTCAGCCGCTTGTCATCATCTCTTCATTATCATCCGCAGCAGCCGCATCATCATTATCGACATCGACAGTAGTCAGTTGTGGCGGTTATATTTAACCACAAATAAATACTTTGGAAAAAAAGATTATGTTTTACGATAACATCAAATAAAACACTGATCGTGTTGCCCAGATAAAGCTACTGCAACCTTTTATTTCTTGTCGGCTTTTGAAGTTTTTTTTTTTTTTTCAAAAAACAAACGCATTGTACTAACTTACTACATACTCGTACATACATACGATAGTTAAGACCAAGTTAAAGTAATTCAACATATAACAATTACATTTTTGGTTATTTCTTTCTGGTGTTTATCCGGCGTTTATCTTTTAACAAATTGTGTTAAAAGTTTGTTGTATTGTTTGTTGTTTCTTTTGTTGTTAAATAGGAATTTGGTAACAATTTGTTGTTATTTATTTTTGAGGATCAAAGTATTTTGTTTTGCGTTAAAATGTGAAATTTTTTGATTAAATATTTATGATTTTTATTTTTGATAAAACAGTTCTTTAATGCCATAGTTAATTATTTTATTTGTACTAATAATTTAAGAAAAAAGATTTTTTCGTTAAAGTATTATTAAGAAAGAAATTTTCCAGTGAACTCTTTTTTTAATCAGAGAATAATTTTACCAGAATAGTTTTAACTCATTTCCAGTTTAAAAAATAAAATTTCCTAAAATCAACCGAATCCTAAAACTTGTTTTAAATTCGGACTTAAGAATTTCCACATATTTTCTGACCTTAGAAGTGCTTAAGTGCTTATATGCAATAACCGCTATCTGCACTAGACAGTGACGGTTGCATATTTTAATCTGGGTGGTTGGGGTGTTGGAAACTTTTAAAATTTTTGTATAACTCATACGTCACGTATGAGTCCATACGTTTTCATGGTGAGACGATGTCAGGTATTCTTTTGGAATACTGTATGTCCTTATCAGTGTTGCCAAGTTAGGGGGTTTTTGACCGTTTAGGTGGATCTTAGGGGTAACAATTTGTTGGGGGGAATTTTGGGGGGTAGAAATCTGATTAAAAGAGGTAATAAATATAACATTTTTTTATTGATTATTATTTTCGTCTAATTTTTGGCATAATTTCCACTTTTTTAGATTGTTGGTAAAATTTAAATCACTTTGATGCGCTGTTGAAATAAAATTTCTGATTTTGACTATGACGAAATTAGGGTACTCTTTTTCCAGTAGGGGGTCGAGGCGACTCTTGTCGCTTGAAAGGGGGGCTTTGAGGACCCTGGCGTCGTACTTAACTGGACACTGTAATCTCAGATACCATCTGCACAAGAAGGGTCAATCGGACACGGATATGTGTAGGTTTTGCGAGATGGTGTCTGAGACCTCGGAGCATGTTCTCTGCGAATGTCCCAGGCTTTGTGATAGGAGACTTAGGTTTCTAGGTGATCGCTTCATTTCGCCTTCCGACATCGCGAACATTTTGCCTAATAGGATAATTGGCTTTATAGGTAGCTTGAATCTGTAGGTAACTTTAGGCAGCACAAAAGACCTACATTGGTCGCGGTGCATAGTGCCTTCTGATCTAATCTAATCTAATCTAGGGTACTGTAAAATTTTTCTTCAAAAAATTTCAAATAAAAACTAAAACATTTAACAGATCTTAGGAAAAATTATTTTTAGGGGAATTTTTTTGGTAGAAAAGTAAATCTAGGGTTGGTTTTTGGATAATTTAGGGGGATTTGTAAAAAAAATACTTGGTAACACTTTTAGATCTTTTTTTTAAGTTTAAGCTTCAATCTTACCTTGTGTTTAGTATCAAGGGTTTCCAGCCAACATAAATATGTTTTCAAGATTTTTGAAAATTGTGTTTATTTCAGAATATATTTTTTAAATTTTACAAAGTTTTAACTTTAACGCTTTCTTGCTTCCAAACCGCGTCATAGACGCAATAAATTACTTCTCAAAATATATTTTGTAAATTTGGTTAGCTTAAGTGCTTATCACTCAGCACTTATGGCCAATTGAAGGGGTAGCGGGTTAAATATTAATTTTATTAAACAAATTACAAAGCTTTTTGTGCTTTACAATTTTAATTTTTGTTTTAACTTAATATTTTTGAGAAGTTTTTCATTTAGTACTTAGAAATGTAAATTGGTAGCACATAATTGTAAGATTGAATAATAGCAACTGAATATTATTTTCAATTTATAACGATCTTTGAACCTCAGTATAAAGCAAATCAAACATATTTGCTAGGTTGATACTAGTATTTCGATCTGGCTAAAGATCTCATCAGAACCTGAAGTTTTAGAAAAGCTAGAGCCTCCATAATAGGCAGAACTTTAACAAAAAACCTATTAATCATTAATTTTGCTCCATTCTTGTCTTCTTAGTAATCAAGCACGTGGTTAAGGTCTTTTCATAACAAGCATCATGCCGTTACTAAACTTTATAATAAAATCATTTGCATAAATGTTTCTAAATGTTTTTATAATACGAAGTGTTCACTTGACTTTTCTGTTTTATACTGACACAAATATTGAAACGCTAACATCGCAACGACCTCTGCTGGTTTTGATTACGACCCCAGTAAATTCAGCAAAAAATTACTTTTTGCTGAATTTAAAATTTGTTAAATTGTATTAGTTTTTGTTGTTGTTATATATATCGAGACTATTTTTATGTTATTTTCAATTTATAAGGAGCTTTCAACCTCCGTATATTTAAAAAAATATAACAAATCAAAAATATTAGCTAGGTTCATACTAGTATTTCGATCTGGCTAAAGGTCTCATCAGAACCCGAAGTTATTGCCAAGCTAGATCCTCCAGAATATGCAGAGATTAATCATCAATTTTGCTTCATTCTTGTGTTCTTAGTAATCCATCACGTGACTAGTGTCTTTTTCTAACAAACATCATGACATCACTAAACTTTGAAGACCAAAAATGTTTTATTCATATAAAAAATTTTAGTTTTACTCTGGCTCAAGTAATAATTTATAACGAGCTTTCAACCTCTGTATTTACATAAATAAAGCAAATCAAACATATTAGCTAGGTTGAGACTAGTATTTCGATCTGGCTAAAGATCTTATCAGAAAGTTGGATTACTAACGGCTTTACTGATTTTTCTACTAACTCTTTTCTATGAGAGGAGAGAAGAATCGGAAGTGAAAATACCCTTTACAACCGAGTCATGTCCAATAAAATAGGACATACACTTAAGCCCAAAAGCTGGTTTTTTGTGCGCTCTCCTGTCCGGTGGATCGCGTCACTATCTATTCCAGAAACTTCGTCCCGTTGACTAAATTCCTTAGTCTAATTAGCCCATTCCACTAAGGTCACCCAAAGTCGGAATGTTGTCAGCGGGCAGGTGTTTAGCCCTAATACTTGCGAAAGCAGGACAACTACAAATATAGTGTTCTATGGTCTCGTCACTCTCCACTTCGAAATCGGTGTGCCCTCAGCGTTGAACATCCAGTGGGAATACTTACTATCTTACCAAGTTCGCTTTTACTCAGTTTAAATAGTTCCTTAGTTTCACCCCTATACAGGCCTCCCCATAGCATTCTAGTGGTTTCACCTACTCCAGAGGTGTCCCATATTTTCCTATGAGCAATAACAGTCCATTGATGTAGTTCATCCCTAAAAGCCTGGAATGGTTTCGCATTCTCCAATTTGACTGTGTCCAGAGAAGAACTTTCCCTGGCTAATTCGTCAGTCATCTCGTTCCCTGCGATATTACAATGCCCCAGTTCCCCTATAATTTCAATACTGCCCTGGTTGAGAAGTTATTGATTTGCTTCTTGCACCCGAGGATAGTGCATGACCTTATAGAGCTTGAATTGATTGCCTTGATAGCCGCCTGGCTATCTGTAAAAAACCTTATATTTCAGGTGATTCCTTTAATATCAATAAATTGTATGCGTTCCTTTATTGGCAAACAACTACACGAAAAAACATCGAGAAGTACAAATGTGAGAAAATATGAAGATTTTAAACATTTCATGTCGTTTTACACAAATTTTTTTAGAAAATCTTGGTACAGACTTTTATTTTTGGAGTCGCCTGCATTAATAGATTCCATACTCAAAAATTCAAAGGAGAAAAAAAGAAAAAAACTCGAGAAAACTCGACCACTTCCATACAAATGTGTTTAAATATGCAGATTTAAGAAATTTGATGCAATTTTTTACAAAACTTTTAAAAAAAATCTTGGTAAAGACCATTATTTCTTTGGATTCGAATGTATCCTTGGCAAACAAGGACATAGCTTTCGCAAAATGCCTTTGATTTTTTGAATATGCAGACGACTCCACAAATACGAAAAAAATTTCAAAATAACAAAAAATTTCGTAAAATAAACGAAATTTTGTACATTTTACAAAAGTTTTCGTTGTTTTGACATAAATTGCGTATTTTTATACATGGATTATTATGAGTGCAAGATTTTTTTAAAACAATTGTATAAAAACGCATATAATTTCTAAAAACAGCATATTTTTACACATTTCTATCGAGTAGTAGTAGTTGGCATTTCCCATAATCTTTGTCGGATTGCCACAAAATTATTAAACATAGATTCTGCTAAAGTATGCGACTCCAAAATACACATGTTTTGTGCCAAGTTTTTTTTTTCATAAAATGGAATCAAACTTTTAGCATATTTCTACAATTTTAAATGGAAGTGCTCGAGCTACTCGTGCTACTCGAGCTTTATCGTAAGCACTGAGTTTATTCACCAACTTGATAATTAAAGTTAGTTAAGTAATGGTCAGTTGATTATTGGGCAATAAAATATACAATTATATTAAATTTGCATTTACTTGTAAAATTTAAGCCATAGCAAAGAATCAATCCCATTGGATATGGGTGTTTCCATAGTAACGGTCGTGACAGGTTTACACGAAATTTCGTAATAAAACTTTAACCTGAAATACAATGTCAAAATGATTTGTTGATTTTAAAAATATAAAATTTCAACCCCTAAAAGCAATAAGAATCATTGCATAGAAACTGCATTTTAAGGTTTTTTTAGATCAATGAAAAGGTAACGGTCGTGACATTACAAATGAGCTGTTTTTGAATGTTCAGTCTTAGCAACTCAGATTGTAAAATTTTCCAAGGAATGCGTTAAATAAAAATTCTTATTAAATTCTTTGCAGTGTTTTGTGTAAGAAAACTCTACTTTTGTGTGAAAATGATGTAGCCAAATAAAAAAAAAATAACTTTGAAAAGGTAACGGTTGTGACAAAAAAAAGTAACGGTCGTGACTGCATAAAAAATAAAACGGATTTGTTTTTGTAGTCGTATATTTAACAGTATCAAAATGATTACATGGAAGTTTATGGTTATCTTAGAGAAGGCAGCAATGTTTTAAAGCTCGATTTCGTTTTTATTCATCTTCAGTTGAAGAATATACATTATTATACTCCAGACGTTTAAGGATGCTCATTTTTAGCGGCGAAACTCCAGTTATTCCACAAAGCAAACAGTTAAAGTCAGCATTTTGAAAAAAGTGCATCTTCTGGATGTTTTTGATTGCTTTAAGATGTTTCCATCTTTTTTTTAAACAGCCTGTATTTTGCTTTATGTGGTTCTTATCGCAATACAAAACAGTCACTCCATCCAACTTTTTATTTTGAACAAAAAAATTGAAAGCTTCTGCTGGAGTATTAATTTTAGCTTGGCGAGACATGATTCCTGTCCATAAAGACCTTTTGATAGTGGCTCCAATTCCATCCACAGCGCCTTTGCCATGTCCAGATGCAAAAAACGACCATTTCATATTTACTCCGAAGTCTTCCTTTGCAAAACATAAGTTAAATAGATTGAACCTATTTTTGAATTGACCAGCACATCCATCCGAAAACACGTGTGCAGTATTAATTTCAGTTTTAGTTTTGAGGTGTTCAACAATCATTTTCAAAAAGTACCACACACTTTCTTTATTGTGCGTCAAGTCATCACTTATGATTGCATAAGAATATGATTTCAGGGCCAATTCAGTTTTCACCCAAGCACAGGCTGTAAACACAGTTGCTTGAGCTTGGTTCCAGTGTGCGCTTTGCACTTCGTCCTGCGAAATCAACGTGAAATTTTCAGCGAAATCTATCTGAACGACCGCTTCATTTGATTCAATCCGCTCCTTAGCCTCGCGAAATTGATCGCTCTGTGTTCGGTGCACATAAAAGTGTTGCTTAAATCTTTGGAGTTTGCTTTCGAATGTTTGAAGTAAAACTTGAAAAGTGCCTTCCTCCTCGCTTATTTGAGTATGATGTTCATTTTTGGTCCATTGTTTCCAACGCACAGTTGCATCTGAACTATAATTCAATGGCAATATATCAAAAATTGTGTCGCAGTTCTTGCAACTGCTAGTCATGCAAGCCTCATTTGTTGTGTCACAGCAAAGTTCATTCATCAAATCCTTAGCAGATTTAGGCACTGTAGAGACCACTTCAGAAACTGATTTAAGCAAAAATTCAAAGTTGGCGTGGTAAATACAGACGCACATGTTTGATGGAGTTTGTGAATTGAGGCGTACATGTTTTGGCCGACTTGCGTAAAACAAAGACTTCCCAATTTTTATTTGTGCATTTTCTTCCTTAAAAAGTTGATAACATTCTCCAACCGTCATCACCATATACTTCAATTGCATTTGTACTCCGTTTATTAGTTTTGTGTCCTTTCGTCCTGGTGTTTGGTAGCTTACATCGTCCCTCAAAAAGAAGTTTTTGACTTTTTCTAACTCGGCATCAGATAGGCGATTAATTTTGCCGCTACGTCGCTTGGTGAAAATCAAATCCATTTCAGGTCCAACTACCTCAGAAGCAAGTCTCTTCACAACTGCAATTTTCTTCGAGGGGCTGCTCGGTAGTTTGACCTTAACTTTTGTTACTGCCTTTTTAAGTGAACGCTCGGACTTAAAGCTTCCTATATTTGATGATGAGGCTGCAGCTTCAACAACTTTCTCCTTCCCTATGTTCTTTTTTTCACGACACTTCCTTTGACGTTCGCGATCAGTATTCCGATTGTGAGCAAGCATTTCTTCACTAAATGACTCTTTTGCAGCCAGCCGCCGTTTTTTATTTCTTTCTCTTTCTTTTTTCAAATGACCTTTGTATTTTACTGGATCTTCCTTCAATCTCTTCCGATATCTTTGCATCTTGCTTTGGGAGTCCATGGTTTGTTAAGCTATAGTTAGTAAGAAAAAGTTGAACACCATTTTCAATAAGGTAACGGTCGTGACATTCTCAATAAATTAAAAAAAAATTTAAATGACTTCCGAGCGCTTATTTTGCTACATGAAACTCTTTAACTTACTTACCTTGTCACCCTTAGCAACTGTGTTTTTTTATAGCTTTAACAGTTTTCACAAAATTTAAACTTTTTTATTTGCGTGGTCACGGTCGTGACACAAATTAGTGATTTTGAAAAATTTCTCAAAATTATAATTTGAAAGCTACACGTGCAAATTTTCTGCTGAACGTAGACAAAAGTAACAGCTGTCAGCTGGTAATTGTTTTGATTGCTAACTACCGTTATAAAAGTGTTGTCAAGTGATTTAAAAAAAGACTCAGTATAAAGGGGGAAAAAGTGTATGATGCACCAAGTTAAAGTAGATTTTTTTACAAAAAAAAAAAAAAAAAAATAATCATACACCCCAGGATGTAATGGATACGTATATTTTCTATAACAAAAGACCTAAAATGGGTCAAAGTTGATAATTTTATTTTTTGCTTGCAAGGGGTCAACTTTCGTGGAATCACCCATATGCAATTCGTTTTAAATACAAACATAAATCACAAAATCCCCAATAGACTCCACCCATTTGATAAGAAACAAAAACAACTGTTTAAGAATTCAAAATAGTTTTTTTTTTTTGTTTATGCATTCAAACAAAACAGATTTAGAAGATCGTTATTCAATATAGAGATTTTGTTAAAATGTGAAAAAGAGACAAAATGTTAAGATAAAACGAGAAGACTATGGTAAACTGATATTACCATATCTAAAGCAAGAGCAGGCAATAGTTAAGTAAGCGATTAAGAAGAAATACGATGGATACAAATTTAAATATAAATTAGAGAAGACGAAATCAATTCGCCGTAATGTTAATGAGTTAAACACACATATGCACACACACAAAAATAAGATTTTGTATATTTTTGTTGGTTTGGAGCAGAAAAATGGGGGGCATACTAAAACACCTACACTAGGTTAGTGATCTACTAAGTATTCTCTGAGACTACTTAATATTCTCTATATTCTAAAGAGACTATAGAGGATTGTATTCTACTAATACCATTATAAAGTCAGTCACCACTATATTTAACTAACTTTGGTTTACGCTCTTGTGGATCGTATTTTATATTGGGGAAGAGTTTTAAATATTTCGAAGAGCAGAGTGGGTCTTTACTCTTTCTTGATTTAAATTTGATTCATGCTGTCAATAAAGGGGAGATCCCTTTTGAGTATGCACGTGAGGTTTTTTTGATCGCAAAAGCAATTTTTTATTTATTTAAAAATATTGACGTATTGTTTTAAACTAGATTACGTTTTTATATTCAAGACTATATTGAAATTTTAATAACTATTACAAAAATTGGTTTCATTACGCTATTTTCGTATAGTGATATATTTTTTTCGTATCTTTTTTTTTTTTTTTGTCTTATAGGCAATTGATCGTAAATTGTTTTTTATTGTTACAATTTTTAAAAAAGACAAAAAAGAAATTGCGTTGTAAATATCTTTTATGTCATAAGTACAATATTGGACCTATTGTAATTTTTAGCTTATCCATGTAACAACTGAATTAGGGATGATAATTTAGAGATTAAATAATTTGTACCAACAATATTTTAAAAATATATTATATTATACGGAGGTTGAAAGCTCGTTTCTCAGAGAGTTTTCTACTTTAAGGAAAGATAAAGTGCACAATATAAGTATCATATGAAAGGTTTTTTAAGGGGCGCCCATTGGACGCGCAATAAAAATCTTTCATGTGATACTAATATTATATACGCTGTCTTTAGTTAAAGTAAAACTTCGAGTTCTGAACAGATCTTTAGTCAGATCGAAGTACTTGTATCAACCTAGCTAATATGTTTGATTTGCTTTATTTTTGTAAATATACGGAGGTTGAAAGCTCGTTATAAATTAAAAATATCATCAAAATGTTTCGATGTATATAAAACCAAAAAACTAATAAAACTGTAAAATACATTACTTGAGCCAAATTTAAACTAAAACATTAACATTTTAAACATTCTTTATATTAAAATAACACTTTAGATCTCCAAAGTTTAGTGACGTTATGACCCTAGCCACGTGTTTGATTACTAAGTCAAGATCCTAGCCACGTGTTTGATTACCAAGAAGACAAGAATGGAGCAAAATTGATGATTAATAAGCTTTTTTGTAAAAGCTATGCCTATTTTTAAGGCTCTAGATTTTCTAAAACTTCGGGTTCTGAAATTCATTAGTCTCCTCCAGCCTATTCCACTAAGCTCACACAAAGTAGAAATATTGTCGGCAGATACATGCTGAACCTTAATCATTACGAAAGCCGGACAACAACAAATAAAGTGTTGTAACGTCTGGTCACTCTCCGCACGTCCTACTGAAAATAGGTGTGCCATCAGCGAGGAATACCTGTTGAGAATATTTACTATCTTACCAAGTTCCCTTTTACATAGTTTCAAGAGCTGCATACACTCACAAGAACTTTTCCATAAAAAATCAACAGTTATTTAAAAGTTTAATCGGTAAAGTTGTTTCAATGGAATATACAGTTAAATTACCAAAGAAATATATTTTAAAACGTTCTGTCTGTTATTCAACAAACAAAATAAACAAAAAACGGACTTTCCGTAATAGTTAAATATTCAGTTAAAATTTTCTTTTAAAACAAAAAGTTGTTATATTATTATTGAGTATTGAAATAAACGAAAACAATCTATTGTTTTTATTGATTTTGTAAATTAACTTTTCAACTGTTGAAAATAAACTAAATAATACAATTGTTTTAAACGAAAAGTAAGTAGTCCTGTTTTTAACTGATTTTCAGTTAATTTAATGTGTATATTCAGTAGTCTTTACGGAAAAAATATTGTGAGTGTAGTTTCACTCTTATCCGAGGCTCCCTATGGAATCCTGGTGGTCTCACCCACTCCAGCGATGTATTGTTCTATGAGCTCCAACAGTCTTTTCATGTAGTTCAGTTATATAAACTTAAAAGGGTTTCGCGTTCTCCAAGTTGACTGTGTCCAGTGTAGTGGCTTTAGTGGCCAATTCGTTTCCTGCGATATTACAATTCCCTGGAACCCATATAATTTCAATATGATAGTGGCTGGCCTTAGACCCAGTAAACAGACTCGGTCGTGTCTACCGTACTTGTTGCAAATTGACTGTTTTGGTTACAGCGACCGAATTTTTCGGTTGTGATAACAATTATTCTTTAAAACAACAAAAATTCTGACACGAAAATAAAATTCCGATTGGCACAGAAATCCGGTAATAACAAGCAACAAATTCGATAGCTACAACCGAACCATTTGATTGGCTACAAAAACGGTTGTACGGCTGGGGTGTACATAGATATCCATAAAAATCCTTATATTTCCGTTGATTCCCTCAATTAATAGTTTTAAACATTCTGTTAATGGCCTAATCTCCGCGTGAAAAAGGGAGGAGAAGTATTATCCAATAGAGAGATCGCTGCTATAGAAGCCCAACCCAGACTTTCCTTCCCTTTTCATACCATATGTTTAAAAGTGAATAATTGAATCTCTTACATTCCCTGCTCTAGATTCGACTACTGCACCTTGCTACTTTTTACATATCAGAGGCAACTCAATTATGTGATGTTGTATCCTGGTAGATTTTCTACTGGTTTGTTATCTGATTGCAACAAATCAATTCTCCAGTTGCATTCAGCCGCAGTATAAATATGTGGTTTCATATTTAGTCTGAATCTCAATGAGTTCTACTAATAAAATTGTCCCCAATGTCCTAGTTGAAGTGGTTCTGATGACGCCGCTGATGATTAAGAAACATAGACCAGTCCATTCCAGTTAAAAACGGTGATCGGACATTATCACAACATCCGGTTTTATGATTACTACGGGAATTATGCCAATATCGGGATTTAGGATCATTTCCGAATCCCAAGAATGGAAGTGATAACCTGTTGGAAGAACGGTATGCCAGAAGAGAAAAATCTCAAAACTAGCCGAATGCCGGCTTCACATAAAACCTTTTGTAAGCGAAGCAATCCACAAAATTTCTATTTAGCCAAGAAGGCGGTGAACATAATACAGAATTTGAAAACATTATGGCCATTATGACATTAATTCTCGGCTTTATGTCCATTCTCTGCTAAGTATTCCAAAATGTTTATTGCCGAAACATTATGGGATATATGTAGTCTCAATCCGTTGATTGGGATAATGTCCATTGGTATTGGGTCATGTCGATCATCAGAAAAATGTTGGTCATATTCCCAATAATTAAAATTGGGGGTAATAAACGATTGTGGTTTTAGCGTAGCCGGCTTTGGACAAACACCGGAGAAGAAAAAAAACAGAGTAGTATTTGGAAGATGACAAAGCCAATTGTGACAATATTTTGTTGTTGTTTTTGTTTTTTCTTTGATATTTTAAATTTTGAATCTCGCTCCTAGACGAGTACAAGAAATTCTCATTGAGTTTGTGATTTAATATAACAAATATCTCTAGAAATTCTAATAACAAAGTCCCCTGAAGATTTCCTTGGGCAGGAATGAAATCCGGATAGGGACACGCCTACATCAGATTGTTTCACAATTTGTTAAATAAGTTTTGGGACTTAAGCACATTTAATTACTATAAATGAAATCACTTAAGCCTATCCCAAAGCTACACAAAAACCGTATGTAACACAAAATTCGGAAAGATTATGGGTAATATGACCCTATTTCTGGGCTCTAAGTCATGATGACGGCCGGTCATCCACAACAGCTTTATTTATTAAAGACGTCGGCTGAATTTAATGCAGAATTATGGGCATTACGACAATAAATTTGGGCCTAATGCACATTGGCTTCTTGGTATTAAGACCAGGGTTGTCAGGTTTATTTAGCCATTTTTCGCCAAACAATGTGTTGAAAATTGTCAAAAAAAAAATTTAGCTCAGATGTTGTATTGAAAAAGTCGCCAAAACTTCCTTTTAAGTTAAGAATGCAATTAAGAAAATTAACAGTTTCGGAGAGTAATTTTTAACAATATTAGATAGCGTGCTAAAAAAAAATAAATAAAAAATATCTAAGAATTTTTTTGCTACACCGCTTCAGTTAATTTTATACCCCGAAAATAAATTTATAAATTACATACACATAAGAAAACGTTACTAAAATGCTTGTAGAATGTCAACTTAACAGATATTTCGAAAGCAATATGCAAACAATTTTAACAGTTTTACATTCTGGTAAATTGTTTTACATTCTAGTAAACTGTTTCAAGTTTTTGAATAATTTGTGCGCAAAGTCATATTCTGTTGATATGTGTAAAATCCCCAAGAACATCGCCATTCACTTGAAAAATCGCCCTTACCCATTTTAAAAATTAAATCGGGAAATGAATTTTAAAATCGCCACGTTTGGCGGGAAATCGCCATATCTGACAACCCTGATTACGACCGAACATGTTTCACTTTCAGTATGGGGGTTATGTCCAAAATGTGGATGTGTCACTTTATCGTTTGAAAATAAGTCTAATAAGCGAGGTCTAATAGAGATTAGATATATGAAGAAATCTCTTGTAAGAAGAATTTCTTTTCATCTAAAAAGAAGGCTATCCAAAACTATATCTTTAAATTTTAATTAAGATATTCTGATAAGAAGCCTTTTCAACCCAAATAGGGCTGTCAAGAATTTTAATCTAGGTTAAGAAAGTGCTTATTAATCCTAACCATAGATCTTAAAGTTAGTTTATTGAGGTTCTTAATCTGATCGTCCTATTCAAAACAGCTTCGCACATCTAGTTCAAAAGTGACTCAACTCCAAATTTTAACTTTTCGGGTTTATATGCTTAAAGTATGCACAATACACTTGTTTATCGATAAAAAAAAAAATATATCAGTGTATTTTGTTGTTTGTCACTTTTGAGTTGTTTGTCACTAGGTGTTCGATTTATGTCTCAAATCATCACAGCCGAACATAAGCTCGTCGTTTTCATCCCAGGGACGAATAAGCATTCAAACAAACAATAATAATACAATAAGGGCAAAAAAGAGTATTATTATTCTGGGCAACGGAAAATGGCTTAATATCAATTTCTGTCAATTTCTTACACTCACAAAAATACGTTAGTAGAAAAGTTGGTAAAACGTCTTGAATATCAAGTGTACTATTTTCCAGGAAACTTTTTGCTGCAATGGTGTTTTCAGATCAAAGTTTAGTTATTCTTATTCAGCACTTAACTGTTTTGAACTAATATTTTACTAATGGTTTACGAATTTATTTTGCTAAAAAAAAATTGTGCTGATAAGCGCATTAAAAGTGTGGACGACAACCACATGGAAAGATATATGCAGAATGGAGTAGATATCGCGGCATGTCAAGATGTAGTAGAGATGATTAAAATTATACTAAGAAGTACAACTCGTGTAAGAGATATAAAAAATCAAGCATGGAAAAATGTTGTACCAGTTTTTCATACAAAATAAAACAAAAGGACGCCAACAATGTGTATCGTATACATATAAAGTGCGGATTAAAAAAAGTAATAAATAGTCTTTTATTTAATTTTTTTAAAAAATTCATGACATTAGAATATCGATTTAGAACTTTTAAAAAATCTAAATTTTACATAAAAAGGTCGAGAAATTATTAAAATCAATGTTTCGACCTTGTCAAAGTAATTATCTATTAATTAAATAAAAACAAAATTGAATTAAATATTTAAAAGAAAGATTAAATGTGTATTTGTAAACTAAATGATTATAGTGACTATTAATATAGTGTGGTCTAATTGCAAATAAATATACGTTCAGGTAGACAGACTAAAGCGAAAGACAAATACACACATCTTACGTAATTTTGTATGTTTCCTTTTTCTTATTGCAAAAAAAGGGTTGTATATTTCATATTTTGTTATTTTTTTTGCTTCGTTTCTAGAAGGATGCCATCATTTAGACAACCATTAATGTAATTAGTTGGCAGATAATTTGTTTATGGTATATATAATTATTTCTATATATTTTCAGATATTAAATTAATTCGTGTCGTCTATGAGGGAGCATGAACATTTTTATATTTTGTAACGTATTATAAATTAGTTTTAAAAGAACAACAAAAAAAATTTTAAGATTTTCAGCAAATAAATTAAGTAAAGCATAATTTTTTTACAAAGTTTTTAGTTTTTTTCAGTCTACTAATATTCAGCAATACTTTTATTAACTTTTAGCAAGAATTTTTTAATTTTAAATCAACTAAGTTTTAACAAAACTTTTGCTTAGTGTTAGCAAAACTTTTGCTGACTAAGCAAAATTTTCACTTGACTATGTTTTTTTTGAGTGTATCCAAAGACGGTTAAAGAACTTGCTTGTCGATAGGATGAGTTTTTGTGTCTAACACAGAACGATGGACTTTAATAGGAACAATACATCGTATACCCTATTTTAGGTCGGAATGGGTCTGGTTAGAAGTCTCTAGTACACCAAACATGTGCCATATGTTCTTCAGTCTAAATGTCACCAGCGTTCTTTGGTGGGTGGAGGAATTTTAATAATTTTTATTATCGTATGGTTTACTTGTAGATTAGTTTTAGAAAAATAATTGTTATTTTGCAACCTTGGTTTTAAATTTGACTTGGTTTTAAATTCAGAAATGTCTTCTGATTTGCCATTGGCAACAGTACGTAGTTTTGAGTTTCAGGTGTCAATAGTTTTGTCTAAGAATCATCGTTCGTCTCTTTATTGTACTTCTCCCAACTTCCGCTATGGATGGCAACATCCAAGGTTTCCATTACGATTTCGATTGCGTCAAGTGGTTAGCTCAGATCTTAAAATATGTAAAGACTGAAATTCTAACAAGAGAAATCACTAGATGGGTGACATTTATTACTTGAACATAATCGAAATAAAAGTATAGTATTAAGAAAAGTAGCTTGGTACTTTTAATCTTCAAAAAAGTTCCCCAAATATGTTCAATTGTCCCCAGCTATATCATTCCTGTTACTACTGAATGCACTCAGTTGTTTTACTAAATCTATCCCCTCTTCATTGTCAATAACTTAAAACGATTAAAGCGTAGTTGGTTCACGCAAAAGACAATAAGTAATCTCTTTTTTTTTTATACAATAAAAAACTTGTATTTATGCTCATGAACAGTTTGGTTTTATTAAAAAGAGAGAGAGATATAGAGAGTTAAGATGATTTTTTTTATTTGCAGTTTTTTTTCAAGTCTTTACATTTTGCATTTTATTTGCAAAAAGCATAAACAGCGACTACATTATTTTTTTTTTTGCTTTGTTTTTTGCTGTTTAGATTTTTAATATTGTTGTTCAGTTTGGTGGTGCTCATCTTTTTGTAAATGGTGTATGCAACCAGTAGTTGCTGTAACTCAAGTGCGCGTGCGTGACGTTTTTATGTTTATGTTCGCGAATTTTTTTTTGTTTGTTTCGATCGTTTGTTTGTTTCGCTTTTGTTTCTGTTTGCAAAAAATAAAACTTCAAAACCATATGTTCATATAAATAACAAAAGCCGTCGCGTTATGGTTTTTTATGGAATTAAATATTTTAAAAAATATCTGTTTATTTAAGCAATTTTTCAATAAATTTATACGAATTGTAAAAGAAATCACAACATATTGAAAAACAAAGTGTTAAAATTGATGGAAAAGTAAAAAAATATTAACAAATTATGTGAAAACTTGTTAAAAAAAATCATTAGAAAAATAAATGTAAAAAAAACTTATTTAAATTAAATTGTAAGTGTTTTATTAGGTAAATATTTTGAAGAATTTTATAATTTAAAAAAGTTTACTACTTTAATAAAAAAAAGAGGACCTGATAAGGATCTTAACTATAAAACACAAAATTTTCTTAATCTAAGAGGATGACAAAAAAATTTAAAAGTAATGTTAAATTTTGTTCGTTTTTTTAAATTATTTCAATGAATTCTTGTAATAAAACGGTTATTCGACTCTAAGTAACCGTTTACTTGGGTACATGTTTAAAAACCAATGTTTTAGGCTGGCCACGCGACATGAATCAAAGACATTTATGTCCAAGATAAACGAAAGTCTCTTAAGTGGGTTGTGTTGCCAACTAAAAGTGGCATCGCGCTTGTTAGTTTACATAAAAAATGCATTGAAAAAAAGTAACGAGTAGTAAACACATTTCAACTTGCAGCCAAATTGATTCTCTTGGAGATTTTAAATCTCTTTGCATGAATGAGTCAAGGACGAAGTAAAAACTGATTTTAAATGTATATGGAACAGTAACAACATTGACTTCTCCCAAATCAAATAAAGTCTATATGTACACAGTCGGATATGGGGAATCTAAGAAACCGTACGATTCCATGATACTCAGGATTTAAACCATTTTAAGAACAATGTATAATTTTTTGATGACAACGATTTGATTTTTGAGACAATGATCTACTTAATTAAAAACTACTTTAATTGACCCCAATATTGCTTGTAACTTTTAAAAGTGTTTCAATTCAACTCTTTTAGGTATAACTTTTTCAGTATAAAAGGCAATAGTCTAAAACCTTTGGTGGGTGATAATCCTTAATATCCTTAATGTTGAAAAAATATGTGCTTTCAGTTAGAAATTTAGGTACTCTCCAAAATCTGTAACTTTGTTTTTTCAATAAATAGATGTTTCAGAGATTTTTCATTTTTGAGCTTTCAGCGTCAACGTAATTGCAAATTTGTTTACATTGGCATATAAATGACAAATAAACTGATAAAATCAGATCAAATCGATGTGTGTGCATTCAGAAATAAAGAATATATGACAATACAAATCTCATTATCATTCGTTTAAAAAACAAACCACATCAAATGACTGGGTTATGACTTTACATTAATTTTTTACAGTTGGTTTTTGTTATTTAAAAAAATAAAAATAAAAAAGTAAATATTTGTTTATTTTTTACTAATATATGTGGTTCATTTTTACTACAATTGTTAGTAATTTTTTTGAACAGTAAAAACAACTGAGAAATGTCAGTTGAATTTAATGAAATGTTAGTTGTCCTTTCTTTAAATGAAATTTCATTTGTTTTTGACTACAATTGCTGTAGTCTTTACCTACATAATATCCCAAATGTATGGTTTCGTAGATTTTCTAAAATCACCAAATTTTTGAAAAAAATTCGTCCATATCGTACTTAGTGGGACAATTGTAATGAAATTTTTAACAGGCAACATTGATGCCCCAAATATGGCACTTTTTGCATAAAAATTTGAGTTATTTTTTTATTCTTTGACCCATTTTCAAAAAAACTAGCATATTTGTAGTCTGCTAGTAGAGACGAACAAAAAACATGTTTTAGGGTTATCTCCTATAGTCCTCGAATTATTCCCATTTGAAAATTATAAATTTGGTCCAACTCAGGTCCAGTTTCTGCGAATACAAAAATAATTAATTTATTTTTTATTTTACTATTTAAAAAGGAATAACAATTGCAATTAGTGTTTCTTAACTATAAAAACATTTAACATAATATATCAAAATTTACAAAAATTTAAGAAAAATCTTTGAAATCAGCAGTTAAGTTTTAATAATGCATGAGGCCTCCTTTTTTTGGAATCAACTTGAAAATTTGATTCTACTGTCCACCAGATTTATTCAAAGTTCTTCCGTTATAGATCTCCACGCATCAATAATTGCTTCTTTTAGATTAAAAACGCGTTCATATTGACGGTTTTCTGTGTAAACTCGTCGGGTTAATACGCTCCAAATAATTTCAACAGGGTTTTTCATCCGGAACACATGCGTGCCATTCAAAAACTATTATATTTTTTGATGATAGCCATTCCATTGTCTGACGACTTACATGTATGTACTGACTTGATGGTAAATGAATTCTTCTTCGTTGCAATTTTCAATAAATTTTACCAATTTCTCTTCTAATCCTGTAATGTACTCAGAAGAATTCATTCTGGTGCTTAGAAATGCCCAAATCAACCATACCGTCGAAACAAAAAGCTCCCAAAAACATTAAGAATCCGCCTCCGAAATTTCTTTTTGAGAAATATCGTGGTTCCTTACATAGGTCTCTCCAATAATTGTTAAAAAAATCTGGACCATCAAGATTGAGCTTTTTCTCATCAAAAAAATCACCTGTAACAAAATTTATGTTGAAACAGTCCTACCAACAACCCAAGTCATTTTAAAAAATAAATTATTTCCCTTTATGGGACCTTTTTTAAAAATGATTTAAGTGCCTGTTTCTAGAAGGCGTTTTGATTCACACGAACGAATAAGCAATAACAAAATACATGCAACACAAAAACAAAATACATGTAGTCATGTACTCATTCATACAGCGGAGATCGTCTTGCAGAAACAGAGTATTAGGCTTTATAATTTTGATTGTTTCGTTAATTGTATATAATTTTTGAAATTCTGGCCGATCGGACCATGAATTTGTTAGATATACAAAGTCTAACATATTCCAAAATTTAATCTGTTTTACTCAAATAATAGCTAGTTTTTATTAAAATACTACTACACTTATCAAAATTGTGTCAGGGTTGCCATATGGCAATTTTAAAATATGTTAAAAAACCAAGATATTTTTAAAAGTCACGAAGATTTGTTCACAAAATCTATATTTACACTTTGTCAAAGTTTCAGCTTTGTTTTTTAATATCTCCACTAAAGGGCGCTTTAAAACACACATCCTCAAAGTTTAGTTGAAAAAGGTGCAGCTGATCTATGACATGATGAGATAAATCGTTTTGCGTTCATGATAATCATGCAAATATTTGACATAATCATCGGAACAAAATCTTAAATAAAATTGATTTTGCTTTTTCAGCACCAGTTAATACCAGACATTATTAAAAAAAAAAAACTATTACTCTACATAATTTACCTAATTTATTAATAAACAAATTTATTTTATGATTTAAGCCTAAATTAGCGTAGTATGTGTTAAAAAAGAAACATTTCATACGGATTATCTGCAAATCAGAACCTTATCATAACACATGCCTGTTGAGAAATTTATTACTGGAAAACACTACCAAAATGGCAACATAGAAACAAATAATTTTAATATACTGTACCAGGCGTGGCAAAACTATGACTCGCGTGTCAGCAGTAGAACGCGGGCAGATTTTTGGTGGCACGCGAAATTGCTTGAAAATATTAAAATAATTAATTAAAAAAATTAAGTACATATTTTTTTTTTTTATTTTTTAAAGAGAAGCAACACTCTACACTCACTAAAGCACAAAATTCTTCCAATTAATTAATGTGTTGCTTTTTGGAAATGGGATAGTGGAGAGATGAAAGGGATTCAAACATGGCAACACTGTAACTGCGCGAGATGATAAGTCTTAGAACAGTTGTTGCTCGCCACCTAATGTAGAGTTGGCGAATTTATTGAAGCTTTTTGTTTCATAGCCCTGATTCATTATTTTACTTCGGTGGGGTTAAGTGATAGAAAACTCGTACATACTATTTTTCTAAATTGATGTTGTCGTCACCGGGAATCGAACCCGGGACCATCTGTGTAACAGTCCAACGCACCAACCATTACAGCACAACGCCCACATAACTTTTAGTGCATATTTTATGATTTTTCATGCATGTAATATGCTCCTAAAGCACTCTTTTTTAGTGGATGGTGTTCCTGCCACTGATAATTATATACAGGGTGTTTTTTATTAAGGTATATAACTTTAAGTTGGCAACACTTTTTTAACTGGCGGCCATTTTGTCAGCTGTCAAGTGATTTATGTTTAGTTTGGTTTAGCATTTCAACATGAATTGAATTACGCCTGAGCAACGCTTCCAAATTGTGCAAATTTATTTTGATAATCATGGTTCTGTTCGAGAAACGTATCGCGCACTACGTTGGAAAAATCATCGAAAATTGGACCTCCAGATTAGACTACGTCCGAGCTAGCTGTGGCTTTCATATGCCAGAAGTCATATTTAAATTATAATGCCAGAAGATTATCTTTCGAATAAAGTAAATTTCATGTCAATTTAAAAAATTCATCTTTGTTTTATTCCATTTAAAAGTTTTATACCTCTATAAAAAACATCCTTTATAATACGAATACTCACAAAATATTTTTTTACATGTATAGATGACATTTTGTATCACAAAAATCCGTACAATTCTTTTGGAATTTTAGATTTATGGAAGTTTAAATTTTTCAGTGGGAAAAAGTCTCATAAATAGAAAAATAAAATAATTCCAAAAAAATTTAACATGCAAATTTTAAATTCTGCAATAAAGTGGTAATTAAAAAGACACTTAGAACTAAAATATACAAAAATTAAAAATCCAAAAAAATTATAAAAAAATTTTGAACAACAAATTCTTTTTCTCTGGTGATGACATTTTTATATGAAACAATTTTCCCAATTTTAAAAGATTCCACTACAAAAGGACTTTAATCAAATACAGTTAAGGTGGCACGCAACGAAAAAAGTCTTGCTACCCCTGTAATAAACAAAGGGTGCTCTAATTACGTGATATGTAAGTGATTAAAAATATTTAGCAAAGAAAATAGAAAAACCCCACTATTTTAATAATTCCTAAAAACAAGCTAAAAGTCCAGAAACCCCATATTTAAAGTGACTTCATAATAACTGTATTAAAAGAAAAATAAAGTAAATAAACTTGTTAACCCTTTGACCACCAATGCACTATGGGTTAGATTAGATGAGCCGTTTTTATGACCAAAAGTCGTTTTCAGGAATTCCCATAAAACTGAGTACACCAATATATTAAGGACATATTGGAGATGTTTCAAGAAAAATTTCTAAGCGATTCATCAACGCATGTACAAATGACAAGCGAACAGAGTTAAAAATTCGAGTTGAAAATTAAATTGTTGTGTGAACTAACTTTTAAGTTTATTTTAACCACCCAGTCAAAAATTGCAGGTGGTCAGAAAAATCAAACACTTTATTTTTAGCACTATTGGCAGGAATTCAAATTAAAGCAATGACAGAGCCCATGTTTACAAATCTTTCCCAACGCTGGTAAAATCTGCTTTGCCAGTACTTGATTTATAAAGTTTACAACCATAAAAGAATTAAAGCACAAGCAAAGTCCTTATTGAGAACGCTTTGCCAACGCTAGTAAAAAGTGCTTTTGAAGCATTGATTTTAAAAAAATTACGACACTTTGTTAAAAAAATAGTAAAATTGTGTTTTTGTTTTATGTTTTTGAAAAATATTTTTTTAGACCAATTTATTTTCAACAAACGTTTTTGATAGTGTTGGCAAACTAGCACAACCAACTTAGCCAGCTGTTATCACTTATATACCTATTAAACTATCAAGTATTATGTGTCTTATTAATTCAGTAAGTAGAGCTCTCAAAATTTGGCTAGATCAAACAATTTGGCTAGATTTTGTTATATATTTTTAGAAAAGGCTGTATCTACCATATTGCATCCGGCATCCGGCATCTTGAATTTTAAATTTTATATTACCGTTTTTGAAACGATCGTGCTTAAAAACGCCCCTGTGTGTATATTCACACAATGATTACAAAAGTGTATTCCACTCATTCATGAGAAGTTTTTTGATTAACCTTGATGACTTTATTTTGTCCGTCATTTTAAATTTTCAAAAACCAACTACAAAATTTAAATCAGTTACCCTAAGACCATATTAACACAAAACTTTACTGTAATCGGATTAAAATTTTTGCCGCCATATTTTTTTTAAGTTAAAATGCCATTCGTATATTACCAACAAATGTTGACCACATTTGTTGCTTTTCATGCGAAACAACTTGTTTTTATTAACTTTGGTGACTTCATTTTGACCGTCATTTAGAATTTTCAAAAACCAACTGCAAAACTGAAATCAGTAAGACCATATTAATACAAAATCTTAGTGTTATTTTTTTGCAGCCGTATTGAATTCGCCGTTTTGATCTTTCGGTTTTATTTTTTCACCGGTACAGAAAACTCCATGATGGATAATTTAAGCCATCTGTAACTAGGGGAAAGACTTTTGGTCAAAAAATGCAAGTTTTGGCCGTGTGCGCAATGGTTGATATATGCCACATTATTAATTTTTGATCTTCTAGGAAAACCAGCAGGACGTTTTTAGCAAAACTTATTGTAATCGACACTAGAGAGATGTAGCTTTTTAGCGATACCTAGAAGTTGTAGAATGATAGTTCCAAAGCCTTCTAAGTTTATTTTTTTTTGTTTTTTTATGATTGTTTACGTTTTTGTTTTCAGTTTCTTTAATGGTGAAAATTTATGTTTATACTGAATTGGTTATTATAATTTCGATTTGGCTTAATTTAGTACAAAATAAAAAATTAATATTTAGACATTAGCTTAACCCATTCAGTGCCCAGGTAAAAATAGTTATATCTAGTCATATGTTATATGATTTAGTCATATCTGACTTACGGCTTATATCATTACGGCATTATATACAAATACATGTGACAATTTTTTTTTTTAGAGAATTTTTTATATGGTACTTGACATTATTATATGTCTTCAAATCTTCCTAAATATAAAACTACATAGTGTATATAATAATCTAAATGTATACAGTGATTGATCTGATTATATTGTACTGAATTATATATACTGATTATTATATACTGAAAATATGTTCCTTAAAATTTATATAGCACATATTTTTTCAAATAAAAAATTCGCGCATTTTATAAGACAAAAATACATAAATATATATATTTTTTTGAACACCTCAACATTTTCTTGATAATTTTTGAACATTTCGTTATGTTTTATTTAAAAATGTTTGGGCCTTTAAAATTATTGATTTCTAGAATTTTTAATTTTCAACTTACATACTTTTAAGCATAACTTCAAGTCACCAAAAGCCTACTAAAATTATATGAAATCAGATAAATTTTGATCCAATTAGATATAATTTAATGTCCCGGATATGGACTAATATCGGATAAAATGGTATCAAATTATATCTAATTTGATATAATTATGCACGTGTAGATGGCCTATTTTTCGGATCAATTTGTATGTATTAATATATGGGAACTTATCAAATTATATTAGACTCCATATTAAAATTTTTATACGGGTAGCGACAGTTCATTAATGTTTAAGCTTTAGTAATATATTTCTCTGCTAGTGAAAGGAGTAAAGCGCCAAAATCATCACAAAATTTATTTTAGTCATAGGCCTAAGTCTCCCCCGAAATTTCGTCAAAAAGTCTAAGGCAGTTTAAGTGCGGTCTTCAAGGGGATAATATTAAAATGGGATATCATGGGTAACATGCATGCTTTGAAAAATATTCTTTTGCGTGCTTTGATGCCCGTTTTGACGAACTTTATACTTGTAATATCAAAAAACAGACTAATTCACTTAAAAAAGTTTTTTTTTTTTCATGGGATACTTTAATTTTGTCCATATTTTTTTATAATTTTCCAGATTTAATATTATTAAAGCAAAAAAAAATTAAATTTGTCAAATGCATATTAATTAAAAATTAATTGCGACTGTCTATATGACGTTAATATCCCAGTAAAAAACGCTGCTTACATGCAAGCAGGTTTGTAAGGGAGTAAGCCAAAAAGAATCCCTTACAAACCTGCTTACATATGCCATGATTTTTATATGGCGAATTCCCACTTGGAAGCATTACTTTTGGGCAAAATAAGCGCTGATTTTAGCGCTTATAAAAATCAGAGATTTCATGGCTTGCAGTAGAAGCATATTTCATGTCTAATAATATTTCATGTCTAATAAGTAATAACATACATAATTTATTTAACATAAAATTCTACAGACATTCATTTTTTGTTGTTAAAATTTTGGACATATAATATAATTATTTTATTTATTACCGCTCCACGTGCTAGCTCTTCAGAAACAAGTAAATGACTAATTATTTTTTATTACATACTCGAAAACAGCAAACACAATCGGAAATCACTCGGGACAATTGGTACAGATCGTTTATAATACACGATATGAAACTTTCTGCATTACAACCTGCATCCTTATAAAGGATTAGGGTAAGCATCCTTGTTAGGGAAAACAGTAAGCTCAAAATTTTTGTTTGTTTATTTTTATACGAAAATTGTCCGTTTCTTTTGCTGCTTCTCTGTATTATCTAATAGTATGCACAAATGCGCTGATGTACAGCGCATTTGTTTTATCCTGCTTCTAAAAACACGAATTTTTTTTTTTACTGGGATAACACTGTACTAAAATACATTATAAAATTTGCCCTGTGGCGATGTCTCAACTTAAAAACGTAAAAGTTGTCAACCCTGAACGTAAAAACCATACGTCAATCTGGTAACATTGTGAAATAGAGACGGAGGAGATTAGAAAAATAAAGAAAAATCTAAAAATAGAATATTTGTGTTGTTAGTGTTGTCTCTTCTGAGTATAATATACAATAACAGAATAAACTAATAGGAAAGAAAACTGCAATTTAGCTGCATTAAATTCGAGGCCATACTTGGGTGTGATCGCTAAACGGCCATGACTTGGTATTGTTCCGTTTGTAACGTAAGATGAGCGCAGGTTTGATTCTTACAGCCGCAGGTTGTTGAAAAATTTATCATATAGGGACAATCTTACAATTATAAGACACAAATAATAATACAATTTAAATGGAAAATCACTGATGAGCCTGTCCATAAAAAGGCAGAAACTAGTCTAGTCTGATTTAAAAATTAATAGTGTTTATAATATTTAGAGAAAAACGTTTATTCTTTTTCTTATCCTCAACATTTCTAAATTAAATTTGTCAAATTCATATTAATTAAAAATTAATTGCGACTGTCTATATGACGTTAATATAACACTGTACTAAAATATTGTTGTTGTATAAAAAAATGTCTTGCGTATGTCTTGCAAGACATTCGTGCTACCCTTTAGTATTTACCAAAAACACTTTTTTATTATTATCCTTATCAATTATTAACATAACACTTGTGTTTTTTTATTACAATAATAACGAGTAACCGAGCATTCATGTTAAGACACCTTACAATTACCTATTTATGTTTATTATATGATAATTTTTATAAATTTTGTTTACCATTCATTTCTTTCTGTGTCTGCATATTACGACTAATCAGCCCATATTTTGAATGCTTGTCTTATTTTACAATGACAATAATTCTATCAATAATATTATCAAATATACAACAAGAATAATAACAACAACACCTTTTTTCCATAAAAAGGTGTTAAACGCCTGCATAAGAGCTTTGTTAATATGATCACTATGGGACACAAACCAGTAAGATCAAGGAGAATATAAAAAAGTTTGTTTTTTAAAAATGGTGCTTAAATAAGAATTTTCTACATTCAGAATATTCTTACGGTAACTACATGTACGTCATTCGGGTAGTAAACAGTAGTAGTTGTTTTAACTGTTATTGTAGTAGTTTTTCTATGATAAATCAAAAACGACTATTTTAGACTGTCATATCAAAAAATAACTAACCAAAACTTGTGCGCCCCGGTAGGCTAATTGGTAGCGTGCTGGCTTATCAGTGCGGGGGTCGTGGGTTCGATTCCCACCAGAGGCACTGGTCTGTTTTCGCTACAACGCGCCGAAGGCCATAGTAGCTAGTGCTCGGTTAGGGTAATAGTATATAATTTGTAATTATATAATTATTAATTAATAAAATAAAATAAAAAAAAAAAAAACTAACCAAAATTATGTACTTCCGTAACCGTTGTTTTGAGTAGTTATTTTAGTATTTTAATAAACAACTACCAAAACAGTAATTTTGTCTTCATTTTTGTTAGTTATTTAAAAATAAAAGATTATGTCGAGTTTTTTAAGTTCTTCATAGTTTGCGTTCATAGTTTGCAAATAACAATTAGAAAATTTTAATATGTCTTCAATGCATAAAAACGTCATAACTGGAATGCCGATTGGAATTTTGACTTTGCATTTAAAATAGTATGTAGGAAATACAAGTTCTTATCGTAATGAAAAGAAAAATAGAAAACATATGATTTTCTATTGTTGATTTACTTGAATAAACGTCACTACATTGCTAGGTCTGTCAAAAAAACAGAGTAGTATTTGGAAGATGACAAAGCCAATTGTGACAATTTTTTGTTGTTGTTTTTGTTTTTTCTTTGATATTTTATATTTTGAATCTCGCTCCTAGACGAGGACAAGAAATTCTCATTGAGTTTGTGATTTAACATAACAAATATCTCTAGAAATTCTAATAACAAAGTCCCCTGAAGATTTCCTTAGGCAGGAATGAAATCCGGATATGGACACGCCTACATCAGATTGCTTTTCACAATTTGTTAAATAAGTTTTGGGACTTTAGCACATTTAATTACTATAAATGAAAAAAATTAATTTTTTTTAATACTTTTAAATTGCCAACAAAAAATAACTGTTAACATATGCAGGCGTTTTATGTTCATTGTTTTATTGCTCGTTTTTATGGTTTATGCATTTATTAAGATTAGTTTCTTTTGACTGCTTCGTTAGTCGTGTTTACTAATATTTTAGTAGTTTTATCAATAGTTAAAAATTACTACATGGCTGGTAATTTTTATGACAAATAATGTCATCGACTTTTTGACTACATTTGCAGTTGTTTTAACTGTCATTTTTAGTCAATTATATCTTCTTAATTTCCTGAGTGTATTTGGCATCTTCACATCATGATAACTTTTTTATTTAAAACATAATATTGTGACAAGGAAAGTATCTCAGGCTTAAATATGATGGTTTAAAAACACTACCCAGTCAGAAACTGCTAGTGGTACAAAAAATCAAGCAATGGCATACCACTGGCCAACCGAGTAATTGTAAATATAATACTAGCAAAACAGTTGTTGAAGACGATTTACCAGCGTTTCCAAAAAGCGTATTGCCAATATTTGTTCTACAATAATTTCAGTGGGCCACAAATAAAAAACATTGGCTGAGACACCATGTTGGCAAAAAGTGTTCTCCCAGTGCTATTCAGTCCGAAATTGCTAACAGCTCAAAAGTCTAACAACCGGTTAGGCATTTATTTTGTAGAAATGATGATGCTTTGTTTAAAAAAGTTTTAAGTCGAAAGATTCCGAGTTCGATCCAGGTTCCAGGCAACATTTTTTTTGTGCTTTTTGATATTTTTTCAATTTTAAATAAATGTTTTTGTTTCTGGAAAAGCTCTTTTAAGAACAACTTTTGTTTGTTTTTCTCTTCGTTGTTTCCATCAACTCGTATGCCAGAGCTAGCATATTTGAGTAGCCAACTGTTACCCAGCATTTACCTTTAACTTACTACAAAAAAAAAAAAAATATAACTGAACTTTCGTTTTATTTAATTTTGGAAAACCAATTTTTAGTTCATGGTTTTACCAAAATTTTGGTAACGTTGTAAATTTTGTTTCCCCAGTGATTATCCGGCACTTTTTGAATAGACGGACCTTTTGTCTAATGATGTTATCATTTGGTGTTGGGAAAGCACTTTTACAATCTGTTAAAATGCTTTGCCAGCGGTGGTCCGTTTGTATTTTTTTGACTGGGTACCTTTTTATTATAACACTAGTTGCCTACCACGCCTACAACAATACCGATTCTGATAGTGGCACGAGTCTTCTAATATCACAAATATTTAAAAATTTTTACGCATTTTTTAGGGTATTTTGGCGTTACGGTTTAACGGTTCAAAACCTCCTATTCGAAAGAATTGTTCGCTCATCCCCATATAATTGGCGAAACAAATTTAATTCATGGCTGAGACACCATGTTGGCAAAAAGTGTTCTCAGAGTGCTGTTCAGTCAGAAATTGCCAACGGCTCAAAAGTCTAACAACCGGTTAGGCATTTATTTTGTAGAAATGATGATGCTTTGTTTAAAAAAGTTTGTACTTTGTGATATTTTTTCAATATAAAATAAATTTTTTTGTTTCTGGAAAAGCTCTTTTAAGAACAACTTTTGTTTGTTTTTCCAACGTTGTTTCCATCAAATCTGATGCCAGTCCGAGCATATTTGAGCAGCCAACTGTTACCTAGCATTTACCATTAACTTACTACCAAAAAAAAAAATATAAATGAACTTTTGTTTTATTTAATTTTGGAAAATCAATTCTTAGTTAATGGTTTTACCAAAACTTTGGCAACGTTGTAAATTTTGTTTCCCCAGTGTTAGTCCGACACTTTTTAAACAGTCGGACCTTTTGTCGAGTGCTCATTACACATTATTTTTTGCGAAAAAAAACCGTCAATCGAACCAAGGAAAAGCTTGATAAATACTATGTGGACTCGGTATCATCGATTTCAGTTTTAAAAAAGTGGTTTACTGACTTTCAAATGACGCTGAACCTTCTGGACGGCCAATTGAGGTCAATACACCCGAAAATGTCGAAAAAATCCACGATATGGTGTTGGCCGATCGAAGAGTAAACGTGCGTGAGATTGTTGATGCCATATGCGGTTCGTATGGCAGTGTGGTTTCGATTTTAAATAATCAGTTGGGTTTAAGAAAGCTGTCTGCTAGATAAGTGCCGCGTTTGCTCTCAATTGACCATAAACGTAATCGTGGTCAATAACATCACCTTATTGTTTTTTAGGATGCACGCGGGATAATCCACATCGATTACCTTCAAAAGGAAAAAACAATAAACGGCGAATATTATGACAAGTTATTGCACCGATTTAACGAGGATTTAAAACCACCCCATATGGCCAAGAAATGCCTATTTTATGGACCTCGAAAAATCCTATTATTGAGCTAAAAGAAAATTATGTTTAAAAAATATTTTTGTTTTTTACAAATTGTTTTTGTTTTATTCAAAAAGTCACGGACTTATTGATCCGCCCTCGTATTATGGGTGATAAGAGACTTCAAAAATCCGTTATAAAAAATATTAATTTTTCCCCATTTTATTTTTGGATTTCTAGTCCATAGTGTTTCGGTTGAACAGACCTGTGACTGACTTTCTTATGTTTATTACTAATGACAGGTTGTGCTAAGCACTTTACTTTACGTATCAAGAACATAAAATAACAAATATATTTATCAGTTTGTTTATTTTTTAATTGTTTATTTTCATTTAAACATTTTTTTTGTATTTAAATATCACAGAAAATAATGTGAATGCTCTGCATTCATACGATTGATTGATTATGAGAGGTGCAATACAACAAATAAATAAAAGTTTTATTTTACAAAAAAAAAAAAAAATCAATATGTCCGATAGTGATAAGAATTTATTAAAATTTGTAAGACCTAAGTAAATTTGGACTAATTAGATAAATTTTATGTAAAGTCGGCTATCAGTAAGAAAATATTTAAAAAATTTTTTTTTTGTAATGAATTTTTGTTATTAAAATATTGATTAAAATAGGGTTTACAATTATTAATTTGTACAAGTTACAGAGTTTGGCAGCGGGTACCCGAGTAACCAATTCCAATTATTATATAAAAGAATTAATTAAATTAAGATATAAAATAAACAAAATTATTCATTAGAATTTATATAAGTACCAAGTTTATTGGCGGATACCCGAGTAATTGTTGGAAATTATTTAAGTAACCGATGAACTTCTTATATATTTTTGTGTTTAAAACTGATTAATTGAAATTATAGTGCAAACAAAATTATTTGATTAAAATTATTGCTTACAAATTTTATAATTTTGATCCCGGGTACCTAAGTAACCAAAAGAACTTTTACAAGTAACCGGCTAAAAAAAAACGACCAAATTTTTTTTTTCAGAAAATTGCACATTTTTCACAAAATTAAAATGAAATAAATCATTTTACAATTTAATTTCGGAAAGTTTGAGAATGTCCTTTAACTAATAATTTTTTTAAAAAGAAATCACTTGCTTTAATCTTAGAATTGACCAAAAAGTTACAGAGGCTACCAAAGTAATTGCTTTAAAATTATTCGAGTAACCGATTAACCATTACACATTATATATGAGGAATTTAAAAAACTGGCTGCAGTGATTAAGTTTTCCATCATAGTATTAATGAAGCGATTTCATGAAAATGGATTCATTGATTTAATGAAAAATTTTATTAACTGAATTTATTAATATTTTAAATTTTTTCATAAATTTGTTTTATGATTTTTTCATAACTTCATAAAAAAATTTATTAAATCAATAAAAAATGTTTGAATTTCTTTTTTTTTTCAATAAGAATGTTAACTTCCCAGGAAAACTTGCTATTACCATAGAATGGGAAATGGAAGAAGAAAACAAGAATCAGAAGTACTTATAGTTGAGGCCAAGAACACCTGATTTTAACATGGGGGTGTCATAGGAGGCAAGGCCTTGCCTTGTGCTTACATATAGGGACAAAAATAAGACGTTACAAAATATGTAGTGAAATCACCAGTTACACATAAGTACTTATTTCATTTCTTATTTGTAGCATCAAAAGTAATGCTTAAAGCCATTATATGACGTATTACTTGTAAGGATGTTAATAAGTAGTTATTTATAGGTGCAAAAATAAGTACGTATTAACATGTACCTAAATAAGAAGGTATTAATAGGCAATATTGCATAATTTATATATATAAATAAATTAATAAATTGCAATAAATTGCATTTAAATTATTAATTATGATATATTATGAATCTTTATAAATATACCTTACAAAAAAGTAGTTACTTATTACCTTACAAGTACCTTATTTCTTTGGCCCTTCCTAATAAGCAGGTAAATAACACAATATTAGTAAGACATAATTGTTTAGCTTCCAAAATAAGTAGTGATGTATGTTCATATCAGTAAGGTATTATTTCAGACCTTCAAAATAACAACAAATGTAATGGATAGTCATTACTACGAAAGGTCTGAAATAAGTGATAATAAGTAACTTATTATTTTTGCTATTCCAAATAAGCAGATATTTAACACAATATTAGTAAGTCGTTGTTTTTTATCTTACAAATAAGCAGTTACATATATTCATATTAGTAAGGTATTATTTCGGACCTTCAAAATAACAAAAACTGGAATGGATAGTCATTACTTTGGAAGGTCTGAAATAAGTCCTACCCATTACCAAAGTTTTGCTGGGTTGTAAATTTTTTGTACAAAAAGTTTGTTATTACAAATGACATAAAGTTTTAGATGGCCATTAATTCTTTAGCTGCACAATTTTGAACTAAAACTTTGCATGTTCTAGTTTTAACGCGCAGGCTACCCAACATTATCCATCGTTTCTCTCAATTCAAAACAAATTCATAAACAAGAGGCACAGTTTCAACAGGTGTCGGAACATTTTTGACATTACTCATATATACCATAAATTTAGTTAAACGCAAATAATAATAAATTTTGCTAAGATCAACAAAAATATTTGCTACAAAATTGCAGAAGTCCAGATTTGTATTTGAATAAAAAGAAAACCTAAAAAAACTTGTGGTTTTTGTTTACTAATATTTTGTCATTTTTTTTCTTGTTGATTTATCAGATTCATTTCTTATTTTCAGTTTACTAAAGTTTAGCTCAAATATCTCTTAATTTTTGTAGATTTCACAGATTTATTTTTGCTATTCTTATCTTACTAATATTTAGCAAAAAAAAATTGGTAATTTCAGCAGTTTCTCTTGCAACTTAATTTTGAACTAATTTTTAGTAGGATTAGCAAAAATGTTTACTATCTATTATGCGAATATATATAATTTCCTATTCTTTCGATGCTTGTTATCCTTTAAATAGCTTTCTGAAGTCCCCTGATGAAAACTAAAAATGGGAATAGTTATATGAAATTTTACAAAAAGATCTCAACGAAGCCGGATTTTTAATTTTCGGACTGTGGGCGGAGGGCCGTGGCTATTTTGATGTTCGACATTTCTTCATATATTCGATTTTTTCAATTAGGACTGTTATTCACTTCAGAGCTTTATAAAGCTTATTGATGTCCTACAAAGATGAAAATAGGCATACAAACAGTGCGTACCACAAAATAATGTATTACAGCGCCGGACTTTTGCGTGGCAAAAGGCTGTTAAAAAGTTATATCGTATCTGCAATATCCATCTGATGAGTTAGAAAGCCTAAATTTGGTATTAATGGGTACTAACCACGTTGCAAAATTCAATGTAATTTATTTATTTTAAACCTAGCTATTTTAATTCGAGATTGAAACCACAATTTCGGTTTGTGAGCTGAATTGTGGAGAAAACTAAGTTGGTAACATTTTAACAGCGTTTGTCCCAGTGTTTACGATATTTCTTCAATTTTATATTTTTTGTGTTTCTCTGAAGTTCCTTTGGCATATTCGTAGCACTCATCATGATACAGAATGTATTGGATCCCGATCTTTTGTCTGTATGAGATGAGTTGCATAAACTCTTTAAGGTACTATACCGGTTTTAAAGCGTCTTAATGATGATGCTTCACGATGACCAAATAGTCGGAATTTGTGACACATATAGTGTAAATATCGAAAATGGAAAGAGGGTTATTTCGACCTTAGCTGACGTTGTATATTTAAAGCTTCAAACCGTGCTAATATTCCAGAAAGCGAAAATTAAGAAAATTTGTAGCACTGAGCATAGGCTAAACTTAATATATTCGGCCTTTTAGTTAAAATAAGTAAAAAAAAAAGATTTTTTTAGTTTATGAAATTATGTTTTGCCCTCAAAAATGTCTACCTAAGCCAGAAATACTAACACACATGCTGGCAGTAAAAAACAGGGGGATTTTTTTTCATAATGCCAAACTTTTGGATTTTAATCAGTGGGCTGAATACTTCAAACCCAAATATGGTTCATTTTGGGAGGAATCTCAAGTTTTTCCTACTAATTTCTTATGTACAATAAACGGTTAAGAAGCTAAAATCAGCCTCTAAAAACCAACATTAAAAAACTGTCAAAAAAAGGTTTACTTTAAAACTAGAAGGATTCTGAAACGATACTTTTTAGGGATAGCTACTTAATAAAAAAACAAGCTGATTTTGAAATTCGGTATATCAGAAGTTCATACTGAGAAATTTACTTATTTCGTCAAAATAAAATGTAGAAGTATGTACACCAGAAAATGTGCTTTTTTTCAAAAGTAATAGTAATAGTAGTTTTTCAACAATTAAAAAAAAAAACACATTTTCTGGTGTACATAGTTCTACATTTTTTCTGATATCTCACTAAGTAAGGAGCTTTTCACTCTTTTTAGGGTATTTAGAACACATGTGTAGCTATTTGTATACAAATTTTAAAAATTAAACAAAATGTTTTTTTTTCAAAAAATTGATTTCAAAGTTTTTTTTTTAAAAAAATTTTATTTTTAAAAAATGTGTAAATTTTTTTTTTTTATATTTTTTTACACCTCAAAAGTTATGACCTTTTAAGTTAAGTCCCTACTCCACAATTTGAAGCTATAGGGTTGCCAGAGTTTTCCAAAAAAAAAAAAAACTTTTTTTAATACTTGCGTTTACTATCGCACACACTCACAAAATTTTATCCAAATCGGAAAACATCGATTAATCTCACGGTGATATTAAATGGAATTGCTCACAAGGTTTAAAATAGGTATTTTAAGTTAATATTCCTATTTAATATTCGAATATTTATTAATATTTAAGGCTTAACATGTGTTTTAACTAAAATTTATTTGAAATGTTAATTAAAATTTTTTATGAATAAGGACGTAAAAATGCATAGAAGATGCGACTAAGCAATTGTGATAGATTTTAGGACGTGGATCACGAATGTTAACACCAAATTTTAATATTAGCTCAACTTTTGGAAATATTAGCGAATTTAACTTTTCACAAAAATCTAGTTTTTTCTTTAAAATTTCTTATTAATTCATATACCTAAGTAAACTACGATATACTTTGAATATGGTTTTAAGTATGGACTTTGAGCATTAAAAAAGCATTAAATATCAATTAATTGCGATTGGGTGAAGAATGTAGGATATCCTTGCAGTTACAGTAAAAACATCACTTATTTCTCTTTTTTGTGAATATTATAAATTTTTTGTGAATATTATAAAATCTCGAATTTGCAAAATTTTAGAACATGGTGCAATGTATGGAGTGGATTGAATTAATTTCAGCGAGAGAGCCAGCGCTTTCATATTAATATTTTCCGAAAATTCAATCTGAAGCTCAAAATTTTTGACATTTTTTTTTAATTAATTTTGTATGTATTTACATTGGGAAAATAAAAAAAAAATAGATTTTTGAATATGCATAATTTAAAATCGTTAATTTTTAAGAAATCACTAGTGTCCGACCGAACAGTTCGGCCAAAAAACTATATTTTGTTGGTTTTTTGATATCTAGAGGCAATGATGACAAATTTTGGTATTGGAAACATGTTTGTTGAGCCGATTTAATTCGATTTTGTGTATAAAATTTAAGAGAAAAGCCGAAGTTTAGCTATAAAGTTAAAAGTTCGGCCGCCGAACTATTTTCAATTTGGCCGAACTTTCTGAGGCCGAACAGTGAATTCACTGCTTAACTACAGACTTTTCTTCAAATTTGACACTCAAAATAGTATCTAATCAGCCCAATAAACATTTTTCCATCCGCCAAATTTGTCCATAATGCTTTTAAATACCGAATACAGACAAAATGCATTTTCTGGCCGAACTGTTCGGTCATGCCCGTATGACACTGTATAGTTTTTGTATTGACAATCTAAATTAAAGCAGTACAAATATATTGTTACTCAATTTTTTAACTAGTGTAAAGAGTACGAACACATAGTGCCAAATTGTAGTAAATGTCAAAACAAATACTTTTGTTATCGATAAATCAGCGAAAAATTGGGATATCTGTCAAAAGTGCAAACGAAAATTTTGAACTTTATCTTGACATTTCTCACAGGCAAATAAGTTTGTTGTCAGTTTTTTGTAAACAAATAATAGTACAATTAAAAAAAGAAAATGAATAAAAATATTGCACTTTGTGGTTTTGTGCACAATTTAAATATGATCCAAGTTTACAAATTGTATATATGTTTCATTCGCACATTAATGTTGTTTCTTTCTCCCAATACATCTTGAAACTATACAAAAACTATACAGTGTCATACGGGCTTCAGACACTAGAAATCACACTTCAAATAACTTTAACATGGTTGTTCTCGATTAGAAAACATGTGTTAAACATATTTGAATGTTTTTATCAGAATTTTATTATTTAAGATTTGTTACAGACTCAATATATATAAAAAAAAATTCTCTTCAAAAGAATTTTATGAAGTTATATCAAATTTTATCAAATTAAATATAACTTGATCAAATTAGATAAATCCATATTTCGGGTCAAATTATATGATATGAGATTCCCTGGGATCGCACGATCCATTTTTTGGATCAGCTATGATATGATGTGCTAATTAATTATATAAATGACTATATATGATTATATACCTATATCGGAACTTTTTTACATCGGGATATGACACATCTACGGTAATATGGTGTACGAAAAATTATGTAAATTTTTTAAATTTATTGGTAATTAACAATTGTTGAACTAAACGCCCTACCCTGTTTTAAATTCACTTTTTAAACCTTCAACGTGAGATTGTGTCGCTAAAAGGAATAAGTGACACTTATTTTGTTCTGTTTTATCTCATATCAGAGTTACATTAAATTCGAAGAAATCCCTTCAAGAGGTTCACTTTGGTTTCACTTTAACACATCACTAATGGGAACTAATTTGTTTGCAGACTAGTTTATTAATATTTAAAATGTACCAAAAAATGTACAATTCTACCAAATTGATCTTCCCTAATTATAAAATAGAATATTATAAAAAAAATCTTACCTTAACAACTGACATTATTTTGCATGACCTCATTAGGAATGTTTACTCTTTAACTTACACTTCTCTTTCACTCTTTCTTGTGACAAAAAAAACAAACACTAATATTTGATATTAACTCAATACTAACCCTAATGCATAGCCGGCTTTTTAACATTTTTTTTTTTACAAATTTTAGCCATAACTTTTAATGCTTTTTTCTTTATGAAATTATTAACTTCTGATTAATTTTTTTATGACAGAATATAGAAAAACACTTGAACTTTAATTTTATTTACTTTTTATTTCACAAACTTTACTTCTTCCATGTGCATTTAGTGATTTACCCGAAATAAATGATGCGCTATTTTATTCACGAGACGCACTTGATTAGCATAAAATAAGAACTAAAGTTAAAATGCAATGAGATCACAAAATCTCCTTCTGTAATTTATTCCAACAACAACAAGCATTGACTAACGGCATAGCAAAACTAATATACATACGCATATTAAAACAAATTAGGCTTTTTTATAACATTTTGTATAACACTTTATATTTTTTTAGTGTATACCAGACTTTAAACACTTTTTTCTTTATGAAATAGTAAACATTTCGTATATATTTTTTCACCAAAATATAGGAAAATTCTTGATTTAAATGTTTAAAAACTTTTTATTTGACAAACTGAAGTTTTTCAGCTTTTATTTTATTTTTCCTCCGAAATTAACTATACGCTTTCTTATTCGCGACTTTCTATGATTTGCATAAAGTTAAAACCAAAAGTGATGCAATGTGAGAAATATGTAGTGTTGCCGGACTGTTGAAAATATTAAATTATATATTGGACGGGGTTTTAATGAAATACATTATTACACATGATCTTGAACGTGAATAATCTTGCCCACATCATATTTATTATATTATTAAAAAATCTTAAAACAAATTAATAAATTAATTATGGAAACAGATAAAAGTTTAGCGACGCACAGTGCATCCAAACTAAAAAAAATGGTAATAAATATATATCTTTTAAACTACTACTCCAATCGGGAAACAGTGTTTACAAGAATACTTAATAGGGACTTAACCTTGAGAAATTGGTTTCTAAAGTAACGCTGTTTTAATACTGGGTGTCAAAGTTGCCATCTCGAATAAATAAAAATTGTATAGACGTATAACTTTTACAACTGTTGACCGAGTTGCCTGATTTGCTTTAAATATTGCCATGAAGCAGTTTTGGAAGGCATTATTTACTTCCCGAGCGCTTCCTGAACTAATTCCAGAGACTCTAGCTTTCCTAAAACTTGGGAGTTCTGATGAGATCTTTAGCCAGACCGAAATATGTACTAGTATCAAGCTAGCTAATATGTTTGATTTGCTTTACTTATCGTTATCGTTATAAATTCGTTATAAGCTCGTTATAAATTGAAAATAGCATAAAAGTAATCTCGCTGTATATAAAATCAAAAAACTAATAAAACTGTAAAAAATATTACTTGAGCCAGGTTAAAAACTAACATTTTTTTTATATAAATAGAAAACTTTTTGTCTTCAAAGTTTAGTAACGTCATAATGTTTGTTAGGAAAAGACCGTAGACAGGTGTTTTATTACTAAGAAGACAAGAATGGAGCAAAATCGATGATTAATAAGTTTTTGTTAAAGCTCTGCCTATTATGAAGGCTCTAGCCTGATGACTCGTTATAAATTAAAAATAACATAAAAATAATCTCGATGTATATAAAAATAAAAAACTAATAAAACTCTAAAAGACATGATTATAGTTCATGATGTCCAACTTGGCATGTCTCTCTTTAACAAGTGAGAAGCGCTCCTTTCATGTGATCTAAGAAGCAATTAATTAATGCTTTCTTCGCTAAAGAAGCTGTGAAATATATGTTTCAATAATGTGTAAATTTACAAAACGTGTAAATTTTGTTAAAAGAATTTACAAAAATTTCATTAATTTAATGATTTTTTTTTGTGAAAAAATTGACAACATTAATGAATTTTCATACATTTAATGACATTTTGTTCATTAATACTGTACTGGTTCATTGTACGCATTCTATACTGCTTCATTATATGCATTCTATATTGCTTCCAAAGAATGCATTAAGGAGAGCTCAACAAAATGTCTTCCTTAATTACTTTATTGTACGCTTAAGCGATATTTTGGAAGCATATAAATGTAGTTACTGCTTACCAACTTGAGGTTGTGTTTTGCTGGTTCTGTTTAGATTTCAAAATCAGAATTTTTTACCTTGCCTGTTTCGATTTTTCATTATAATATAAGAAAATGTTATAATTGCTTTGTGTAATTTTCATAACTTTTCTTTAACTCGGATTGAGTTTTTCTTTAAATTAGTTTAAGCCGTTTCGTAGCGAAAATTTTAAAACTTAAATATTGTAATAAAATAAGCAAACAGCGGCAACTAATTAGTTTTGTATGCTTTATATTGAACATATCGTAGGAATTAAAATAAAAATGATAATAAAGGTATCGCTTAATCTAGCACTAGTTTGCAGAAAAAATGCGACAAGCATGCGATTATTGTTTTATTACACTCGTACAAATAAACCTGTAGCAATAGCAAAAAAAGCTACACTAAGGATATTATGTACGTAAAGACGACAGCAATTATAGTCAAAAACAAAATAAAATTTCACTTGAAGAAAGGACAACTAACATTTACTTAAATTCAACTAAAATTTGTCATTTGTTTTTACTGTTCAAAAAATTACTAATTACTTACTAGTAAAAAAATGTAAAAAAACGTATGTTAGTAAAAAATAAACAAAGATTTATTTTTTAAATAACAAAAAACGACTGTAAAAATTAATGTAAAATCATAAAACAGTCATTTTATGTGGTTTGTTTTTTAAGTGAACTGCAAGGTTAGTAAAAAAAAATTTCTTATTAATACCCATATAAACTACAATATACTTTTAATATGGTTCCAAATATTTACTTTGAGCATTAAAAACCATATAAACTAACTGCGATTGGGTGAAGGATATACTATATCCTTGCAATTAATGTGAAAACTTTATCTTCTTGTGAATATTAAAAAATCTCTTAATCGAATTTGCAAAATTTTAGCACTTGATGTTAATTTTTATTTCACTTAATTAATTTCAGAGAAAGAACTATAGCTTTCATATCAAAATTTTCCGAAAATTGAATCTGAAGTTCAAAATTGTTGACATTGTGTTTAAACATCATTTTGTATGTATTTATTAGGGGAAAATAAAATAAATACATTTTTGAACATGTATTATTTAAAATCCTTTTTTTTAAGAAAACGCACTGCAATTAATTGAAACTTGGTTGGTATTGATTAGAAAACATGTGTTAAACATATTTGGATGCTTTTATCAGAGTTTAATTAAGATTTGTCACAGACTCCATAGTTTTAAGGCTTAAAAATATATAATATTTTGTAGTTTAAGCAACTTTTTTTAAACTAAAAGAGACAGTAAGCGAGTTTTTTCATAAATTAAGTAACCTGTGATGTTCACTAAAGGTACGTATTAAAGTTTTGAATCTTCTTTTCGTTTTAGATATTTTATTAACGAACTTGTATTAAGGGATGTCTACTTTCACAAATAGTAGATCGGTTTAAACTAAATTTGTTAAAATTGTTAAATTCATAGCTTTTAATTTTCAGTATACCAAGGCGCATGATTAATACCCGGTAGAAAATGTATGAACTAGTGCCGAAATGTACTAGTTTTCAGACAAAAAAAAACGAACTAGTTCTTAAAAAGTAAATTGTGTTGTGTACTAGTGTAAAATGAACTATGTTAGGACTCAAGTGACTCAACTCAAAATTTTTCATTTTTCAAAAATTGAATAAAAATATTTGCAACGTTATACCAACTGAAACATAAAGAAAAACATAACTGTTTTTTAGCAACAGTTAACAACAACAAAATACACTGATAATTTTTTTATTTTTTTTTTTTTTTTGTGCATATTTTAGGCATATAAACCCGAAAATTTAAAATTTTGAGTTGAGTCACTTTTGAACTAGGTGTGCGATATGAACTTACGTGTTTTTGAAATTCATGTTTTCCCAACTACATTTGTGTTTGAAAATATACTTTGAGTTTATAAATAAATACTTAATTTTTGTATTGTGAATTGAGCTGAGGTGGAAATCAACTGATACTGTACTGTACTGGTGCCAAATAGTCACTCCAGAATTAGTTTGTGACCTTCTAACTTATTTAAAAACACTGTTTATATTGTGTTAACGGTTGTAAATTTTGTAAATAAGTACTGGCAATGCACTTTTTGCTAATGTTGGGAAATCGTTCTAAGCCAGTGCTGTGCCAGTGCTCTTTTATTTTTATGTTTGTAAATTTTGTTAATCAAATACTTGCAAAGCAATTTTTACGAACGTTGGCAGAGCGTTCTAAGCCAGGGCTGTGCCAGTGCTTCTACAGGAGGTATATCTTGTACTAAAAATTAGCCGGCAAAAATTGTTTTAATTTTTAGAGCCTGAATTTCTGCCTGGCATGGGCAGGCTTTTCTGCTAGTTAGGATATAATTTGCAATTATATACAAAATTTTATTTTCAAAAAAAAAATTCTATTAATTATTAATAATACAAAGTCTTTTTCGAGATATGTCGTCATTAAAGTTATTATTTTACCATCAATTTATTATTTATTTTTTTTATCAATTTAATAAGAATTGGAAAAAAACAGCTGCAGAATTTTTATAAATACCAATGTCGATTTTAGCGTTGCTTTATTTTTCGTCTTTTATTTAACACAAAAACACACAAAATTTGCTTATCGAACATGGGAATCATTGTATGGAAATCAAATAAAATTTTTTAAATTAGTTTCAAAAACATGTCTGACTAGGAAAATGATAAGGAGTTTGTATAGGGTAATATGGGGTAAAATTGAACAGAAAATTGTGCTTGGGATATTTGAAAAACTAGCTTCTTTAATGAAATCCTTTAAATGATCAAAAATTATGTATTAACACAATAACCCAAGTAAAAAAAATTATTTTGTGAATTTTCGAATTATATAAGGGCATATATGCTACTAATGTGGCCCTACATCTGGTATTTGGTATGTGGGTTACATAAAAAGAGTGGAATATTCCACCCTTTGGTCAAATATGAAACAAAATTGAAAAAAAGTTTTTCTCCGAAAATCTAAGAAAACTGCAATGAAAATAGCATTTACAGCAAAATAAGTTAAAATATATAATAAAAATATGCACTTAAAGCAAAATATGCATTTTTAGCAAAATATGCAACAATATGCACAAACAAATCGATGCCATTTTCACGCAAATTCTTTGATTCGAAAAGATATTTTCAAATTTCAGGAAAAACATGCATTTGCATGAACTTCTGGTGCCTGGTAATCGTATATAGATCGATATATAATTAGACATGTTTACATACTGCACTATATGAAGTACAATATAAAGAAAGATATAATTTTGTATCAATATATATTTGCAATACCCAGCAAAAAATTTCCAAAAAGGTAAGCGGGTTTGTAATCAAGCATTTTGGGCAGAACGCATTCCTTATTAGATTACCTACTCGATTCTTTTAACAGGGCGTGAGACTAAAATAATTGATTCTTTAGAATTGATTATTTTTTTTACTCAAGAACCATTTACTTTATATTTTTAAGAACTACATACATTTTTTAATAAAGAAATAGTTCCATTGTTAAACTACGAAATACTTACACAAAAAAATAAATAAATAGTTCCCTAGAAAAAATAAGAAGTACTTACATTTAAAAAAAAGAAGTAGTTCCATAAGTAAATTCAACTTTTACTCACACGTGATTCTCCTAGGTCACTCAAATATAACGATCAAAACTCATACGGAAATAAAATCCTAAAAAGTGAAACATCGAATTGTTATGATAACATGGGTTTGTTAGCTATAAATAATATATAGGTTTGGAGCTATAAACCACGAAATATAAATTTTTCAAAAAAAGAACAATTCAAAATTGAAAAACAAAAATATGACTCACGCACAATCACCCTCGAAATTTTTTTTACACTCGCGATAACGTCAGTAATTTCAACTTCCACTCACAATTTTCTGCTCACGTGCGCTTCCCTAATTTATACCTAACCGCAGTTTAACAAAATTTAGGCAACATGCAATTTCTGTTTTTAGTATTATTTTCCTGCAAAAAAAAAATTTGTTTGAAAAAATATATGAGATAAATTCTTTAAAATTGTATAACTTTTTTTTTTTTTAAATTAGGAACTACTTCCAATAACGTCCTTTTATTAAGAAAAAGTATATGATTACTTCTTGATTACAAAAAGTTATACATATAAGTTAATAACATTGATATTTTCTTTTAAGTAAATAATTACTTTATTTTTGAGTTCATGCTTTCTGGTTTAAATTTAAAGAATTGATTACAATACTACTTGCTTTTTTGACTCTATCGTTGGAATGAGTTTGGTATTGCAGTTACTAAATTTGGCAATGAGATATGTAAGCAAGTGTTGGCATCACCTTCTTTTTGGAATGTGTAATTTTTTCCTGGGTATCTATATATATAAAAAGAAGTGTACATTTTGATTGTCACTCCAAAACTCGAGAACGGCTGCATAAAATAAAAAATGGCTGAATACGTTTTGTAGAACATGCAATGAGGATGGTTTTAAAATAAAAATTGTTTAAAAATATTTTCGTTTGGTCGAGATGTGGTGATTTTTCTGAACATTAGTCATTTTCATATAAATTGTGTGAATATCAAAAATTTTTTCTTTGTTACACAGCATTGCTTGGATACGGATACATTCTTCTTCGAAATATCAATCCACCACGACTTTGTAAAGGAACCAGACTTTCAATGAAAATAAAATTTGAAGGCAAAACAACGTTTGTCGGGTCAGCTAGTATCATTATAAATAATTGTACAAATTAAAATATAAGTAAGTATATAAAAAGTATTTTAAATCGGAAAATTTATTTCCGTTTAAGGAAATTTTTTGAAAATAGTTCATTTACCCACATTACCACCTGCTCCCCTACACATGAACTAAGAAATGGGGACATTGCATAAATAATAAAATTATTATTGATTTAGTTACGATCATACGATTTGAATATTACTTTAACTATGATTAACTAAGAAAAGCAATCTTATCAAATATTAGTCAGGTGGTTTGTATGATGAATAATGATTTCTTGTAACCAAAAGACGCAGTAACTAATGCAACGCAGTTAAAAAAGTCCCACCTGGAAAATATTTTATGCTAAATTTTATAGTTTCTAGAAATTAGCAAAATTTTTTTTGATAAATGTGAGTAACCCAGGAAAACTTGCTATTACCATAGAATGGGAAATGGAAGAAGAAAACAAGAATCAGAAGTACTTATAGTTGAGGCCAAGAACACCTGATTTTAACATGGGGGTGTCATAGGAGGCAAGGCCTTGCCTTGTGCTTACATATAGGGACAAAAATAAGACGTTACAAAATATGTAGTGAAATCACCAGTTACACATAAGTACTTATTTCGTTTCTTATTTGTAGCATCAAAAGTAATGCTTAAAGCCATTATATGACGTATTACTTGTAAGGATGTTAATAAGTAGTTATTTATAGGTGCAAAAATAAGTACTTATTAACATGTACCTAAATAAGAAGGTATTAATAGGCAATAAAATAACTAGTTATTAATAAGGACAATTATAACTAGTTATTAATAGGTCCTAAAATAACTACTGATTTTAGTCATTACAAGGAAGGACTATAATAACTGCTTACCAGGAAGAAGTGTAATAAGTGGTGAGAAGCGATTAATATTTTCTCAAGAAAAAAATTAAAAGACTTTGTTTATTATTTTCTAATAACATTTATTAAACATAAAAAGAACAAAAAAAATTCACTATAAAAAACTAAAAATCTTATATACTAGTACACCCAAAAAAAAAGTTTGTAATATTAGCAACTCGTTTGCTGGGAGGATCCTAGCAGACAAAGTTGCTAACATCAGCAAAAAAGTTGACGAACATGATGGCTCAGAAGAACAATTATTTAAAATAGAAAACATTCTGGCTAAAGTGCTTAAAATGTCGTACAATAATGAATATATATTGATTCCGGAAATTCATTCCATTCATGAAAAATTAAACGTACGTAATATATAATACATATTTTCAAAAGCCAATTTCTTTTTTAATAAAAGTTTTTTTTTCATATTTTAGACAACAAATTTTTAAATCTTCAAAGGAAAATACTCGGTTATTCTTCGAAAATAAGAAAATTATTACCAAAAACTCTTAATGTATTAATAAATAAAATTTAATAATTTCTACTTAATATCAATTATCTTAATTTTGTTATTTACTAAATAAGCTTTTGTTTTGTGAGAGTCGTTTATGTATAACTATATATTTGTTTGCTTAAATAAATTGCATTTAAATTATTAATTATGATATATTATGAATCTTTATAAATATACCTTTTAAAAAAAGTAGTTACTTATTACCTTACAAGTACCTTATTTCTTTGGCCCTTCCTAATAAGCAGGTATATAACACAATATTAGTAAGACATAATTGTTTAGCTTCCAAAATAAGTAGTGATGTATGTTCATATCAGTAAGGTATTATTTCAGACCTTCAAAATAACATCAAATGTAATGGATATTCATTACTACGAAAGGTCTGAAATAAGTGATAATAAGTAACTTATTATTTTTGCTATTCCAAATAAGCAGATATTTAACACAATATTAGTAAGGCGTTTTTTTTTTATCTTACAAATAAGCAGTTACATATATTTAGTATATATTTTTATTAGTAAGGTATTATTTCGGACCTTCAAAATAACAAATACTGGAATGGATAGTCATTACTTTGGAAGGTCTGAAATAAGTCCTACCCATTACCAAAGTTTTGCTGGGAAGATTAGAATAGCAAAAATAAGTCTGTTGAATCTACAAAATTTTTTTTATATATGAGCTAAACTTTAATTAATAGCATGAAACAAATTAATCTGTTAAAATCAACAAAACCAACTGGGAAATGTAAATACCGTTTCAATTAACTATCGTTAGCCCTAAAATACCGTTAACGAAATAATTAAAATAGTGTTATCCGTAAAGTAACCTTACCGATATAACTGAAATACCGATATTCTTAAAATGCCATTACCGAAATAACTAGAAAAGCGTTATCTACTATAACGTTACCGAAATAATTGAAATAGAGTTATCCCTAAAATAAAGTTACCGAAATAACTAAAAATAGCCTAACCCTTAAAATATCAATACAAAGGATTGGTTGCAATTCGGCCGAAACCTTTAAAATTTGTTTGATAGGACGGTATTTTATTTGGAACTACCAATAATCAATTAAAAAATCCAAAAATATTGTACTGGAAATATAAAAAGAAGGAAAAGGGAATAAAAAAACAATCCATTTATAAAATTATTGGTATTTCGAATCAACTTTTCAAATAAAATTCGGTTAGTAATTGTGTACGGTAGAAGTCACCATTTATTGTGTGATAATATAGAGAATTGGTACCATCTATAATTTTTTTTTTTTTAAATGTCGATAATCGAAAGTTGTGGTACGGTGTTCGCAATCAAATATGCCACTAAATTAGAGGCTTATTAGTACCAACCGAATTGTGGATTGAATTGTTTATAGAAGCAACTAATGATTGGTATTGGCAAACGAATTTGAGACAATGTTTGTTTTCCTAACAAAATATTTAAATTCAAATTTAGTACTCAACATTTACAAGTTTTTGTGGTGTAGTGGGTAGAGAGTTTGCATTGTACTCCGAACTTCCGAGTTCAAATCTCAGAAAAGCAAACACAAAAAGTTTTTTTTTAATTAAAATAAAATTTTCGAATATTTAAATAGCAAATGAGCCAATGAAAATTAAAAGTGATTGTGATGCAATCAGTAGGACAGAGGACTATTAATCTGAAGGCCACGGTTCACTAGCAGAAAAATCAAAATATTTTTTAAATTCAATAAAATTTTGTGGAACGTACTAATTACTATTTAGAATGTAATATTATGTTCTGCAAATAAATATTAGCTTTCACGACTTATATTATAATTTAACATTACGATACTTGTCATAATCGCCAGAATTCGATTGGCAACAAATTCGGTGTCCACAACTAAGACTGTTTTCTGTGTGCAGATATATTTTCTCAAAGTTTGGTGATAAACTAGCCAGTCATTCGAATTCGGTCATGCTGGGGTTAAAAATATTGGTGTCCATTGATATTATCGTTATCCTTAAAATACCGATACCGAAAAAACTTAAATAACGTTACCCTTAAAAACCCGTCACTGAAATAACTCAGAACCGGTTATCCTTAAATAGCCTTACCGAAATGACTATAATACCGCTAAAATATCGTTAAAAACCGTTAGCGAAATAATTGAAATATCGTTACACCAAAAATACCGTTACCGAAATAAAAAAAAAATGGCGTTACCCTTCATGATTTAGACGCATTTTATTTCAAGCGCAACCAAGATATTGCATTGATGTTTTTTTTGTTGAATTTAACAACTTGCTGTTAATATCACCAACACTTTTCAAACCAATCGGACTTGATTTGCGTTTTACATTGCCAAAAACCCGGACCAGGTTATTGCAAAAATGCCAAATTATCATTTTCGAATGCGGATAACTTTTGCACTTCAAGACATAACCCACATGGATAAGCATATTTATTGTTGGAAATTACTAGCAGATTACAAAACTATTTTATTTTTGAAAATCGGTTGATAACAATTTAATTGCCAAGTTCTCAAAATTTTTGAATAACCAAGCTATCCTACTTTGGAGTCTAATTGAACAGTGTCTGGGGGATCGAGCTGTCCTTCTTTGGAACTTAAGCTTGAAATTACGTTGATTAGAAATAAGAAAGAAATGGTAGAATTATTTCCAAAATATTTTGATGCACCCCACTGTTCATTATAAGGTCTTATTCGAATTAAAAGCTGTCGTTCTATCTACTACGCAAAATTCTGTGATTTGGAAGTTTCTGTTTTTTTTTTATTATTTCATAAATCTGTTTTCAAAAACATTTGTCAAGTACATGTAATCGGTTACTTAAGTATTAATTATTTAATTTATTTTTTAAGTTTAAACAATAATTGCAAAATACGTATTTATACTATTTTGAAGTCTAATTGGAGTAAAAAGCGGCCCTTCTTTTTAATACGAAAATTTTCTTGTTCTGAATTTTTACATATTTTTACAAAATTTTTACAAAGCTGTGTATAAATAACCAGTTACTCGAGTTAATACAATATTCGTTATTTCTCACTTCTCCATGAATCGTGTAAAAAGATAGTTTTTACTGAATCGGTTACCCGAATATAAGTAACCGGTTACTCGAGTAACCATTACAAAAACGTTGAAAAGTTCAACTAAACATTAAAATAACTCGTTTTTATACCATCTTTAGATCCTATTAAAACAAAATACTTGAATATTCTTAAATCTCCCTATCTTAAGAAAATAATTTACATTGGAATTCATTCATATCTTAACCCACAATCTTATCTCAAATGTTCTACAAAAAAAAAAAACTAAATATTTTACATTTATTGGGTTCTTGTTTGTAATTGTAAAAAAACGAAAAACAATATTAAACAATAATTTGGTAACAACCTGATCACGTTGAATTTAAATGGAAATTATTGTAAATAAACATTGTTGTATATCAATTTAATAAAAAGCAAATCAACTGATATTTGCCCTCATTTTTTTTTATAATATTTCAATATGATTATATTTATTAACGTATTTTATATATTTTTTTTTTGTTCTCTAGACTTCTTTCTTATAAAATAAAAATCAATTTTGTGTACGCAGTTACGAATCATTGTTTATCTTACGCTTTAAATGACTTATTTATACAAATTATCAATATTTACATAAAATTATGATATTTAATAAAAAATAAAAAAAAAAAAAAATATTAAAAAGAATAAATAAAAATATCAATATTAATTTTATTTTCCTATATGAGGAATTTCAAAATTTTTCGACACCTGTTGAAACTGACTTTAGATGCTGCTTATTTCTCAAGGTTATAGTGTTAGGTTTGGAAGGCGCGGATCCTGGGGGAATGTCTTCTTCCCCAAACCCATAAAAAATAGAAAAAAGGGGAAAAAGCGGAAAGGGAGAAAAGGAAGGAAAACTTTTCAGATTAAATTCCTTAATTTCGAGTATAAACACAAGAATTTAATGTAAATTCGTTATATGTTTTAGTAAAAATAAAAAAGTGCAAGCATTGCTATTTTTTCCAAAAGATGTCATTAAAATAATTTAACTCCCCGGTTAAAAAGTTCATATAAGATCATATATGTTTTTTATATACTAAAAAATTAACCTGCATTTCCATTTGCATTGACGAATATGCTAATATTTTATTTTATATGGTCATCCATATACGTTCAAACATTATATATTTTTTGTAATTTTTTTTTTTTTGAAAATTTTGTATTTTAAAAAACTGTTTTAATATAAATTACAAAAATTATTTAAAAGTACTACTTGCGATAAAAAAAGGTTATTTCAAATGACAAAACATGTATATTAGCGGTATTCATTCTTGGTAGTAAATAACCTTTGTAGATCTGGTAAATGGTGCACTTTTGATAAATTTATCAGAATTTATCAGAACCAGCAACAAAATGTATTGTACTAAAAAGAAAAATAAAGAAATTTCCAAATTGAAATGTTTATGCTACGTTAATAACCTCATACAGTGGAGTATGGTTATAACAAACTCGCTGGAACCGGACGATTTATTTCGTTATAAGCGAAGTTTGCTATAAGCGCAGTATACATTTTCTAAAGAATTATTAAAATTTCAGAATATTTTCTTATATTCACCAAATTTTACAATTTTTGTTAGTAATTCTAAAGAAATTTTCCATTAAATTAAGTTTCATACAGTTTTTAATTCCTTTCCTTAAACTTGTAATAAAAAAGCTATAATTTTTCAGATTTGCACCAAAATTTCCATTTTATGATCTCGATTTTGTTATGCGTAACCTATAAGCGTGAAAATTTAAATGAAAACTCGAAAAAGTTGCAAAAAATTAGTTCGATATATTAAAACGATGTTCGTTATAACCGTTTTATTTTATATGAAATGTGCTAATAAATGCTTTGGGACCAGAACAATCGTTCGTTATAAACGGTGTACGTTTTATGAACATTGTTAGTAACGAACCTAAGGGTGTGGTTAGAAAAAATGTATCAGAATTGGTGAGTAGTTTTCATACAAAATATTCCTCATCACTCTAGTTTTTATTTAAAAAAAATAAAAAAAAATTTACTTTCCATACGAAAAGTGTTATAATTATGACTGTTCTTTACCAATCTCTCATATCTTCGAAATCTTAAAAAATCGTTTAAACTTAAACCTTTTCATGTACCTAGTCATTTTTTACTTGAGAAATTTCCTTAAAAAAATTTATATCTTTTACTAGGTAATCGCTTGGAATTTTCTTTTGGAAAATGTCTTCAAATATACACAGAAAAATTTCAGCAAAATCTGAAAAAGTTCGGTATTCACTTTGCTTACAGCTTTCGTATTTTTCCATAAATTTGACATTCATAGTCGCAATAGATCGGTTGGGCGAAAAGAAGAAATTTTTCATTAAATCAATGAAACTTTTCTTCACAAAATAAACGAAAATTTTCTTAAAATTAATGAAAAGTTTTATATTTTAGTGCAATTTCATTTAATTAGAGTAAAAATGTTTTAATATCATGCAAATTATACTCTGAGTGTAATATCGAAACTGGTCTGTAATGCCTCTAAATGTCAAAAAATAAAAACCATAAAATATATTTTTTTCACCAAACTGTTCGGAAGGATAAGACACTGAGAGAATTCTCTTACGCATGATATTAATGCATTTTTGCATTGCAGCAACTTGAACTCGTTCATTGAAACTTTGAATTAAACTAATGCAAGTTTTCATAACATTTTAACGCAGAGCCCAACTTCGGCGTTCCCATAGCACTTAGCCCCACCGAAGTAAAAAAATTAAATCAGGGCTATGCACCAAAAATCTTCAATAAGATTGCCAACTTTCCATCAGGTGACCCAGTAAAAAACGCTGCTTACATGCAAACAGGTTTATAAGGGAGTAAGTCGAAAAGAATCCCTTACAAACCTGCTTACATATGCCATGATTTTTATATTGCGAATTCCCACTTGGAAGCATTACTTTTTCAATTTTAAAGTTGTATTTATTCGACCTTTCAATATTTAATAAATAAAAATCTTCGAGCTCGAGGTCTAGTTTTTTTTTTTTTTTATAATGATTAATTTATTTTTCAATATTTCAGTATATTTCAGACATTCAGTATAATAATATATGACGTGGTGATAACAACGATTTTTTAAGTTTTTTGTTTTTGTTTTTTATGTAAACATTAAATATTTTCCAGAAGATGACATTCGAGGAATGTCGAAATATTGAAAAATAAATTAATCATTATAAAAAAAAAAAACTAGACCTCGAGCATTACTTTTTCGCAAAATAAGAGAGGATTTCAGCGCTTATAAAAAGCAATAATTTCATGCGTTTCAATAAAATCACATTACTATTAAAAGTAGTAATATGAATATACATAATTTAATCTAACTAAAATTCTGCAGATATTAATTTTTTTTTTTAAATTGTTGACATATAATACAAATATTTTATTTTTTTTATCGTACCACGTGCTAGCTCTTCAGAACAGTTAAATGACTAATTATTTTTATTTCATACTCGAAAACACCAAACGCAATCGGAAATCATTCGGGAAAATTTTTACAGATCGTTTATAATCCACGATATGGAACTTTCTGCATTACAACCTGCATCCTTATAAGGTATTACGGTAAGCTGCTTAAAACCTGCAACCTTGTTATGGAAAACAGTTAGCTCAAAATTTTTGTTTATTTATTTTTATACGAAAATTACTCGTTTGTTTTGGCTGCTTCTCAATATTATGTAATTGTAAGCACTTACATCAGCGCATTTGTTTGATCCTGCTTCTAAGAACCCGAAAATTTTTTACTGGGGACGAGCAACAACTGTTCTAAGACATATCATCACTCCCCATCTTTAATATAAAAATATTTATGAAATAATTCATAAAAGTTTTTGAAGCAGCATCATCCTATTTATGAAATGTTTAATAATATTTATTAAGCACTTCATAAAAACTTATGAAACTTCTTCATCATATTTATGAAAAATTTCATATATGTGAAGAAGTCTGTCATCAAATTTACTCTTTTATGACACAACTTCATCATATTTATGAAGTGTTACATTGTACGAAAACCAATTATGTTTTTTTAAAAATTTATAAAGTTTTTCATAAATATACTGATAGAATTTTGTGGGTTGTGTTATTGAAATCCATCATTAATAAAATAATTTTTTCATTAAAAAGTACCCAAAGAAAATTTCATGGAATTAATGAAATATTTTCATTAAATGAATTATAATGGAAAACATTTTTTTTCACTGTTTCGTATTAATTTAGATTTTTATATTTATTTATTTTACTTTTCTGTTTAAACATCTCCCTGAACGCGACTTGAACTCAGCAACATGTAACCAGTACCGCATTACCGATTGACCTAAAAAACGAAAACAAAATCATGTGCTTATTTAGACTTTCGTATTAAAATAGCATTCTTCAATATTTGAAGCACCTCCTTTTGAAATCTGATGGAACTAAATGTTTGGTGTACAAAAAAATGTATATTTGTTTTTTTTTTTAAAGAGAAGCAACACTCAAGAAACTCCTCCTATTTATTAATGTGTTGCTTTCTTTGGAAAGTGGATAGTGGCGAGAAGAAAGGTGGGGAAAGATGAAGGGCTTCAAATATGGCAACACTGTAATTGCGCTAGATGATAAGGCTTAGAACAGTTGTTGCTCGCCACCTGATGTAGAGTTGGCGAACTTATTGAAGCTTTTTGTTTCATAGCCCTGATTCATTATTTTACTTCGGTGGGGTTAAGTGCTATGGGAACACCGAAGGCGATACATATGAGGGATAGAAAACTCATACATATTATTTTTCTAAATTGATGTTGCTGTCACCGAGAATCGAACCCGGGACCATCTGTGTAACCCCACAGCGCCCACAAGTGTATGATAAAGCTTTTTCGCTGAGTGTGTATGCAAAAGGTTATTCATTTCATACAAAAAAAAATTTAAAATATTTTGCCTTAATGTGTCAAACATTTTTTAACTTCCTCATATCTACCTGTTGTAAAATACTTAATTTTTTTTTACTAAAATCAATTTTTTTGTTCTTTAAAGAAAAAAAAAAGTTCCCTTCGGCAAAAGGAAATTGAAATTTATTGATATATTGTAAATAGATTTGATAACATTTATACTTTGAAAATGTTTATAATGACACATATTTTATAATTTAAATACGCCATAAAATATATAAATTTTATTAAAGTTAAATTTCTGAGAATTTCATAAAAAAGTTCAATAAATTTCATTAATACAAAGAAGCTTATAATAAAAGGTATTTAATGGTCAAATTATATATATTTTTTCAATTGAATTTCAATTTAAACGCATTATTTATACATTTTCTAAATATTTTTTAAAAACTAACGTTTTTAAATGCTCTAATTTCAAAAAAATTTCCACATCATAATGCATTTCTTTTGTTCATTTCACAAAACACGGTAGCGGTGAAGCTTAAACATTTGTAATGAAATCTTTACCTTTTTACATTTCTCATCGATTCTAATCTGAAGTTTATATTTTTTATTTTTTTTTGTAAAATCATCATGTGTCAAAATATACAAATTGTTTAACAAATTCTAAACTTTTTAATATTGTTTAATTAATTATCTGTTCCTGTTTTTGTTTATTCATTCTATTTCGTATCACAAACAAACAATTTAAATACGATTACCAATTATCCGTTTATTACCTGTTTCTGTCAAAGATGAGTTTATGAAAACTATTTTTGTGGCGGCTTAAATGGTCAATGAACATTAATTTGTAATGACTTGGCAATATTTATTTTTTATTTACCGCTTTAACAGAAATTATTTTTATTTTCAAATATTGTTTCTTTCTCAATTGCGTGATCATAGATACAAAATTATAAAGACCAAGAAGGTGTTAAACACTGTAAAAAAAATGTTGATATAATTTTAAGTCATTTAAAAGAATAATTTTGAGTTTCTTCACAAATTTAATAGCTAAAAGATATGTTTCACATCCCAGTGTAGAAAAACATTACCATATAAGTGGTTTTATAAGTACATATTTGGTAATGGCAGGTACTTACAATTGCCATTACAAATCTTATAACTTTTATATGTGGATGTCGCGCAAAATGTTGACATATCTTTAATAAACACCTTACAAAAAATAGACAAATATGTGCCCAGTCAATCGGTCAAAATTAGTCAAAAACAAATGAAATTTCACTTGAAGAAAGGACGACTAACATTTCATTAAATTCAACTAACATTTGTCATTTTTTTTTAATTTTAAAAAAATTACTAACAATTGTAGTAAAAATGAATCACAGTAAAAGTAAAAAATAAACAAACATTTAATTTTTTATTTTTTTAAATAACAAAAACGACTGTAAAAAATGAATGTAAAATCATAAAATAGTAATTTGATGTGGTTTGTTTATTTAAATGAACTACAAGATTAGTAAAAAATTAAATTTGTTCTATAAATGACTGACATTTACTTTCAAAATAAGGAAACTGTATTACAATCCAAACAACTATATACTTTTAAAGCAGAAGTTCCCTGAGTGTAAAAATAAATAAAAAAATAAATAAATTTAATAAAAAAATATTTTTTTATTAGTTTTTTTTTTAATAAAATGTGCTCACATGGCATTCGAACCCGGGAAGCTGAGCTGATAGATAAAAACATAGATGACTTCCTTGCACAAAATAACATTAGTTTCCAGCTTACAGAAAGAACAAAAATTAGTATATATAAAGGGTCCACCATCTAACGTTTTTTTTTCAACTAGTGCTTATTTCGTGAATGGTAACACTTAGCTCATGTCTGATTTGACAGATAATTACTTTTATCCTTCCGCTGAACGAATATGGTCCGTATGTTCGTTATCTTGTGAAAAAAGTGAAAGAAACTGGCATCCTCATCGATAAACCAAAGCGTGAAAAGCCAAAAACAGTGTGTACACCCGAGAATATTGCTGCTGTGGCAGAAAGTGTGCGTGAAGCGCCATCAACATCAATTCACCGTCGTTCTCAACAATTGAATATTTCGGAGACATCATTGAGACGAATTTTGCATAAAGACCTTGGTATGACGCCATACAAAGTCCAATTGGTTCAGGAGTTCAAAAAAAAAAGTTATTTGGCGGACCCTTTATATGTACTTACTAGAAGTAAAAAAATAATGATTCTAAAAATAGATTTTTCCAGAAAATTTTAGAACACAACTTTATATATAAAATAATGATTAAACTAAGTACTTATGGGTAATTCATTATTTTTTTTTGTTGAAATAATAGGAAAATTAACTAGTTATTAGTAGGTCGTTATTATTTGTGTTAAAGTAATGTAGAGAATAAACTGGTATCATTACTGATAGTGAGAAAAGTAAGGACATGTCACTACCGTTTCTACACTGGGATTGAGCTTGAGTGGAAGTTAAAAAAAGTCATTGCATGCATATGGGGTTTATCGCCTGAAAATGTAAGATAAACTTGTCACAAACACAGTTTATTAAATAAAAGAAAATTAGCGGGTCATTTTTAAAAATACCAGATTTAAATATTTTTTAAACTAAAAAACTCTTAATTTTAAAAAGAATTCTCAATAATTTTTGTCAAATTATTTTACGTTAGTCCATATTTATTTTAAATCATGGATGGTTAACGCTATTTTCTTTTATTTCGGTATCGGTATTTTAGAGGCAACGATTGTTCAGTTATTTCGGTAATGAGTTTTTAGCGTTAACGGTATTTTACTTATTTCGGTAACGGTAGTTTAGCGACTACGCTATTTTAGTTCTTTCGGTAATAACGGTCATTTTAGATATAACGTGTTTTAAGTGATTTCGGTAACGGTATTTTAAGGTTAACGTTATTACCACTATTTAGGTAATACCAATTCCCCATTATATCAGAATTTCAATGACTGGCTAGTTTATGATCAAACTTTGGGAAAATATGTATACACTGAAAGAATTATACTTCATGATATTAATGAAATAATTTCATACAATTTTTTTCGCAGCTTTAATTAAGAATTTCATTAAATCCAAGAAATTTTATTAGTATAAATACATTTTTCATAAACTTTTTTTCATAAAAATTAATTCGATTTCATAAATTATCACTTCATAAACTTAATGAAAATTATTTGAAAAACTTAATTTTGTTGTATATATAAAAAAACAAATTCACGTAAAATTATTCACACAATAAATTATTTTTATTATTCGTTTTTCAAAATTCTACCGCTTATAATTGTTTCCCAATTTGTATTTAAAGAAAAAAGAAATCAATAAAATTTCCAAAATTCAAACTAATGAATTTTTCATGAATGAATATATACATCAAATAAAAGCTATTGACTGAATTCACGTAAGAAAATTCAATTTAGTTCGAATAATTGCATTTGAGCGACTGTTAAAAAATTAGTTCAATCTAGAGATGTTACGAATATTAAGTTACTATTCGGTATTCAACTTGTGTTTGCTATCCGGCCGAATACCGAATTATAGGAACGAAATTTCTCAAATAACAGGTAAACGTCCTCCTTACGAAGCACTATGAAAATGTAATTTTTCCCACTTTTGTTTTATTTATTATGTGTATTTGTTTAGGAATCTCGGAAAATTCTTTACTACTTCGCAGTAAAATAGTATGGAATTTAACAAGAACATATCAAAGGTCAGCTATATGCGAATTTTACTATTTATATGAAAAAAAAAAATCTGAAACCTTTAGCTTTCTACATTATTTTACGAAAATATGTGGACTTATTTATTTTAATAAAAATTACAGCAGACTTTTTTTTCGGAATTAACACTAGTACCTACTTTGGGTCAAAGTGACCCACAAACATTATAATAGCTAAAGTCTTTAATATTATTCGTTGTCAAAATAAATGCTAAATAGTTTTAGTTTTATAATTAAAATATTCATTCAAAATAAAAATTAAACATAAATGAAGTGATGACAAGAATGTGTGACTTGAAATTTACACTGAAAATAAAAACAGAGCAATAAATTTTGTTTTTAGTGTACATTTATTTCTTGCGACTTAATGATTCGATTCACAAATTTCTTATTAAACAAAATATTTTTGTATAAAATGTTTATTTGCATTTTTCAAATGCCTTATAGCTAAAACAAAGATATCCTTCACGCCAGGGCCGTAGCTAAATTGACAATTTTTTAAAAATTTACTTACAGAAATTTACTTATGAAAGAATATTAGATTAGATCAGAAGGCACTATGCACCGCGACCAATGTAGGGCTTTTGTGCTGCCTAAAGATACCTACAGATTCAAGCTACCTATAAAGCCAATTATCCTATTAGGCAAAATGTTCGCGATGTCGGAAGGCGAAATGAAGCGATCACCTAGAAACCTAAGTCACCTATCACAAAGCCTGGAACATTCGCAGAGAACATGCTCCGAGGTCTCAGACACCATCCGATTGACCCTTCTTGTGCAGATGGTATCTGAGATTACAGTGTCCAGTTAAGTACGACGCCAGGGTCCTCAAACCCCCCCCCCCCCTTTCCACAGACTGGTTCAGGACCAATAAAAGGCCCTCATGCCCTCATGACCAGGAATCCACCCCAAGGTTAGAGAGTTGCCCCTACCGAGCCTATTGAGAGCCTGAATGCATTCTATGACCAACCCAGACGACATCTTATAAGCCATTAAGGCCCTCAGTGCAGCCTGACTGTCACAAAGAATGTAGATGCGAGATCTGCGAGTTCCCCTTCGCAGGCATTCGCCTGCACAGACATAGATGGCAAAAATCTCCGCCTGAAAAATGGACGGATATTTTCCCATAGGTAAAGCACGCTGGGAGCCTGGTCCAAAGACGTCCGCACCCGTGTTCCCATTCGACCGCTTAGAGCTATCAGTGAACCACAACTGAGAACCATCTTCGGTTCCCAGGATTGATTGGTCCACATGTCTCTGTCAAACAACAACACATCAAAATATCTATCAAAGATCCACTCCGGTGACACTCTGTCCGCAACCTTAGAAATCGGGTCATCTATTAAGATTCGCGCGATCCTCATGAAACCCCTTAGGTCGCCCCCCCCCCCCCTCATGCCGCCGAATTCACTAAGTCTAGAGGAACCCATTCTGGCAACCTCCATTACAGAAATATGCAATGGCGGGATCCCCAGCATAACCCCCAAGGCATCCGTCGGGAAAGTTCCGCCGGCCCCTGTAATGCCAACACACGCAAGACGGTAGATTCTCTTAAGAGCATCCCTTGCCTTACTCTGCTCAACTTTTGGCCACCATGCAAGGGCAGCATAGGTGATCATCGGTTTAACAATAGTATTGAACGACCAGTAGACCATTTGTGGCCTTAGGCCCCATGTTACATTTTCTTAAATTAATATGGAAACATTTTTCTTGTGCTCGCAGAAAAACTGTAGAGTTTTCTTACTATTTAAACTTGAATTAAAATGGGGGTTTTGAACCCTCAGACAACTTCATTTAAGAATTTGGAAATTGCAATATCATTTTTGACCACTAGATCAAATCCAAATTTGGCGCCAAATTCTGGCTACCGCGATTTCATATTCCATATTCGTACAAAAATATATATAAATTGAAAACTTAATAAATCTACATATTTTCGTAAACTAATGTACAAAGTTAACGAGTTTCTCAAATTTATTTCATATAAATAGTAAAATTCGAATACATCTGACTTTTGTCCTCGATGCGCGTTCCGAAAATATCTTCCGATTGCGTTAAAATTTTCAGCATTTTTCTTTTCGACCCGCACACTTTGAAAAAAAAAATTAAAGCAATCGTCTGTCACCATAGTATACATATATATTATATGCATATTATACCTCGTTAGAAAGGTATTTTAATTACCTTTTCGATAATGTTTAAATCGTTCCGATCCGCTGACAACTTTTGGCTAAAATGCAGTTTTTAATTTAAATTTTTGGCTCAAATTTTCAGCACTGAAGTTTTAGACCAAGTGACACAAAATGTTTGCGCATACACGCAGAAGAAAATTGGGGGAATATTATCGAAGTGATTTGTAATTATACAAATACATAAGCTTTTTGCTCTACAAGACAGCCAAAGTTCGGCATACCGCCCTTGTAAGATTTTTTAAATGAAATAAAGAAAAACAAACAAACAACTTTAATTTTGATAAAAAGTATTAACCAATTCGTGATCTAAATTTTAGGGGAATGTGGTGTACCTTGAAACGATTGATACATAAACAGCTCTCTGCAGAAATGACAAGTAAAAGCCCAGTTTAAAGTGAGATATATTTGTCTATAAGTGCACTTAAATCGTAAGCATTTAAAGTTTCAAGAAATTGCAAAATTATAGCAAATTTTCACATTTTTGCAAGAGCGATTTAAAAAAATAACTACTCTGAATTGATTAAGGGGGTGTTCTTGTTTGGACGGCCTATTTTTTGTATTTGGTTGTACAGTTCATCAAGAAAAAATCAAAATTAACAATTTGTCAATAACTGAGCCGTTTGAAAAGTTCTCTGCATCCAAAATACGATCTACCAAAAAAGGTGTGTAATTTGTACGCAGCAGGACTCACAGTTATCTGAAAGCAAAACCGACTACTGGGAAATGGTTAGTATGAATGCCTTTATAGTCACATGCTCAATCATTTGACAATTTTTTTTTGTAGTCTAGTGTAAAAAACAAATAGCAAACATTAAGCGACGTTAATTCTACGTCAAGTAAGCCCCATATAATCAAAATCTGTTCACACAATAAATGCCTCATTTAGGCAAAAACATTGCTTTACAAAAATGGCTGTATCTGCCAAAGTATTTGCAACGTTGAAAACTCCTATTTTTAATATCTATTTAAGCTAAAACAATATGCCAGAAAAAAAGAAGATTTAAGGCTCCAAAAAGTTTGGTCATATAATACCAGCCATTAAAATTCATCACGGAGGGTACAAAATTAAAAAATAAAATGATGATAATGTTTATCGGAATTTTCTGTTTGAAATTTTAAATTTAGATTTAGTACTTCGTTAAAAACATCTTAAAAATATCTTTCGTTTGATACCCAATTTGTACAAATTTCTTATGAACAACACAGAGAGAATTTTCGTGGACCAGTTTTAAGGAATTTGTTCACTAACTAATGAAGTTTTTACTTAAAACTAATGAAAAAGTATCATAATTTTAATGATACCATTTTTAAAAAAATTTCTTCATCAGGCGCACGAAATTTTTAATAAATACTATGAAATAAATAAAATCTCACACATAAACTTATAGATCAACGATAAAATTCACTATTAAATCACTCACCAGGTACAGTGTAAAAATCGTTTAATGTATATGCTCGACATATGTATTAACAAAAAATCTTTAATGTTCGTTGATATGCTTTGCTTATGTAGAAGGATAGCATATGATGACATTAGAGAAAAGAATTGCCATTTAAAGTTTTAACTGAAAGTTAAACTGGCAATTATGATAATGACTAGAGAAAAAACAAACACACTGTAAATAGAAATCGTTTGTGGTAAATTTCATTCTTACTCAACACACAGAGTAATGTGGGATTTAACGTTACCCAAGTTCTTTAACGTGTGAGTTAAATAGAAGATATTTACGATTAACACTAAATGGCACGAAGAATGTTGATGAAGACCGTAGTGGGTCAGAAAATGCATTCCATTCATGCTGGTGTCTAATAAATTTTTCTGTGTTTTTTCTAATAGTCAAAGTAAATTATCATATAAAAATTATAATTTTTCTGTTAATTTAAAGAAAAATTTGTCATGATCTCAAACCGAACGAATAAAATCTCACACATAAACTTATAGATCAACGATAAAATTCACTACTATGAAATTTTTCATAAAATTGTATGAAAATTTCATAAAATTAAATGAAAAGTTTCAATGGACGAGTTCCAGTGACAAATTAATTAATATCATGCAGGTAATTCTTAAATTAAATTATTTAAAAACGATGTAATTTTTTACCACACTTTTTAATATTTTCTCTCGATTTGCTATAAAAATTAAAAATTTTGTTGAAAAGATTGTAAAACAAATATTTTTTTTTGATTTTAAAAATATCCCAGTTCATAAAAATTATTAATTTCCTTTTTATCTATTTCCAAAACGAACTTACAACTAATTTTAATTAATTTTCAAATTTTGTACAAACAAAACATGTCTCTTTAATCTTACGACAAGTCACCATAAGATTAATTAAAGTCTTTTGCCTTTTAACAAAGCAAACATACAAAATACAATAAACCCCAGTGATATAAAAAGACAATTCATAATTTTTCATGCCATAATTATGTCAATTGTTAAATATTTAAACATGTTTCTATTTTTGTAATGTATAATTCACAAGAGTCGTTATCAATTTAATGAAAATATCGAAGTTTTAAACAAATTCTTTTGGGCTTTATCTAATGTAGTTATACCGTCAATATAGACAGCAATTGAATTGAAAATGTTAAAATAAAAGGGGGTTTAAGTAATTTGCCTAAAAATAAGACAAATTAGTTCATAAATGGTTATAAATTGATGCTAATTAATTCAATTTTGTTGGACTATTTTAAAAAAGTAACCGGTTACTCGAATAAAGGTAATCGGTTACTCGGGTACTCGGTACAACAATTGTGGTATTTAGTTAGAAACACATGCTTAGCAGTTGAAGCACCTGACAACCACATACATAAAAAGAACCGGTAACTTTTTTATTATAAATTTAGACAAAAACTCGGAAAAACAAAGCTATAATTTTTTTTAATAAATTTAACGAAAGTTTAAAAAAAGCAGGAAAAAGAAATTCTGAAGTAGGAATAAGATGTTTTTTATAGTTGTAAAAACTTAATAAGTAACATATTATGACCATCTTTATGCCTTTTCAAAGGTATTTATGAAAAACATGGTGTCTTTTTAAAACCATAAATTAAAATTGTCTTCTTTTTTGATGCACAGTAGCTGTTTTCAATTTGTTTCGTTTTAATTTTTTTTATAACGAAGATAGTTTATTAGTAAATTATTGTATTTTTTTATAGTTATTTAGTTTGATTTATCTAAATTATTTTCAATTTATTGTCAAGTGTAAATATTACTTATAGATTAGCCTGTTGTTAGTAAAAAATATTTTATTTTTTTCAAATGATTTCTGATTCATATTATAAAACAGAATATTTCATAATGTTAAGAAAAGGGTAATAAAAAAAAATGGTTATCATTTGTATTAATTGTCAACGTAAATATACATGCTTTAAAAATTTAATCAATATTTAAAAAAAAGTAATTTTATGATAAAGATTTATAAATATTCATAATAACGTAAATTCATAATTACAATGAATCATGTCAATTTTGTTTAAACAATTCAAGAAACATTTAAAATTAAGTGTGGACAATTTTCAAATAATGTAATTTTTAAATAAAAAGTGAAAATTACATTTTACGAAACCGGTTACTCGAATAAAAGTAACCGGTTACTCGAAAAAAGTAACCGGTTTCTCGGGTAGTCGGCACAAAAATGCCAGTAATCATCAATCAGTATTAATCGATATTTAAAAATATTTATTTTATGATATAGGTTTATAGATTTTAAAATCAACATCATATCGTTATTACTACAATCATAAAAAAGTAAGTACGAAAGTCTGTTAAACGGGTTCTATTTTAGTGGAACAAATTTTTTATATTGCTTAAATCATTTATTTTGCTAAAGTTATAAGTTGTCTAATTTAACCACAAACAAATTTATCATCCATATTTCAACCAATTTTTCAAACTAATATTTAATAAGTCGTGATTTTCAAATTACCAAATTTAAAAGTTAATCTACATCACAATTGTTCTCAAAAAATGTATTTTTTGTGCCTTCGCTACTAGTCTCACTTGTAGTTATACATAATTTTCTCATCATTTTTTTAAATAATCACCAAATATGCTATATCTCGGAAATTAAGCGAGATAGAGTAAAATAGACTTAAAATAGTTACAATTAAGTTTTCTTTACTAACCACTTAGATTCCAGGTAATAAATACTATCTCTGGTAAGACCCGCAGAGACCATTTTAGCAGAACGTTTTTTGTTGATATAGCTTAATGATTCTGTTGATTTAGCTTAATTCTTTGCTAATGTACCTAGTATTGTCAATGTAATTAGTTAAAAATTGTAACTAACTTTTTTAGCTAAAATTTAGGTCACATAAATTAAGCAGAATACTATTCATTGAAAATATACTTTCAATACTACTTTCTTTTGTTGCCACGTCTGAATTTCCAACTATTTGTACGTGCTTTTTTATGTTTGAAGGCAAAGAATTTCATGAATATACATATTTTTTCTCGATTATCTGAAACTGATGTGGACTAAATTTTTATCAGAATCATTAAATTTAAAACACATGGCATCGATTTGTTGTTGTATATTCGGTAAATTTTGGAAAATGAGCATGTTTTTACGTAATTTGTGCGCATATTTTGTTATTTTATAGCATTTTTTTTCCTTTTTTTTTTTAATAAAAGCTTTGTACGGAAAATTCCAATTTATTGTTCAGATTACACTGTGAGCCAGTTTTTGGGAGGAAGATCAAACTTAGTTTTACTGCTGTTTAATTAAACTTTAATAAGATATAAACTGCTTTTAAAGTTCCATGCTGTTTTTCAGTGCTGGTTTAAAAAATCTCAAATTAAAAAATGTTACCATATTTTACACCAAAAAAAGTAGTGCCATTTTCAAAATAAATATGGCAGCACTTGCGAATGTCAAAAATGAAAAACAAACAAAACAACGCACGTAGAAAAAAAATTTTTGTTTATTTTGTGCCCAACATTTAAATATTTCTTTTGTTTAATATTGGTTGTAATTAAATATAAAATCCCAGCAAAAAATAATTTCGATTTCGATTTCGTAAGCAGTAACTTCTTTTTGAAGCAGCAAAGAAGGCATAAAAAGAAGCAGTGAAGAAGGCATGCAATGAAGCAGTAAAGAAGGCCTTATATGAAGCACTTCTGGAAGGCATTATATTGTGCTTCCCTGAAGGCATTATTTTGAAGCAGTAAAGAAGGCATGAAAAGAAGCAGTGAAGAAGGCATGCAATGAAGCAGTAAAGAAGGCCTTCTATGAAGCAATTCTGGAAGGCATTTTATTGTGCTTACCTGAAGGAAGAATCCCTTCTCGAAGTTCTTCTGGAAGCGCTTCGGGAAGCTCTTCTGGAAGCTCTTCTGGAAGCTCTTCTCACCTGTTTAAAAGAGACCTACCAAGTGGGACATCGCGAACAAAAATCAGGCCTTCAGCAAGCGCTTCGGGTTCAAAGAAGACCTTCCACAAGCGCTTCTTGGAAGCACTATTTTTTGCTGGGATGGACTCTAAAATAAATGTAAAAAAGGAAGGCAGCAGACGGACAATCAATTTTTCAACAAAAAAAATTCAATTTTTAATTCAATTGGTGGATAAAAAAGACACCAATTTTATAAAAAATCCGTTTTAAAAAATTTCTTATATATTGTTTTTTTGGACTTTTACTTAACAACTGTTTTATTTATATTATAATTTCATTCACAACTGTTATGTTTTGACAACTCAAAAACAGCATTTTAAGTTTAAACTTCGTTAAAACTATAAACAAGGTACATCCCAAAAACTATCTCTGTATGACATCAAACAAATTAATGAGGTTCTGATCATAAATTCTGTATATTTCGGACACGCTGATTGCAATGGCGTTCTTTACTTTTCGATATATAATGCAATTTTTCTTCAAAATGACTTTATTTTTTAGTAAATTTAACTACTGCTGTCAACAAACATTTAGTTCTTATCAAATTTAGATCACCTAAATTTAGCTGATTGTGATTCTCAACTTCATTGAAAATTCTGCTGGCGCAATTTCAGGTACTATTTGCTGTTGTTGTAGCTGAATTTTCAACTATTTGTACGGTGCTCATAGAAAATGTTGGTTCAAAATTCTGTTAAACCGGTTCTAATTGAGTTGAACTATTTTTTTCAGTTGCTTATGCTTAAATCCGTTATTTAGCTAAAGTCCTTAGTTATCTTATTTCACCAAGAGAACAAATCTTATCCGTATTTTAACTAATTTTTTAACCTAAACTTTAGTAATTCGTAATTCTCAAATTTACAAATTTGCCAGTTAATTTAAACCACAATTGTTTTAAAAAAAAATTGTTTTTTTTGTGTCTCCGCTATCGGTCACACTTGTAAATTTTGTTATATTCTTATATATTTTTTTTTTATAATCATAAAATGGGCTATATCTCAGAAACTAATCTAAAGCGATAAAAATGGACCAATCCTATTCATATTAAACCTACATATTAAACTGTGGCAACCTGCGACCAAAGTTTTCGATATTTGAAAATTTCCTTTTAATTTCTTTTTATAATATACTCGTACTACTGAGCCCGGTGTGCTCCGCTACCCCTATCATTATGAAATAAAATAAAAAGTGTTTTTATTTGAATAAAAGCATATAATTTATAATTTAAGGTAAAAGTGGGCGAAAAGTTGGGCTTGGGGAATAAAAAAATTTATGGCTACCTTACCTAGAGATAAGAAGTGTATACAATTTTAGGTAAATACATATGAAAATAAATATTTTTTATGCTGATATAAGTAAGTATCTGAATTACAAAAAGTGGGCGTTAAAGTGGGCGTGGTTGATAGTTATATGGCGACGTTACCCGAATTAAGCGCAATATACTTACAAATATAAAAAAAATCCTTTGAAAGGAATAAATTTGTACAGCAAACAAAAACGTTTAAAACTTTTAAACAAAACTGGGGGTACAATCGGGAGTGGTGTACGAAAAGTTTATTTCTGCCTTGGCTGGAGTATCGTGTGTATACAATTTAAGGTAAATCAGTTAAAAACTATATGGAATGGACAACATTCTTAGGCAATTACATGATTTTGAAAAAGTGGGCGTTGCCTATTATTCCTTCCAGAGTGCCAGTTACATGCTGTTTAGAAAGATCGGTCCAGAGGTCTGGTCTCTTATAAGGTACAAACAAACAAATAAACAACATACACCCAATTTTATATATATAAATATCTTGCGATATATCGATTTTTTTACATTATATTATTACATTTTTCAAATCGGCCAAACGGTTTCGTGATATTGCGATTTGATTTTCACTATAAATGGCATCTTATTCTACTTTTTTTTTTTTTTTTTTTTTTTTATTAATTAATAATCATATAATTACAAATTATATACTATTACCCTAACCGAGCACTAGCTACTATGGCCTTCGGCGCGTTGTAGCGAAAACAGACCAGTGCCTCTGGTGGAATCGAACCCACGACCCCCGCACTGATAAGCCAGCACGCTACCAACTAGCCTACCGGGGCGCACTTATTCTACTTATATTACGTTTTTTTCCAATTTGTTACCAAAAAAAAAAAATAATTTTTTTTCTTACAAAGAAGTATGTAAGATTCTGTTCTTATTGAAATGATAGATACTAAACAAGATTTTTTTCAAATTTTTTATATTTTAAGCTTCAATTTTGAAAAAGGTGATATTTCATATTTTTAGTGCATAGTTTGTGTTTTTAGTTACATTTATAAGCGACTATTCTCTTATTTACTTGCATGAAATTCCATTATGTCAATTTTGTTTACACAATTGTAGAACAAATTTTAATTATTTGTTGACAATTTTTTAGTAATGTAATTTTTCCAGAGAAAGTGAAAATTACATTTTGCGAAACCGGTTACGCGAATAAAAGTAACCGGTTACTCGAAAATAAGTAACCGGTTAGTCGGGTACCCGGCACCAAAATACCGGTAAGCAGCCAGAAACACATGAATATACATTATTAGTAGTTAAATTAATAACAGTATCCTGTACAATAAAATTTGCCAGTTAACACCGGTTACCGCATGTTGAAAACGAATACTCACAAATAATTTTAATTTATCAATTTGTTTTCCAAATACAAATAATATATTTTCCATTCTAATTTCAGGTTTTGGCAAAATTAAAGGGAAAGTTTTAAAAACATGAAACAAAAGTTTTTTACAAATCAAATTTAAACGATTATGTCAACATTGCTAATAAAATATCCAAAAAATATTAATGATTATACTATAAATAGCATTAAAACCGGTGGTATGTTACTGGAACATAATAATTGTTATATTAGAGATAGAATACAACACAATTGCGGTTTGAAACAACTACAGGAAGACGACAAAGAATATAAAACACTAAAAATGTCAATTCCTTCTACAACAACGAAATATAAAATAAATACCGATTCGACTACAACAGCAGAAGGAACAGTGTATGGGCAACAACAGCCATTGCATCAACAACAGCAGCAAATTCAACAACAACAGCAGCAGCAACAACAATTTATTATGCAACATCAATTAATGCAACACAATATTATGGCCACTTCTCCTTTACAACATTTAAATAATATTTTTGGTTTAAATTTAAATAATCCCACACCAGCAACTACAATGCCTTTAACAGCATCTCCCATATTTCATCCAAATAATTTACAACACCTGCTGTCGGGTGTCTCACCACAACAGCAACAACAATTTCACCAAATATATCAAGAATTCTATGGCAGCATGTTGCCGCAACATTATCAAGAACAACAATTGTTGCGCGACTTAATACAGGCCGCAAATACCGTTGAAACACTTCCGGTTTGTAGTAGCACTGAAACATGTAAATCGTTTGCAACACATACACAAACTTCAGGCAATTCTACTTCAACACTATTGTCGCCTTTGGAAACGTTTGCGTCTGTTAATATGGTTGGTCTGAATCATAATAATGATAGTAATATGGCTTCATTAGATCGACAACATAATGAGACACAACACGCCAACCAACAACAGCAGCAACTTAAACTAAACAATAACAAATTGCCTAAAGCACAGGCCACCTTAACATCAACAACAACATTTTCATCTCCAGTAACAACATCAAATGCCTCATTGGCGTCGTCGTGTTTACCACCAGCCGCTGTTGATCAAGTGGAAACTGACATTAAAACTAGTGCTGGTAACTTATCAATGACATCTTTGACACCTGTTAATACAACACTAACAACAACATCGTCGTCAACAATTAAATTGGGTAAGTCAATTTAGTTAATTTAATAAATGGTTTATACTAAAAATTAATTGCAATTTAAACGATCATGTAAAGGTCCAATATGTTAACCCTTTACTGCATGAAACTTTAGATATTGATGAAAGTTGTATATTTTGGTAGTAATTGGTAAATAAGTGAACACCTATTTCGGTTGTATTGCGATGTTTGCACTTTTTTACAATTGCATTGGTAAAAAACTAAAAAGAGCCAAAATTTCGGATCACCCAATAAACAAAAATAAAGGGAATATATAAAAAGCAAAATTGTGTGTTGGGAAATTTATAATTTTTATTTTACATCTAATTAGTTTGTTTTATATATTTTTAATTATTACTGCCTATAAATTGTACACTCATAGAAGTTCTGCTTTAAAATACAGTAAAAAATATTACTTGAGCCAGAGTACAAACTAAAATTTTTTTATTAAAATAGAACATTTTTGGTCTTCAAAGTTTAGTAACGTCATGATGCTTGTTAGGAAAACACCAAACCACGTGCTTGATTACTAAGAAGACAAGAATGGAGCAAAATTGATTATTAATAGGTTTTTTGTTAAAGTTCTGCTTATTATGGAGGCTCTAACTTTTCTAAAACTTCGGGTTATTATGAGATCTTTAGCCAGATCGAAATACTAGTATCAACCTAGCTAATATGTTTGATTTGCTTTATTTTTGTAAATATACGGAGGTTGAAAGCTCGTTATAAATTGAAAAAAACAGTTTCTTTATTTTAATGTATATGTAAGTCATTTGTAAACCAATTTAAATTTTCTACTAACCTTGTAGTTCATTTAAAAAAACAAACCACATCAAATGACTGTTTTATGATTTTACATTGATTTTTTACAGTTTTTTTTGTTATTTAAAAAAATAAACAAATAACTTTTTGTTTGATTTTGAATTTTAACGTCTTTTTCAGACAATTGCAATTAATACTATAATTAATATGCAATTTTATTTAATTTAATTGTGAAGAATGAGTGTATTTTCTACAAATCATAACTACATTGTAAATTTTCAATTTTCTGAATCAGACTGCGCAGTTTCTGGTATTGAACCTTCGTCAGTGACACTGTTTTTTTTTCGAATAATGTAATATTTGTTATGTTTTTTATTTGTTCGATTGGTATAGATAAACATAGTATTCTAAGTGAAATTGTTTAAAAATTACAAAAATAGTTTTTTTTTTTGGAACCACCGTTTTTTTCAATTTTCTTGCCACCATTTTCGCCAAATTTTCCATTATACATATCAGCTGTTGAATATTTCAATAGAGATATAAATAATAAAATCTGTCTATGCTACTTATAGCAGGCGCTGCACTAAGTCAAATTATTCTTTACATGGATATACCACCATGCAGTATAACCCTTTACTAAAAGTAATCGGTAACGAGTTTTTTGAGTAAGTTGTTTTTAAAGAATATTTACAATAACTAGTTGTTGAAATTGATTACTAAATATTAAAAAACTAGTTTTCCATAAATTTTAGTCACTAATTAAAATACACGGGTAATCGAGTACTTGATACATCAATGACTTAATTTAAAGAATTTATTAGTTTTGTAAAAACTTAGGATAAAAATATCATAAAAAATAAAAACCAAAATAAACTTGGCAAAAAGCCAAGAATTTGTTCTCGAAACTTATTAAATAATTCTTATCTTTTATAAAATTCTTTACCGATAAAAAAAATTAGGTTACTCGAATTCTGTTTAATGTTTATAAAAAATTATAATAAATATATCCTTACAAGAAAGAAAACTTTCTGCAAAAAATAACAGGTTATGGGAGTAATCGGTAGAATCTGTAAAAAATTTATGAAGTGATGACTTGTTAAGTTTCCTAAGCTGGTTTCGTTAAGAGTGGTTCCAGGTTTACGACAATATTTAAAAATAGATTGCTAACAATATAGCAGCTACAGTAAAATTTGTTTAAGATGAACTCGTTGGAGACAAATGTTCCGTTAATACGGACCTTATGTATTAAGAGAATGTTGAAACATGTGTTCATAAGAACTTGTTTGAGACGAATACTAGATTACGAGAAACTTTTTATTACGGCTCAACAAAAAAATTTATATAATTTTCCATTTAATAACCAAACTGTCCGAAATTCCAAAAAATTGCTCTCAGTTTAAAAAAAAAATTAAACCGAACGTGCAGGCGTTTTTTCTCAAATGTATAAAATACTATGAACTCAGATCAAAGAATTTTATACTTTTGGAGAAAGTTTATAATAACAAAATTTTAAAGAATTTTAACCCGGCCAAAACGAACCTCGTTTACGGGCTCGAAAGTTTATGTAAATATATGTTTGTTGTAGTTGGCTAGATTGTTGGATTCTGCGAGTCAACAATTTTGCAACAAAATTGTATCGATTTGTTGACGCATATTTTTCTATAAATGCATATTTTGTGATAAATGCATATTTTGCATTGATGCATATTTGATGCGTATTTTGCTAAAAATATATATTTTTGCAGTGAAATGCATTGTCACTTCACAATACGTCTTAACGGGGGTTTACTGTACTGTATAAAGCTACAAATTTTGAGAAATGTGTGTTGTTTTCCAATTTTATTATGAAATTTGACATTTCTCTCTAAAAGTTATTCATTAAAATCATGTTTTTTAAAAGCGATCTAAAATTGCTATTTTTTGATAAATTCTCAAAATTAGTCTTACAAGGAAGGTATCCCGGCCCGGACCGGCAGATTTTAATGAACTTCAGATATGTTATATATAAAAATTTAAGGAACCCGTATTTTCACATGTTTAGGCATTACTAAGTGGTGTCAAAAAATACCCCATTTTAAATATTTTTCGGGTTTTTTGTTCCATTTAAGTTACTACACTCATAGAAATAAATACTACACTCAAAAGAAAAATCTACTAAAAATTAGTTAAAAATGAGCTTGCAGAAAAAACTGCTAAATTTATCAGCTTTTTTTGCTAAATATTAATAAAATAAGAACAGTAAATATAAATCTGTTAACTTTAAAAAATTTTAGTTATATTCGATGTGAAATTTAGCTAATTAAAAATAGCATTTTACCCTGTAAAGTTAGTAAAAACTGTTACTTAATATTTGTAGACTCAAAATAGCAAACAAAATATGTAACAAAATTTTTGCTATATACTCAGAGAAAAAATATGGTTGAACATGATTGTGGACACAAAATTATCATATTATGATTGTAATTATCATATACATGATTCTGGCTGTTCATTTTATGATTATAGAGGATGATTTTATCGTCATTAAGAATCATCATATGTTCACTACGATCATTGCAATCATTACATTGCAATCATAACATGATGCTCTTAAACTATCATAATATGATGCTCTTTTTTCTGCTTGTATTTACCTCAAGTTTAGTAGAATGAAAATAACAGTTTATTTTGCTAAAATCATCGACAGAAATTTTAAAAATTGTAGATTGCTGATTTCGTAAGGGCAGACTTTTATTTGCTTATAACTAAAGCTCCTTGGTTCGTTACAAACAAATCTATACTTAAAGATCTCTGTATGCCAACACTTAAAGAAGAAATCCGAAGGTTTAGCGAGAACTATCTGCAAAGGTTGAGTAATCATATAAATCCACTGCCTATTTCACTTTTAGATGACACTAATGAAACGAGAAGATTAAAACGGGTACACGTTTTAGATTTGCCTTTTAGAGGCTAATCTTTTTATGTCGTAAGAATATAAATATATTTTAAGCCATTTTTACTTTTATATAGCTATGTAGATCATTGGAAGTACATAGCTCCTGTTATTTATTACTTAATTTTTTTTTTTATCAAATTTGCTTATTGTCTTAAGATTAGATTAGATAGATCAGAAGGCACTATGCACCGCGACCCATGTAGGTATTTTGTGCTGCCTAAAGTTACCTACAGATTCAAGCTACCTATAAAGCCAATTAACCTATTAGGCAAATGTTCGCGATGTCGGAAGGCGAAATGAAGCGATCACCTAGAAACCTAAGTCTCCTATCACAAAGCCTGGAACATTCGCAGAGAACATGCTCCGAGGTCTCAGACACCATCTCAAAAAACCTACACATATCCGTGTACGATTGACCCTTCTTGTGCAGATGGTATCTGAGATTACAGTGTCCAGTTAAGTACGACGCCAGGGTCCTCAAACCCCCCACCCCCTTTCAATGCGATAAGAGTCGCCTCGTTCCCCTACTGGAAAAAGAGATCAATCTTTTAGCCTGGCACTGACCAGGAGAGTTTTCCCAGTAACCAGAGAATTCAGACTTTCTCCATGCCCTGAGCCTTTCCCTAACATACCCCGCAGGTATTCCACAGAATGGTTCAGGACCAATAAAGGGCCTTCGGGCCCCGCGGTTGGCAAGACAATCTGCCCTCTCTTAAGATAGATTGCAAATAAAGAAAGAATTTATAAAAAAAAAAAAAATTATCATTATTATTATTATTGCAATCATAACATGATGCTCTTAAACTATCATAATATGATGCTCTTTTTTCTGCGTGTATTTACCTTAAATTTAGTAGAATGAAATAACAGTTTATTTTTATAAAATCAACAGAAATTTTTCCTAAAATTTTGCAGATTGCTGATTTCATAAAGGCAGACTTTTATTCGCATTAAAAAAAACTATAAAAATTCGTTAAAAACCCTGCAAAGTTGGATTACTAACAGATATACTAATTTTTCTACTAACCTTTTCCTATGAGTGTGTGGTTGTGACCCTTTTTTTGAAGAAGTGCGATATAAATTTCAAATCCGTAGCGAAGAAAATATTTTAAAGTAGTTCTCTGCAGTATTGAGCTTCAAATATTTTCCCAAGGGTTAGATTGAAAAAGGGGGCATAATTAAAAACATTGTTATAAGTACACTCGTAAAAAAAGTTAGTTCAAAAGTCTGTTAAACGGGTTCTAATTCCGTTGAGCTAATTTTTGCTGCTGTTATCGTTTATATCAGTAATTTAACTAAACCCGAGTAAAAAAATTGTAAATGGTCTTATGTTTCATTATGTTCATCCTAAAATATATTGTAATATATGATTGTATAAGGTGTCATAAATATCCCTATATTATTATATATTTCTTATGAGGTAACATATATGTATATGTATAACGATATATTGTTAAATATTAACCTTTATAAAATAAGATAATAAGCATAAATGTTATACCTAATAAGATCATTTTAAGAAACCTTCGAACATTTAAAAAATCTTAAGAGGTCAATGCAAAATTAAATTCAAATCACCGACTATTTTTTTAATTAAACCTCATTCATGCTTAAGTAAAAATTCAAATATTTTTAATTTCCTTTCTTTACAACCAACCTATTAAACTGATCTCATTTTCTTTTAGTCTAATTTTTTTTATACTTTGCCATTTCCTGTCTTAAAAAACAACACAAAAACGAAAATATTAAAAAGTCACGAAAGTCTTTCGGCTTGAAAAATAAAAAATTTTTAAATTTTTAAATCACCAGACATTAAACAAAATTCTCATTTTATAAACAAATTGTATAAATAGTATGTAAAGCCAAAAAACAAACTCCAATACAGTAGAAAAGATAATGTCAGTCAGACATTCATTCATAAAAAGACAACATTCGTGTTTTTCACTTCATCTCATTTTAATATCATTAGCCATTAAGCCTGGCTCGATCTCACTCTTTCAAATGGAGCTCCTTGTCTGGCATACGGATAAGATTTGTTTTATGAATATCATTATGATTATTATGTGTTTTTTTAAGTTTAATTTTTATAAAAAGACATTGTTTTGTTTGTAGAGTAGAGTACAGGTAGCACTTGATATACATGGAAGATGGAAATATGAAATTTGAATTATCTTTGTAGTAAAAACGAAGAGTATTATTGAACTGGAAATGTTTTAAAAATTATTTAAAACAGCCCTTCCGATCCCCGCTCTAAATGTAGACAGTTCAGCAAAAAATATAAAAACTCGCATTTTTAAGATTTAATTTTTGGGAATTGTGGGATTGCTTACAGCAAACCATAAATTCGCCATAAATTCCACATTTTTGACTTAAAAGTCTATTTAAGTCCAAAAAAATCATTGGTGTCTACACTACCGTAAGTGAAATCATCAACATAAAATGTTTGTTAACTTTTGACAAATTTTATTGTTAAAACAACAATTATTTTTTTTTTCAAATTGATGGTAATTTTTGTAAAACTAACAAATTTTATCGCTTTCCTAAGCAATGGTCGTTTTGACAAATTTTTGTTATTTAAATAACAAAATTCCATTTGTATAATTCCACAAAATTTATAAAAATGTGCAGTAAATTTGGAGAGTGCTTTCAGTCTTGTGGCATTATTAATCGTGTTAGCGTGTGAGAGCCATTTGTAAAAGTGAAGTTACTAAAATTATTTTAAATGGGTTTTTACAAAAGAATTGTAAATTATTAAAATCAGTGAATTAAAGCTGATAGTTAAGTGTGTCTTTATTTATTATTTTTAAATAAATTTATGTAATTTCATACTGTTTTATGTAAATTTTAAACTTTTGTTACAGTCACTACTTTATAAGGAGTGAGATCATAAAAATGTTAACACACAGTTTTGCCTATAACTTTCGTTTAAAGCTTCTCATATTTTTTGTTTTTCGGCAGTTTACATTTTAAAAATATATCAGTTAATAAATTAATTTACTTCATGAGTTATAATTTTCAATTTTTTACACAATGGACGATGAAAGAAAAGTGCGTTCAAAAATAATTAAATATTTTCCACAAAACCAAGCATGGACATTAGTGTCCGACCGAACAGTTCGGCCAAAAACCTAATTTTGTCGGTTTTTTGATATCTAGAGGCAATGATGACAAATTTTGCTATTGGAAACATGTTTGTTGAGCCGATTTTATTCGATTTTGTGTATACAATTTAAGAGGAAAGCCGAAGTTTAGCTATAAAGTTAAAAGTTCGGCCGCCGAACTATTTTCAATTTGGCCGAACTTTCTGAGGCCGAACAGTGAATTCATTGCTTAACTACAGACTTTTCTTCAAATTTGTCACACAAAATAGCATCTAATCAGCCCAATAAACATTTTTCCATCCGCCAAATTTGTCCATAATGCTTTAAAATACCGAATACAGACCAAATGCATTTTTCTGGCCGAACTGTTCGGTCGGACACTAATGGACACACAAAAATATTGCCAAAGAAACTAATGTATGCCGTCAAACAGTTTCAAAAGTGGTATCTGGAACATACTTGGGCTTTTAGCATTGAGGCATTGTTTTTTTTTTTCATTTCAATGCTTTGGCATTAGCATTTATATGGGAAAATCAATGCGTCAATGCTTTTCGCTCATGTATGATCTGGAACAACTAACTATTGAAAAGAAGCCGGGAACAGAAACAACGACTGGTTATCGTAACATTGAAAAGACATATAAAATTAAAAGCATCCTTAAAGAGCTCCTAACACATCTGGCAGAAAAACATCTCGGTAAGTCCAATGCTCGGACTTATTTGTACGCAAAGTGAAACGTAAGGCAGAATTAAAGTCCTACATAGTTTAAAAAGTTCCCGATAGAAACGCTTTCAAAAATTTGGAGGCCAAAACCAGAGCTCGAAAATTGAAATCAAATTTTATACAAAAAATACAACTATTGTGTAATGGACGACGAAACTTTTCGCAGCTCCCTGGTCAAGAATTTTATGTTTCCGATGTTCGAGGAAATGTTGCGGAAAAATTTCGGTCCGAAAAAGCAAACGAAATACCCTAAAAATTCCTAGCATGGCAAGCCATATGTAGCTGCGGCCAAAGAAGCCAGTCATTTGTGACATCTGGTTCTATAAACAGCGAAATTTATTTTAAGGAGTGTTTGCAGAAGAGACTTCTTCCATTATTGAGTCGGGCACTTTTGGCCCGATTTAGCATCTTGTCACTACAGCACGAAAGCGCTGGAGGCAAATCCAGCAAACTGCCCGGAGCTCAGGCCAGTGGAGAGATATTGGGCTCTTGTTAAAAGAGAATTAAGGGGCACAAAAAAGTTTTCCCAGGACATGCAAGATTTCAAACGTAGATGGACCACCTGCTCTAAAAAGGTGACAGAAACTACCATAAAAGCCTTAATGGGAGGGTTTCCGGAAAAAGTGGATAACTTGTTCGTAGTGGTTAGAATTCCATGCGTTTTTTTTTTTGTTTGATTTTGTATTAAATTTCATTTAATAAAAATTTGGTTTTCTTAAAATTCAGTGGTTTGTTTTTTGTTTAACTTTATGTGTGTTAACATTTTATATGATCTCACTCCTTATAAGTGGTCGTCTGCTAATAGTGAAGAAACTATTTATATAAATATAAGAAATGGAATTAATTATTAGTTTAAATATTAAATAAATTAATCTGTTTTGTAAATGTAATGTTTCATGCGTTTTTAAAACTTGTGGTTTGGGTACGTACTACGTTATAGTTTTTAATTTTATTATTTTTTATATTTTATCAAATTCTTATTTTTTTAATATACTAACATAAAATTTTAAATTAAGAACAAATCGACATAATACGAATAGATTAAATAAAACGCATTGTTAAATTGAATAATGCGCATTGTTAAAACAACAAATGAATTATTCAATTTGATTAAATAAATTTGTTAAAATAACTAATTTCTGTTAATTGACGAAATATCGTCAAAATAACAATCAACAAAAAGTTAAACGTCAAAAAATATATTTACTAAATGATTTGTCAAAATGACGGACAGGTTTTGTTGGTTGTATAGTGATCAGTGATCACCCATTCATCAATTTAACATGGGATCTAGTTGATTTCACCGCTGTTTTTGGTTCAGTGTATTAATAAATATTTTATTGAAAAGTGAAAATTTACATTTTACCAGAAACTTAAAGTTTTACATTCCTATTAGGATTACCCAAGTTTTTGTTCTACCACACTCAGGAAACTTTTGCTTTAAAAAAATGTAGTTGTTTGGGTTGTAATACAGTTTCTTTATTTTTAATGTAAATGTTAGACATTTGTGGAACAAACTAAAATTTTTACTAACCTTGTAATTCATTTAAAAAAACAAACCACATCAAATGACTGTTTTATGATTTTACATTAATTTTTTACAGTCGTTTTTTGTTATTTAAAAAAATAAAAAAAATGTTAGTTAACTTTAATGAAATGTTAGTCGTCGTTTCTTTAAGTGAAATTTCATTTATTTTCAACTACATTTGCAGTGGTCTTCACCTACATAGTATTTTAAGTGCTCGAGTGCTAAATGGGGCTCTTTTGAAAAATGTCGTAATCTACAGATAATTTCCTATTCAATGATACAAAACACTTATAACTCCTTGACAGAAAATCTCCAAAAGTTATAAAAAAATGTAATTTATGATTAAAGATCGAAAAATAAACTTTTGGTTTTAATTATTTAAAATTTTAAAGAAAAACATTTAAATTTTTTAACTCTACTTTAGGTCACCTAAATTTAGCAGGGCATAATTCTCAAGTTCATTGAAAATTCTGCTGGTGTAAATTCAGGCACTATTTTCTGTTGTCATAGGTGTATTTTCAATTATTAGTACGGGCTTCTTTTATGGTGTATGAGTCCCTCAAAAGATAAACAAGCCAGCAATACTAATACATTTTTGGAGCAGCATAATTTTCCCACTTTAGCCCACATTAACTTTTAACGATTTTTGTGTTGTTTTAAACGGAGTTGTCAAGGTTTAACTGTATATTTATGTTTTATGATGTTTTACCGATTCGTTTCAGTTGTGGTCGCCTTTATTATTTGAATTTTTCTTAATATTTTTGTTTCATTTTCCTGAATATCATTTTTTTTTTTTTTTGATAAAATTAATATTTTTTTAACACGCGATCTATGTTTTTGGTCTTAAATTATAATATTATTGTTTATGTTAATGCTATCAAGTCTCTGAAATCAGTCAGACAATGTGTTTTTTTTTTTTTTTGTTTTGAATCGTTATAAATTGTGACTTTAAAGTTTTGCTCTGTACCGAGTACTTATTGCAATGGAACTCTGTCTACTAGATTTACTGTACGCTCATAAAATAATCTTAGTTCAAAAGTCTAATTCAGTTTAACTAATTTTTTCTGCTGTTATCGTTTAAATCCGTCATTTAGCTAAAGTCTTTAGTTATCCGTATTTTTCAAGAACAAATTTCATCCGTATTTGAAAAAAAATTTTCGACCTATAATTCGTGATTCTCAAATTAACGAATTTTGCCAGTTAATTTAAACCATAATTGTTGTGAAACCATTATTAGTTTGTGCCACTTGTAGATGGCGTTATTTTCTAAAAAAATTTTATTTCATAATCATAAAATAGGTTATAGTCTCGGAAACTAAGCGAGATAGAGGAAAATGAAGCAAAAAGTACTTATTAAGTACTGTTTATTAACTACTTATATTTACACTAATATATGGAACTGTTCTGGTCAGATCCGGAAAGAAATTTTCGATTGATTCAGCTTAAAAATTCTGTTAATTTTGCGAAATTCTTCGTTAATTTAACTACTAACTGTCAACACAAGTTTAGTGCTTCTAAAATTTAGGATCACTTAAATTTAGCAGACTGTGATTCTCAACATCATTGAAAATTCTGCTGGCGCAAATTCAGGTACACTTTTCTGTTGTCGTAGCTGAATTTATCACTATTTGGACGGGCTATTTTTTATGAGTGTACATTCAAAAAACACATTAATTATAAAAGTGAAGATTATTGTTACACAAGTGTTATTTCGTTAAACAAATATAAATAAAAGAAAATAAAAAATAGATGGAAAAATTTAAATTTTGCACTTAAGCAATTAATTAAATTTATTGCAAGCATTCAAAGTAAAGAGGGTAAAAGTAACAAATTATTATACAATTTGAAAAATGATGTGGTGTAATATTTGTAACACTATTAACATGATACATTTGTGTGTTGTGATGTTAAAGCGAAAAATTAATCGGGTTTGTTTTTGAGTAGCCGATTAAAAACTAGATGGTGATTGAGTTACTTATGTTCTTAATTAAATGCTTTAAAGGAACCTATTAAAGATCTTATAATATCATATTTAATATCTTAAAACAAAAATAATTTATATAACACGAGCTTAAAAGCCCGATACCAGTGGTTTTTACGTAGAAAAATATTTAATTATTTTTTAAAGAAATTGCTATTTTAATAAATTTGTTTAATCTCTTGTAGTGTACGGTCCGATTAAAAGTTTCAGAGATCTACATTAAAGGTTTGCATAGGCCACTAAACATGTTTAACCTTTTTTCTCTTAAACCCTAATTAGACCAAGATTTTATAAAAAATCCAAAAAGTTTTAATGGAGATTTTAAAAAATTGTCTACCAGTGGACCAGGCAACATATACCTAAATTAAAATTTTCTTACTTCAGCGGTGTGGACAGGCCATTTAGAGGAAGACTTTTTCACTTTTAAACCTTAGTTTTTTCTATGTTTTCGTTTTCATATTTAAAATAAATGTTTTCGTGAAAAACGGTATATGCAGGTCGTCAAGTTTTAATCCTCCCGTATGAGTTTTTAAAATGCCGTCTAAACGAAGAATAATCTAAAAATCTTACCATAGTTTCAGCGGTTTTGCTTGGGCCTTAAGAGAAACGGTTTCCCTTTTATGCCCTTCCCCGATTAAATTTTTAAAAATAACGCCTAGGCGGATGTCTACTCGAAATTAGGAAACCAAATTTCAAAATCTTCTTACCCATAGAAATTTTCTAAAATCCGAACTTAGCGGATGTGTAAATTTAAGTTTCTTGCTTTGTGAGAACTTCTATGAATTCTGCCTTAGCGGTCTTCTGCACTGGACAAGGAACTTACAAAATTTGAAGTGCAGCGCCTAAGCAGGTAGGTTTATTGTCTACTCGAAATTAGCAACTGACATACTTAATTTCAAATGATGATTTGGTTAGGCTGGTAAGAAGTGACTTTTCGTTTTTTTTTGACCCTGCCCGTAATATTTTCAAAGAAGCCCATCTAAGCGGGTTTGAGCGCCGTATTAACAATCCACATACCAAATTTGAGGACCGTCGCTTTAGCATTTTTCCAGGCTGCCAGGCGCTTCTGCTATACGCACCTTACAAAAGGAAATTCCAAAACACCTAGATGTATATGCAAGGTAGGGAACCCACGCTCTAAATTTGAAGTCCGCATCATTAGCTCTTTAGCTCTTACCCCTTCATTCCTCTCCCTATAGAAATTTGGAATTAAGAACCAACACAACAAATTTCAACATCTTTGCTTTAATGGTTTAACAACTCGATCAAGGGCTCAATTATAATTTATTTGCCCTCCCCGTAGGGATTTCCAAAAATCCAGCCAAGGCACATGTCAACGAAGGATGTGAACCAACACATCAAATTTCAAGTTACTCGCATAAGCGACTTGTCCAGACCGCCAAAGGGAGAATGAGCCCCTTCATTAATCTTTCCGTAAGAATTTCCAAAAAACCCAACTAAAAAGGGAACTTAGGATACGTTGTAGAGGAGCAAAAAAAAGGGAACACGTATTTTTTAGCTGACCAATCTCGTGTTTAAAGGTTAACAAGTCATTTGCTTTTGTGTGATAACTTGTATTTGGTGTACGAAAACTTTATTTACCTTTACCCCCATATTGCCTATATAGGGGACCCAGAGTTGCCACATTTTTGAATTATTTGAAATACAGGGGAAAAAGGTACTTCGGAAAAAGTCGCATAAGAACCGAACGATTTCGAGAATCGGAAATAGCTCAGACATCCCCACGATTAAATTAGTTATGCATTGATATGCCTTATTTTTGACTTAATACAACTACAATTCCTTAATAAACCACCAGATTTAACAAAAATACTTAAAAGTCTGTGAACATAATTTATATAAGTATTAGTGAAATTTTCTTAAAAAATCGTCCATCTGATACCAAATTTGTCTATAGCTGTTTTAAACAGAATGAAATAAAAGGAAAAAAACCTAAAATGTGGTAATTATTGACCCCACTTAGTAACGACTAAACATGAGATTGGGCAGCTAAAAACACACGGGTCTTTTAAATTTTTATTCTTTGCAACATATCCGAAGTTCATTAAGATCTGGCGGTCGGGATACCTGTCTTGTTAGCGGATGTCTAATACGAACCAACAAACCACATTTCAACTCCAGATTCAGCGCTTTGGCCATGCCGCCCTTGATGCCCCTCCCCGTAGAAATTTCTTGAACAAAAAAAAAAATATCTTGAAAAAAACTAAAAAGTAGACCTTTTTTTTAAATGGTCCAACTCAGTAACGGTTATCACAAAACACGATATATTTCAGAAATATTCTTTGAAAATGCCAGAGTTTTTTTAAGGGGATCACTAAATTTTGTTTTCTGAAAAGGCCAACCTTAACATGTATATCATGGTTTCATGCTCTCCCGAGTAATCATCAGTATAATTAAATTTCAACTTTATTTCAACTGGTATTACTCGCATACAAATTAAATTAGAATATTAAATATTCCCGAGTAATCATCCATGGAATGAAATTTCAGACTTTCTTAATTTGTTAAAAAGTAAGGAAAATTAAATTTCTAATGAAGTATTTCTATATATATCATGATTTGGTGGTCCCCCGAGTAATCATTAGTGGGATGTAATATAAATTGTATATATAAATTTATTATTCTTCTTCTTTGCCAAAAAAAAAACCGTACCCGGGTCTAATACAAATACCTATTAATTTCTAGTAATTTTAGGTATTTTGAGGACATCAATAACTAATGCCCAAAATAGCTTAATTTCCCGATTAAAAGAATTGATATGAATCATACGAAATTAAATAAAAGCCCAAAATAGCTTAATTTCCCGATTAAAAAAATTGATGTGAATCATACGAAATTAAATTTAAATTTGTCTTTATACAGTTTTATCAGATAAATGAGCCCTCATAACCAGGCACGTAGCTAGGGGGGGGTCTTGGGGGCTAGAGCCCCCCCGAAATGATTTGACAAATTTGAAAATTTAATACAATTCGTTAGAAAGTAACAATGTTATTGATAAATTTAATATGAAATATTTATTTTTGACTTGGATCAAATAGGAAATAGTTTTGTATGGTTCGAATCTTAAAACTTCGTTAGAAAACATCGCCTGCAAATGGGCGGCTATCATTGTTAGAGTTGATTTTCGACAAAAAGCAATAAATAAAATCATTTCATAAGAGATTTCGAAGTCTTTGACTTAAAATATAATCAAAAAATTGTTTGAGACAATGCAAACTAAAAATTAAATATGTCTACACAGAAAAAACTAAAATTGAGTTTTAATTAAAATATTTGTTGATTCAGCAAAAGTTTAACTGAATTCGGTCGTGTTGATGCAATTGTAGTAACAACTAAAATAATTTGTATCTATTTAATTAATATTATTTTCAATTACATATAGTTTTATTCACATCTATTAAGAATTTAATTGAATATTGTGTGCTATTGGGAAAAATTACAAAATTTAAAACAAATCACCAAAATTGTAGAAAAATCGCCAAAATTTAAAAAAATCGAGACCATTTTAAAAAATCGCAAAATTTGAAAAAAAATTGCCAAAATTTAAAAAACAATCCCCAAAATTGCAGAAATCTAAAAAAACTCCCAAAATAAACTCCGAAATTCGAAAAAAAATTTTAAAAAATCACCATAATTAAAGAAACGCGAATTTTCTACTTTAAACCATTTTTTTTAATTTTGGCGACTTTTAAAATTTTTGCATTTGTTTCAATGTTGTTATTATACGTTTTAAAACTGATTTTTTTTTTTACCAAATTCATTTTCAATTAAACAGTTAATTGAAAGTAAGTTTGAAATCGAACAAAAGTTTAATTGAAATTTTTTTGACAATGATTTTTTCAGTGTATTTTGACATAATCTTTTAAAATGAAGATACCACTAAGACTAAAAATTAAGTTTACTTGTGCCGTAAAAGTCGTTACTTACTTACAGTGTAATCTTTTTATTTGAATTTGATTTGCTACGCACGCATCTGGTAACATAGTTTTCAGTATTTTTTTTCGATATATATTACGATATCTCATATATTTTTTTTAATTTTTTGAAACAAATTTAAGCCTCAAACTTTAATTGATATGCATAATGTGTTAACGTGGTCCAATGTGACTCAAATTTTCTCAATTTTTTTTAGGCTAAATGTAAACAAATTTCTATCGGCGCTCCTTGAAATGCGACATTTTAAAATCAAGCAGCTAAACCTGTCTTTGTGTTATAACGATGTGGTTTTTTTTTTAGACATTTTAAAGGGTATTTATTTAAAAAATTGATTAAAGACAATTTGAAAAGCGTTTGAAATTGTCCAACATATAAATCAAAATGAATTCGAAATACATAATTTTGTTTAAATAAGACCTAGGTGATGTCAGGTATATTTTTAAATTTTCCAATTTTATATTTTTTCTTTATTCTTGCTTGGAAAATTTACGATTTTTTTAATACGAGACATGAAGTATAGCCCCCAATCTTAAAAAAAGTCGGATATATGAAAAAGGGGGAAAAATAGAGAATAATTTGGTAAAATAATTCAAATAAGTGGCAGCCGGGGTCCACGACATAGTATCAAAATGGTTTTTCAAAATGTGTGTTTTCTCGAGCATTTTAACGCTGTTTTTAAATAAGTCTAAATTTCCTAAACTTTAAACATATTTTCATACAAAGATGTGTTAAATTTCACCCACCAACTTTAAAAATAGATACGTTTTTCATATATTTTTGCTGCTTTATCACCTATCCGAATTTCATTAATTTCAAAGGGAACCCATCGGAAAAGCTTCCTTGTAAGTGTCAGGCAAATTATATAGTATATTTGCTTTTAATTTGTTTTTTGGACGGTTACAAATCTTTAATTTCCCGAGTTAAAACTTTTGCATAAAATAATACATTATTTTATATACACTTATAAGGTTTTGTCTGTCAGTGCATTTCACCGGACATAATTATATAAATTCACATATAAAATTAATTTCGAATAAAAAAATTAATATGATGTCATATATAGTTGCGTATAATTGTATATTGCATTAAGAATACGCTAAAACTAATCCAATTAATAATTACATTACATTTATATACCTAGACATTGCAAAATAATGTATATTTTGATATTATATCATATTTAAAAAAACACAATTTTATTTTAAATAAAATTTCCAAATTCTATGGAATTTGTTACAAATTATAAAGTTGTAAACCTTTTGCAAGCGGCTAAAGTCTTAAAGGATTAATAGATATTTCGAATTTTCATGCCGTTTTAAAATCAAAAACTGGAAATTTATACCGCTATATAAAATCGTATTAAATTGTATCGAGTCATTATTCGGATGTTATTTAATTATTATGCCCATTTCACGGATAAAACTGTATTAAGACTCATATTAAATTTCGTATGATTATATAAAGCATCATATTAATTTTAATCGGGTTATTAGAAGTTGTAACTTTTTTACTTTTTTACATTTATAAAGTTTTAGCTACCCTAGACGTATACTAGCACATAATTATATAAAGTAATTTTATTTTTCGCGGTTGTCAAAAAGTTTTCCGCATAATCCTTTTTTTATTTAATTAAACTAAAAATTAATATTTAGCTAAAAATTTAACGTAATTAGGCAATAACGATGCATATCCAATTTATAAGGAAATGCACTTTATGCGGTAGGTTTTTGTTTCAAAATGACCTGAGCAAGCGATTTCTATTATTAATACATGATTGCCCATCACGTGGAGGTAAAAATTTAGCAAACAAAAAAAAAATATATAATCAATATAAAAAATCGAAAAGCCCCCCCCCGAAACAAATTCCTAGCTACGTGCCTGCTCATAACTATATAAGTTTGCATTAGTTTAGTTATAATTTGATACTATCAGATTAAATTGCATCCGAATAATGGCTCCATACAATTTTATCAGATTTTATAAAATCCTTTCAGACCTTAGTCATTTGAAAAAAAGTTCATGACTATATAATTTGCATTAAATTTTATAAAAAATTCCTTTCCATTGGAACATTTTAGTTTCTTCATAAAATATTCTTAAAATTCCCTAATAAAAATAAGTTGTTGAGAAAAGAAAATTTGAAAAATTAACGAAGATAATGGCATTTTATCACTTGCAACATTGAATAACAAACACTGAAAGTTACAACTTAATTTAGCATTTTAAATTGAAAGAAACCAAAAACTAAAGTAAAACTCCAAATTTTGCAAATGAAACAAGTTTTTTTTTAAAACAAGAATTAATAATTTTTTGAAATAGTTTGATTTTAAGGAACCTAAATAGTGTTGTGTATAAGATTAGAAATTGAAATCATTGTGCGTATTTAAAAAGACAAAAATCAGGTGATGTTTCTTAAGGACGACTTAAGTTGTTTTGTCATAAGTCCACATAAATAATTATATACACGAATTAAGATTGGAAATTGTGCTAGTGTTTTGATGTAATATATAATTATATCCAAATAAAGATTGAAAAAGGGGTAATTTACAATTTTATCCAAAATTAAATTGTGTTTTTTTCATATATAAAAATATATATTATGTTGTATTTTGCAATGTCTAGATAAATATAACGTCATACTTAATTGGATTAATTGGATATAATTCTAAATGCAATGTACAAAAAAAAAAAAAAAAAAAAAAAAAAAATATATTGATCGAGTTGCGATATGACGCACCTTTATATGATACCATATCAAAAATTTTGGCCAAAAGTAATTTTGTACATGCATTTATATAATTATGTACGGGTAAATACACTGAAACATTGATAAAAGATCATCATGTTATTATAGTTTAAAGACATCATGTTATGATTTAAACGCGTAACAATCATAATATGATTCACATAATCATATTATGATTCTAGATGATGATAAAATCGTTCGTAGTGATCATATTATGATCAGCCAGAATCATATTTATGAATGTTAGGCTCATAATATGATGATTTTTTGTCGACAATCATGTTCAATCATATTTTTTTTTGTGTGCAGACAAAATCATAAAAGTGTTTACAAAATAATGTATTATAATATACAAACGTTTACTCTCTAAAAATCTCACTAAATCTCTTGCCAAAACTTACAAAATCCATTTAAACAAAATATTCTAAAAAATTTACTAAATTGCTAGTTATTGCATTTTATTCATTAACGATTTTTTTTTATTCTTTCCTGCTAATGTACGGCTGATGATGAAAAGGTGTTAAAGTCGGCAACTACTTAGCGCTTAGGCTTGTAAACATATAATTAATGCTGGCAATGGCCTTGAACAGGTTTTACAACCAGATGAACAACTTTAGTCACAATTTGTTGTTCATCTTATTCCCATAACCAAACTTCAATATTTATAGTTAATCAGTGAGTGTTCAAGTATATAAAGATGCCAAAAAAATTAAGTTTAATACAATTTTTATTAAAACCAAATTGATTTTTAAGAAACGCCTATTGTGTATGTGAAATAAAATGCTCTATAATCAAAATAAAGAAAACTAAATTTTCACTTCCCAATTTAAAGTTAAAGAAGAGTAGAGTTAAGCCCACTTGTCGACTAATTGCCAGGTAATTAGTGTTTACAAGCCATATAATAATGTTTCATAAACTTTATAGCAATTTGAATAAATCACTTGGATCAATTTATAAGAAACAATTAAGGGATTTTAACAACTTTTAACTACAAAATAGTATATACAAATGTATAAAAAGCAAACAAAAAAAAACAAAAACTTTAAAATCATTAAAAACTCGTTGAAGAACTAAACAATAAACAAAGTGTAGTGGAATCTTCTGTAGTGTGTTTAGAGAGACGGCATTTAGACAATGGTTTATTACTTAATCCCTGTGGTTTTATCAAGAACTCGTGCTAAATACAAAACAAAGAAAAATACCCTTTTGTAGAATTGAGTAGCTTTTATTTCCGTTTTGAGAGTATTAACCCTTTGAAAAAGGTACGAAAAGAACTGAAGATAAATAGTACTAAAATAAGTATCAAGCCACAATCGAATAAATTTGCACCTACAAATTTTGTATAAAAAACGCTCAACTGGTAAAAAAATTTGCGGAACTATTGTTACTAAATTTTGGTACTAAAATTATCCAAATATGAAACAAAATCTTATATTTAATTCATATACTAAATTAGTACTAAAAGTTCAGGCATGGAAACAAAAAAATTTCAATACTAAAGCAAATTTAAAAATCGGGCAAAATTTAGGAAAATTTTTTCATAAATAAAATGAGCCTAATGACAGATCCATACAAAATTTCAAAAAGTATTAAAATATAATACAATTAAAAGTGCCAAATTCAAAACAAATCGTGCATCTAAAAAATAACTAAATTTGTATCTTAAAATTTTAAAATAGATCAGGGATCTCAAAATTATACCAAAATTAAAAATGTACTAATAAAAGTACTAAAACTTAAAGAAACTGTGGATCTGTAAAATGTAGCAATTGTACCAAAATGGAAAAAAGTTCCAAAATAATCCCTAAAGGTATGAAAACAAAAATATCTTAAATATAGAAAAAAAACAAAATCGTGTATCTTCAAAAGATAGGGGAGAGGACCTCAAGATGAACAGGGCCCTAAGATGGACATTGCATATCAAATGTTTGTATAATGTAGCAGTAACTCATGCTTCCAGACATAGACGAAGTTTTCTATACATACTCGAAGATAAAATATCTGCTAGTACTGCAAAGACGAAATCATTTTTTTGTTCAAAAAGTTCTTGGAAATAATTTGGTTGAGTTATCTAAATTTGCGATTTTGCACAGGGGTACACTGCTTGCAATCTATAACTACACAAGTATTTCACTAAATTTCTTAAGTTAAAAAAAAAAAATAGAAGGCCTAACCGGCATAAATGTAAAACGTATGGAAAATTCATAATAAAGGGTGATTTTTTAAGTGCTTTCGGATTTGATTTAAAAACAAAAACACATAAAATTTTGAGAAATTTATGAAGTCTTTATTTTAAAATAGGCCCACAAAAAATAGTCTAAAGGCGTTAAATCGCACGATCTAGGCGGCCAATTGACCAGCTCCAAACCTAAAATAAACTGTTCACCGAACTCGCCTCGCAATTGGGCCATTGTTTCGCATGCTGTGTGGCATGTGGCACCGTATTGTTGAAACCACATGCCACCCAAATCTAGCTCTTCCATTTTGGGTAAAAAAAAAATTTGTAATCATCGCACGGTAGCACTCGGCATTCACAGTAACGTTCCTGAATTTGTCGAATTTGAAAAAGTACGGGCTAATGATGCCACCGGCCCATAATCCACATAATTCGGGAAGCATCGGCAGTTCTTGCAATGCTTCTGAAAACCAGAAATAAGCTTCGTCCAAACTGACCATAAATTGGAACAAGAGCACGATGCATTTTCTTAACCGAGCATGAATTTTGATAATAAAGTTCAATAATCTGCAAGCGTTGTTCGTTTGTAAGTCGATTCTTTGTTAAATTATAGACCAAACTGAACATGTTTGACAGTTACATGTTACACGAAAACAGCTGAGGTGCCAAAAACATTGTTAACAAAAAAAAACAATTCATTTATTATTTATTTTACTATTTAAAAAGGAATAACAATATTAATTAGTATTCCATGACTAAAAATACACTCTACTTAATATCTCAATATATAAAAAAATTTATGAAAAATATTTTAAAGCAGCAGTTTTAATAATGTGTGAGGCCTCCTTTTTTATTGAATCAACTCGAAATTTGATCAGACATACTGTCTATCAGATTTATTCGAAGTTCTTCCGTTATAGATCTCCACGCATCAACAACTGCTTGTTTTAGATAAAAAAAACGCCATTGGGTGTTGATCCGGAGAACATGAGGGCCATTCGAAAACTCTTATATTTTTTGATGATATCCATTCCATCGTCTGACGACTTACATGTACTGAGGCAATGTCTTGTTAGAAACTTAATTTTTCTCCGTTGCTATTTTCATTAAATGACACCAATTTCTCCACTGATACTGTAACGTACTTAGAAAAATTCATTCTGGTGTTTGAAACATCAAATCAACCATAACGTCGAAACGAAAAGCACCCCAATCCATTAAGAATTCGCCTCCGAAATTTCTTTTGTGAAATATCGTGGTTCCTTGCGGTTGTGGAGCCTTAAGATTGAACTTTTACTCATCAGAAAAAATTACGTTTAAAAGAAATTTATTTTTTAGCAGTCCTTCCAATAGCAGCGATTATTGACTTACTTTTCTCAGTTTGGTTTGTAAATTCCTTTTAGAGAATTCAAAACGAGCAGTTTTGTGGCCGGGTAATAACCTTGGTACTGACATCAGCTTTTGGCGAGTAATTCTCTGGCAATCCTTTAAGAGTATACTTATGCATTAGGATATCCATGGACATGTTTTATATACCAGTCGATGCGTCTTTAAAATGCCTTTCATTTGATACCTAATTTGCCTATAATTTAATCACATATATAAACTTAAAAAACAATATGTTAGTAGAAAAATTAGTGAAACGTCTTATAAATTAAATATACAATTTTTTATAAAATTTTTTGCTGAAATTGTGTTTCCAGCTAAAATTTTAGTTCTTCAGTACTTAACAGTTTTTTCAACTGATGTTTTACTAATATTTTACTACTGTTTTACTAATTTATTTTGCTAAAAATTGTGTGCTAATAATCACATTAATTGTGTGGACGAAACCCAGATTGAAAGATATAAGCAGAATGAATCAGATGTCGCGCCATGTCAAGATGTAGTAGAGACGAAGAAGGTGATATTAAAAAGTACTACTCTTGGAAGACATATAAAAAAATTAACTATGGAAGACTTTTGTATATGTTTTTCATTCAAAAAGACGCTAACAATGTGTACTCACATAAATTGTTAATCTAATAAACTCATATGCTATTGTGTTGATTCCGGCTTGTCAAAGAAATTGACAATTAATTAAATTAAAGAAAAAATAAAATATTTAAATTTAATAAAAATAAAATGTGTATTTGTAGACTAAATTTCTACAGTGCTAATTTATGGAATGTGGAAAAATTGCAAACAAATATACCTTTTGGTAGACAGACTAAAGCGAAATAGAAGGACACTCATTTTAGGTAATTTTTTATATTTCCTTTCTCTATTTGCAAGAAAAAAGGGTTGTTTATATTTTGATATTTTTTTGTTTTGTTTCTAGAATTAGCTACGGTATTTAACTTTTTTGTCCTAATTGTCAGCACTTAGACAACAATGGACATTTTTATATTTTGTAATGTATTGTCATTATTTTTTAAAGAAACACAAATTTGTTTTTTATGATTTTCAGTAATTAAATTAACTAAAGTATAGTTTTTATAAAAAAATTTTTAACTTTTTTCAGCTTAAAATTTTTTTTTAGTTTTTAGGAATGGTTTTTTAATTTTTAATCACCTAAATGTTAGCAAAACTTTTGCTGAATTTACAAAAGATAGAATAGAATATTGCTACTCAGTATAATTGTTTGCTGAATTAACTACATTTTTTTTAATGTTTGAAATAAATTTAAAAACATCAATTTGGGCCATTTTTGACTCCACTTTTTAACCCATACTTTAGATTGCGCACCTTTAAAAAATACGTGTCTATTACCGGATTTACCACTGTGTAGTTTCCTTTGCTAGATATTTTTGAAGAGAAAAGTAAGAGTACACAAAAATCTTTTATTAGTTCTCAAAGTCCAAATATGTATTACAAAAATATTGGATTTGCCAAAACAAGATACTTAAATAATTATAAAAAGGACCGAAATGGAAAATAAAATTATGTCGAACTACTGATGGTACTAGTGGGTTTCTATCCACCTCAGTCTCTCTCAATCTGCTGAGAGGCGTGCGAACTATAGTCTCTCTATTTGTATATACTCTTTGATGGTACCAAATTTGGAAATTTAAGTAAAGAAATTGGTAAAATGGTACCGAAATCAAGGCGAAAATTATCAAAATGGAAAAATTAAAAGAACCCAAATCGAAATCAAAATGGAAATGTTCAGTATTAAAATAAAAAGTATCCAAATTTAGTTCTTAGGTCCTAAAGGGTTAAGAAATATTCAACTTCTCAACTTGACTCATATTATGCAAATTAGTTTTTAATAACCCCTCTACGTTTATAGCTGGGAATTTTTAATCCTCTACCTAGCCGAGTATGTCAACTCTCTAGAGGTCTGATTTTGTTTTGTTTTCTATAAAAACCGCCACACATTTGTAGTCCGTTGTTTGAAATGATTATCAGCGGCATTTTTGTGCTTATTACTAAAGTTTCTTGTCTTTTGCTGCTGCTGATGATGACGATGATGATCATGGCACGTCACCTTTAACAATCTTTTGATTTTTTCAGTATTTTTTTATTTTTTTTTTTTGTTGAAAATACTCAAAACATTTATTTAACCACTGTTTCGGTTGCCGTTTTGTTTTGTACCTAGTGGTCTTTTTTATGATTTTATTATTAAAAATGATTAATGAAGATGAACATTTTAACTTGTACTTTGAATGCCTAAATGACTCTATGTATTGCTTGCCAGATTGTTGTTTTCTCTTCGAAGTTGGTTGGTATTTTGTTTATCAGTTTGTGGCAATTGCAGAAGCAATTGTTTAGAATTATTGCGGTAGCAATTATTCGTTTTAAGTAATTTTATTATAATTTTTATGAATTTATTGAGGAAAAGAGTTTTTTAAAGTTTATCATTTTAATAGGAATTGTTAAATTGATAAATTGGTAAGAAAATTGTTAATGGTGTGTAAGATTTATGAAATATTTTCAACAAATTCCTTCATGTTAAGTACTCAAAATGAAAAATAAATGTACTATAGCATTTGGCCACCTACCTTGGATCCATAGAATGTACCAAAGGTAATGAGTAAAATTACCAATAAATTAAGCAATCGAGTACGTACATTTGGTATCGAAAGTTAAATGTAAAAATATCATTCAGGTACTAATAATTAAGAGAAAAGTACCAAAATGTTAAACAACCGTGACCCATAAACGGTAAAAAAATTTGGGCGGAAAGTAGTAATTTTTTTTTAACAATTGTTGCTTTCTAAATACATATACCTAAATTAACGACGTTAATATCGAAATTTAATGAAAAGTACCAAATTAAAGACTAATAGCTCCAAAGCGAGAAATAATAGTGCAATTAAAAAAAGCTACTAAAAATAACAAATAAAAGTGCCAAAACCAAATATAGTCGTGATTTTAAAAAAAGGTTGGAACTTCGACTTAAAGTACGAAAACGAAATCAACTATTTTTGTTTAAAGCTACATTCACATTGAATCCCAAAATACGTATTTTCGGTTTTTTCAAGTTTTGGACTATCAAATCCCATTTAAATCGAAAACTAAAAAAAAGGGAAATACGTATTTTGGGGTTAAATATGAACGTATTATAAAAAGGTTCTAAAATTAATGACTTACAAGGAAACAACACAGTGGTGAATCCTCAGATTTGAATGATAATAGGATATGTTGTAAAGGACAACAAATATTGGACAAGTTTAATGATTAAAAAGTGGGGTCATGTGGTATTTTCGGAAAGGGATTTCAGAGGAGCATCTGCAAATTTTTTGTTGTTTTTATTATAAAAAATGTACAAATTTTTTGGTACTTTATATGAAGTTGTATATACTCAAAGAAAATGTTATTAATATTTACAATATTTTACTAACTTTCTGCAACCGCAACCGGTTGATATCATGTATTTCATTTTTCTTTTGTATACATAACTAAAAAATCAAAGGGTCTCGGCAAAAAATGCATTATGTTAACGATGTGGAAAGTGCTAACATTTTTATATAATATAGATATAAAAATGTCTCAAAATAAATTTAGATTTCAATGTCAGCAAATAAATTAAATAACTAAAGTAAAAATTGAATACAAAGTTTTTTAGTTTTTTTTTTCAATCCACTAGGATGCAGGAAAAAATATTGTTGATTTCAACAAGTCGATTTTCATTTACACTGAACAAAGTGCCAGTAAAACATTTTTTCTAAAAATCGGCTCACCGATTTCCAGTAAAACACATTTGACGATATTAGCAATTTTTGTGCAAAGATCCTCCCAGAAAAAATTTTGCAAACGCAAAAAACTTTTTTGCTAACTTTACGGACTTCAAATTTTTTTATGTATTTTAAAATTATATATACTATACCAACACATTTTTCAAAGTCGTTCAAATTCTCTACTTGTTATATTTTTTACGAATTTGTTGCCAATAGTTGAAATGTTTGAACAAATATTGCAACCTGTTTTTTTCTTTGCCAACTTAAATATGGTTACTACGACGCAAATTCGGTTGTTACGAATTTCAGTCGATTGGTACAACTGAACATTAGTTTTCACAACAAAGTTCGGTTAATTGAAATGAATTTTAGTTGCAACACTCAACATATTCAGAAATCTAATGTAAATATCGTAGTACTAACTGAATTTTAAGTTGTTACCATTAAAATACACTTATTAATTCGGTTGGCATGTTATATATCTGTGTGTGGGAGCATATGTCTCAAATTTACAGAACGAAAAATATATATTATTTAAAAATCCTCAAAAAAAAGATCAAGTTTTTCAATATTGCTTATATTTGTTCACATATCACTCAGAAAAACACGAAAAAAGCCGAAGTACCCCGAATATCAAAAAATTGTGTTCACTTGAACTTAGTAAGGATTTATATATACGAGGGCGGATAAATAAGTCCCTGACTTTTTGAGTTAAACACAGTTTTTTGGCAAAAAAAAAAATAAAAATATTTTTCAACATAATCTCCTTTTAGCTCAAACACTTAGTCTAACGTTTCTACAATTTTTGTATCCGTTCAAAAAATAGGACGTCCATAAAATAGGCATTTCTTGGCCATATGAGGTCGTTTTTTTTTTAAATCCTCTTTAAATCGGTCCAATAAGTTGGCATAATATTCGCCGTTTATTGGTTTTCCCTTTTGAAGGTAATCGATGTGGATTATCCCGCGTGCATCCCAAAAAACTGTTGCCATCGCCTTATTGGCGACGATTACGTTTATGGTCAATTGAGAGCAAACGCGGCACCCAATTTGCAGACAGCTTTCTTCAACCCAACTGATCATTTACTTGAGTCGATTTTACAGCATTAACTTTTATGTTCCATTTATTTAACCAATCATGAATTAAATCAATCTGCCCTTGAACAGACATAGTAGCTTCAGAAGCAGTCTGTTTAGAAGCTAATATTGCAGTGTCATCTGCATAAGTAGCAATTATGACGTCATTATTAGTTGGCATATCCGATGTAAATATTGTATATAAAAGAGGGCCCAATACGCTACCTTGAGGAACACCTGACTTAATAGTACCGATGTTAGAATCCTCTTCATTAATATTAATATAAAAACTACAATCGACCAAATATGACTTAAGCAGAATATAAAATGGAGCAGGTAAAATGTTTTTTAATTGGAATAGTATTCCTGTATGCCAGACACTATCAAATGCCTGTTTCACATCCAAAAACACCGAAGGGCAATAATGTTTATTTTCCATAGCCTCTCTTATGGTTTTAACAACAATATGGCATTGCTCCGGGTTTCCGTGATAATGGCGAAAACCGAATTGGTGATCAGGTAAAGGGTGGTTAAATTTCAAGGGCCGATGTTGATTTTGAATAAAACACAAACTATTTAGGAAATTATTGTAATTTTATTTTATTATGATATATTGGTATTACTCAATTATGTATGGAACAAAATATCGGCCAAATGGGCGCCGCGACCACGGCGGCACACCTCCATCCGATGGTCCAAATTTTCGATGACGCTGAGGCATAATGGAGGTTCTATTGCCGTTAATGTGCCGATTTATCTCATCCTTTAGCTCTTGAATTGTTGCTGGCTTATCGACGTACACCTTTTCTTTCAAATAACCCCAAAGAAAAAAGTCCAACGGTGTCAAATCACATGATCTTGGCGGCCAATTGACATCGCCATTACGTGAGATAACACGGCCATTGAATTTGTTGCGCAAAAGAGCCATTGTTTCGTTAGCTGTGTGGCAAGTGGCACCGTCCTGCTGAAACCACATATCGTCCACATCCATATCTTCCAATTCGGGCCATAAAAAGTTCGTTATCATCTCAAGATAGCGAACACCATTCACAGTAACTGCCTGACCGGCCTCATTTTGGAAAAAATACGGCCCGAAGATGCCGCCAGCCCATAAACCGCACCAAACAGTCACTCTTTGTGGGTGCATTGGTTTTTCGACAATCACTCTAGGATTCTCAATTCCCCCAAATGCGGCAATTCTGTTTATTGACGAATCCACTGAGGTGAAAATGTGCCTCATCACTGAAGATGATTTTCTTCGAAAATTGATCATCCACTGTTGCCATTTCTTGCCACCATTCTGCCCATTCACGACGTTTGGAATGGTCAAGAGGCTTTAGTTCTTGAGCCAATTGCACCTTGTAAGCGTGTAAATGCAAGTCTTTATGCATAATGTTCATCAACGACGAGCGTGAGAGGTGCAATTGTTGGGCACGACGACGAGTTGAGGTGGACGGCTCTTCAGCCACACTATCGCGAACAGCAGCAATATTTTCTGCAGTACGAGCTGTACGAGCATGCACTCGTGTTCTCACATCTTCTATAGACCCGGTTTGCTCGAATTTTTCCACGATTTTTGCGATTGTACGCACATTTGGACGATCAAATTGACCAAAAAAATCACGAAGTGCACGATATGCATTTTGATTTGAACGCCCATTTTCATAATAAGTCTGGATAACTTTAACACGTTGTTGGATTGTGTATCTCTCCATGGTTCAAATTGAGTAAGTCTGAAATAGAGAAATGTCAAATAAAATTCGGAAAAAAACTTGGCGTTTAGGTGTGGTTCACATTTAACATCGGCCCTTACAATTTAACCACCCTTTATTACTTTAACTGACTCCAGAATAGGAAGTAGCCTTCTCTGAAGAAGTCGCTCAAACAGTTTTGATAATATTGGTAATAAACTAATTGGTCTATATGAGCTAATAGAGTTTTCAGGCTTATTCGGCGTAGGGACCGTTATTATTTTTGCAAGCTTCCATTGAGTAGGATAGTGTGTTAGCCGTGGGACAGAGTTATATAATGTACTTAAAAGAATAAATCCTTTTTGTGGCAATGATGTTATTGCTCTAGGATTTATATTATCATACCCAGGAGACTTCTTTGTATTAAGTTTTTATATTTCACATTTAACTTCGCGGACGGTAAAGCATTTTATGGATAAACTCATTTCACATGGAATATCAAGAAAGTTTCTTATTTCAGTTTCGGCCTTTGGATTGCAAAAAGAAAAAGGTGTAAAAGTTTCCTCAAGAAAGGTTTTGAATGCATCAGCTTTGTTTTTGTCCGACCTACACCATGCATTATTTAAATTTCTAATTGGAATATTCCGTTTTTGGGCTCTTTTAAGGTATTTTGTCGCTTTCCACAAATTATATTCATTGTTGTTTTCGGGACTTAGATTACTTAAGAAATTACCAACATAGTCGTTCTTTAATTCACTGAGACGCTTTTTTACGTAACTAGCAGCTCGGTTGAAGTTACATTTATCCGTAGGGTTTCTTGTTCTTTTCCAATCTTATCGTAGTCTTCTTTTCTCATTTATAAGTTCCCTTTTTTCGGCAGTTAGATCGAAACTTGAATTGTAATTGTTTGCCTAAAATTTTCTAACGCATCGTCCAGTTCACAACTTGTCTCAACAATATAACATAACATTTTATTAAAATCGATCATTCACCACTGTTTAGTTTCCTTGTAAATTAAAGCGCGTCAATTTAATATCAAATATTATTCCTTAAATCATTAAATGTTTACGTGATGACCTCAAGAGCTTATTTCTTTAAGAACTTTCATGCTATGCTGCCTTTTATATATCACGAATTTTAAATAAATTTTTTAAAGAAACAAAAAATATTTTAATAACAATATTCTAAAAATTAACATCAATATTACAGGACTCATATTCACTTCAAAAAACCAACAGAAGGCAAATTTATTTCGTGAGAGATAGAAGGCATTAATTAAAAAATTTACTACTATTTAATTGGCACTTTGAAGAGAACTTGAAGGAAAGAAAAGAAAAGCTTACGAGTTTAAGGTAGTGAAACTTAAAACTTCAAAAATAGCCAGAAGGGCTTAAAAATAGGAACAACAACAACGAAATTTTTATGACAAAATCATGAGAGATTTATTTTGTAGCGAAGACTTATTACAAAAGCGTTTTGCTGAACATCAGTGAGCAGATTTTTAGCACAAAATTGGTAAATTCAGCAAAATGTTTTGCTGACACTTAGTTCAATGCAAATAAAAATCGACTGGTTGAGATCTCCATTTTTTTTTTTTTTTGCTTTAGCTTAGTAGATTGATTATAACTGAAAACCTTAGTATAAAATTTTAAATTTAGTTAATTTATTTTGCTGAAATTTAAATCCAAAAAACCTGGGACCGGATATTGTTTTTCTTGTAGGGCTTGTCGAGTAAAACAAGATTCCAATAGTAAAATATGCCGGACACCTCCAAAATCCGGATTTACGGTTAAAAACCCGGTTTTTGTACCTTTGCGCACTTATAAGCCTGCAATTTTGTTGATAATGATCCTATTTTGATAATGATAATGATGATGATTTAAAAAAAAAAGGTCAAGCAACCACTTTTGAGTTAAATAACCAAAAATAAAATTTGTATAAAATGTTTAAAAGTTTGTTTTCATTAAGAGTTAAATAGCTCAGTCAATTTTTAAACCCAAATATGCGTTTGTAATCGTAAATAAACGTACTTTTTGAATAAATTCAATAGTATTATAGTTTCTTAATAAAATAATGTATAAAAACGTCACCAAAGTTGAAAAATTTTTGAAAAATCTACAAAATTTGTGTTTGCTGGACAATAACACCCAAATTTCTCAAGTTTTCTTAGATAAATTATATATTATTCGAAAGATCTCAGTTTCTTCTTTCCAAATCAAGTAACAAATTGAAAATTGGATCATTATCACCAAAGTTACAGGCTTATAAGTGCGCAAAGGTAAAAAACCGGTTTTTTAACCGTAAATCCGGATTTTGGAGCATTTACGGTTAAAAAACTATTGGATTCTTCTCTAACTCGACAAGACCTACAAGAAAAATAATATCACTCCCCAGGTTTTTCTATTTCATTCAATTTTGTACCACTGTGTTATAGGCTTACAACTGTATTCATAAACGAATATTAACTTTTACGCAAGGTTTAAAATAGGTATTTTAATTGTTTATGAACACAGTTTTCAGGGTTAAAACAGTGTTTTAACTAAAATATATTTGAAATCTGAATTAAGATTTTTTATGAATACGAGCTTTCATTAAAAAAAAAATTCTACCTAAGACTGGCATTTATTGTTTTGTACAGTCGGACCAAAGCGTAAATTACATTTTATTTTTGCCTGCATCCTCAATTTATCAAAATATTGTTTTTTACAGCAGCACCAAAGCGTATTTTATTTTTGCCAGCATCTTCAATTTTCAAATTTATCAAAATATCATTCATTTAGTAATTTTTTTAAATTAGTTTATTTAACTTATTTATTGTTTTATTCATATTTTTTAATATTTACAATTCTTATGTGCACATGCATGCCTTTGTTTGATGTGTAGTATAGAAAAGTGAAAATTAAACGAACGAAATTAATCTCGTTTGCACTCTTTGTAAGGCTTGTAATGGTTGTGTTTGTTTGTATATTTTCTTTTTTCTCCACATCGCACAGTGGAAGATTTTCCGATTCTAGGGAGACAAAATTCTATATCTTAGAAAATGATTAGAGGCATAAAATTTGGTGGACAATGTTCATGGTACCATGGTTCAGCTTTGGTAAAAAAATGGGAAGTGGACAAATGCCACGCCCACCAACCATATAATTGAAAAATGTGCATATGATACGATTAATGTTGAAAAACACTGGATGATTAAATAGGAACTAAAAACCATTAATTTGCCTACTGCCTTTAAAAATATTTCGTTTTAAAACTTAAATATGCATTGGAATATTTAAAATAAATACTTACGAGTTCGAAATGACAACAAATGCTTAATTTTTCTTTAATGAAAAACTATTTAAGTTTCTATTATCTTTAAAATAAAAAATATATTACAATGTACGCACAAATTTAAATAATTTACTAAATTTCATGGTAGTCATCAGGTGCTTCTTTCTTCTCTAATAATTCAAGTACTTCAGGGTTCAATTCGGATTTTGTATAAACTGGAGTTCTGCGCAAACTGTTGATATATGGATCTGATGATATGGAAAGTCTATTCTTTAAATCTGTATAAGTGTCAATTCTAGAAGCTTTTCGCGTGAAGTATTCTCGACATTTTCGTTGGTGTTTATTTCTTGCTTCTAACGCCTCCTCCGACGATTGTCCAATATGAAGAATGCATTCACAGGCATACAGTACCTCGAATATTCTTTCAAATAAAGTTTTTATTTTTCCACAAACATAGTCAAAAGAACGGTCAATTCTTGTAATTTCGGGTTTTGTTAGCCATATATTAAAATTTTCATGGTATGAGATGTTGTTACTCATAGTAGATTATTTATAAGATCGGCAAATATCTGCAGACAATTTAATTGGTTGCTTCAAGTAGACACCTTAGCTATTTGTATAAAAGAAATTTTGTGCTGATCCGTTGTGTTCCCTAAAACTGACAGCTTAGAGAACTTTTTTTTTTTTAAATTACGAAAAAAGTTGTTTCTTAAATTAAATAACACTAAAAATACTTTCCAAGTTTTAGAAACGTATTTACACGATATATGAAGGGGAGAAACTAGCTAAACTAACTAAAAAATTTTTAAAAAATAAGTTTACCGATAAAAAAGTTATACTCATTTAAAGATGCTCAATTTTAAACATTTTAAATTTACTCATAAATGTTCAAGTTCAAAGTACAGGTATTTTGTTACTGTTGACAAATATCTCGAACTTTTTGCATTTTTCTACTCAGTAAGAAGTCCTCTTTCATTATTGATTAAAATATTTATGAAAATTTAAAGACAAAAAACGGACTTTTGTCCAGCTAGATTGGCCAAATCTCACACCGTGCATCGTTCTTACAAGCTGCTACATTTGCATCTAGTCCTTTCACTTGTTCTCCATGCTATAACTGTGTTTATCAGCACAATTTTAGTAGCAATGTGAATTAGTTAAAAATTAGTTCGAAATAAGTTTTTTGTTAAAAGCGTTTAACTAAAATTTTAGCTGAAGACACAATGCCAGCAAAAAAATTGCTGAAAGTTAGTTAAATATTTTAAATAGACGTTTAACAAAATTTTCAACAAACTTTTGTTTTTTTGAGTGTATTAAAATATATTTTCTATAGAATTTTAAGCTAAAACTAAGAAGAAAGAAAAACTAAAAGCTCCCACACTTGTTAAGTAAAGCTCGAGGGCATTAAAAAAAAAGAATCAGAATATCTCTTAAAAAAAATATCTTAAAAACAACACTGATGTTAATTTATTAAGGTCTACTTCTCAGCCCACAAAAATTATGCATTTCATATCTTTTCGTTCATATAAATCTAACTAAATGCGTTAAATATTATTGTTGCCAGCATGCAAAATATGCAAACAATATCCAGGGTATATCCTTTGCGTTTCAGCCATATATATTTTACATGCCTTCGGGGCGGAGCTCCCTGTATTGCCTTTAATTTTTTTTAGCCTTTGTTGTTGTTGTTGTTGTGTCTAAACTTTTGGATCAAACACACCAAGGCGCTCTTTTTTCTTCTAACCATCATCAATGATGGTCATGATGATGTTGCTGATGATGAGTTGAGTGGTATGAAGCAGAGTAAAGTTTTAACATGCATATGAGTAGAAGCATTAAAACATAATTCATCAGCATCTCCTCCTTCAGAAAAACCAAAAATAAACCTCCGACCGATCATTCAACAACTTCTACGATGTATAAATACAACATTATCTCGTCTCTTTCATAAAAACGATTGTTTTGCCATCATAAAGCCATTGTTGGAAGATAACAGAGATTTAAAGGAATTCTTTCTTTATTTCGTTCGTGCCACTTTCTGCTGAATCCCATATAATTCGTCATAACTTTAGTATTTATTCACACAAAAAAACTAAAATCGATTTTCAATTAAAATAGTTGTTGATTCAATTAAAAGTTTAATTGAGTTCGGTCCAATTAACGAAATTGTAGTATCAATTAAAATAATATGTAACTATTTAATTGATTTCGTTTGCAATTAAGGTGTTAATCATATCTAAAGGGTCCGCCAAATAACTTTTTTTTTTTGAAAATGCTATAAAAAAAACTACTGAATATTTTCTCATATTTCTTTTTTATTTGAAAGTACAATCCATCCGGTTAATAATGGAAAATAATTTCATTCAAATGGCTGCCTCGGCTGGCCATGCAGTATGAGCTTCATCTGAAAAGATGATTTTTTTGGCAAAATCGGCATCGGAAAAAAAAACGTTATATTGCGGACCGTTTATTAAATATTCAATTGAATATTGTGTGTTTATTTTCAAACAAATTGTTTGTAGATATAACTAAAACTTTAATTAAAAATTTGCAAGAGAGACATCAACAAAAACGTAAAAAAAATCTCCAAAATCAATAAAACTACAAAATTTAAAAATATTTACAAAATTGTAAATAAAACCCCAAAATTGAAAAAGTAATCAAAACTGAATTGAAAAGAGCCAAATTTGAAAAAAAAGTCGCTAAAATTAAGATTTTTTTTTTCAAAATTTAAAAAATCGTGAGAAGTGAAGTATCGATAATTTTAGAGAAAATCGCAACAAATTAAAAAAAAAAAACGCCAAACTTAAAAAAAACCCATAAATTTCTGAAGTTAAAAAATTTACAAAATTAAAAAAAAATTGTCAAAATTAGAAAAATTGATAAAAATGGAAAAAGCGCAAATTGGCAAAACTCGCTTATATTTGAAAAAATCTCCAAAATTTGAAAAAAAACCTCCAAATATTTAAGAAATCACTTAAATATCTAACTATCTAATGAAAAGTATTTAAGTATCTAGTGAAAAGTACTTGAAATGAGCATAACCTGTATAAAGTAGCATGGCCAACTTTTCGTTATATTCGAAGTAACATAAACATTTTGCGGGGTTTTGTACTAGGGAAATCGAAATTCACATATAAAATTCTCTATTAAGCTTTAGTTATATTAGTGCGCGTTTAGGTTTTAGTTTCCCTCAGCACTATATTTTGCCGCACGGTGGCAACACTATGACCAGAGCATAGGCAATAGCATATACAGTTAATAATTTTGAAAATACATTACTGGTATGTAAAAATAATTTCAAATATCTCTGTTTTGAGACATGCTCCTATACAAAATTTTGTAAAAATAGTGTATTTTTACAGATTTGTTGAGTGTTTTTATGTTACTAATATATATTATAAATCCTATTTTATTACGTAAAGAGTTTTCCAACGATATATACTACTATACACATTTAACAAACATAAACGTGATAAAAGCTGGTTTACATTATAAAATTTGGCAGACAAACTGGATTTTGGCTTGACAATAACAACATTTTGTACACAAAACAAAATAAATAAAATAACCTCAAACTGAAAATTTTTATAAAAAGTTATTAATTTACTGTCGAAAGACAAAATTTGCAGCGATTATGAAAGATATGAAAAAAATGTTCTTTACTGGGGATGAGTTTATTTCTTATTTAATTCTTTTTCATCCAGTTATCATTTTGAATATATTTCACAATATAGTGTTGTTATTTTATTAAAATAAAATTGTTATTAAAATTTTAAATTTGCTTATAAAAAACCAAAGAAGTTCTTTTAATTGTCTAGCTAACGGATACTAAAGGGTATTTTTTATACAAGTATAGAACTTTAAGTTAGCAACACTTTTTTAACTGGCGGCCATTTTGTCAGCTGTCAAGTGATATACGTTTAGTTTGGTTTGGCATTTCAACAGAAATAGAATGACGCCTGAAAAACGCTTCCAAATTGTGCAAATTTATTTTGAAAATCATGGTTCTGTTCGAAATACTTATCGCGCACTACGTCCATTTTACGGCCTTATCTTTGTTAGCGATGAAGCTCACTTTTGGTTAAATGGATACGTCAATAAACAAACTGCAATATTTGGAGTGATGCTAATCCTCAAGTGTATGTTGAGACACCGTTACATCCACAAAAACTGACTGTTTGGAGTGCTTTATTGGGTGGTGGAATCATTGATCCGTACTTCTTTAAAAACGATGCTGGTGAGAACGTTACTGTCAATGGTGTCCGCTGTAGAGCCATGATTACTGACTTTTTCGTTCACCTATTAAGCAACCATGATGTGCAGGAGCTGTGGTTTCAACAAGACGGCGCTACATGTCACAGAGCTCGTGCCGCACAGTTTAGCGTTTCGGACCCGTGAATTGGCTTCCAAAATCGTACCATTTAACGCCGCTCGACTATTTTCTGTGAAGATATGTGAAGTCGCTAGTCTATGCCGATAAGCCCGATACGATTGGCCACTTGGAGGACAACATTCGCCACGTTATTGCCAATATAAGGCGACAAATGTTGGAAAAAGTCATCGAAAATTGGACCCCCATATAAGACTAGGGCCGAGCCAGCCGTGGCGGTCATATGCCAGAAGTCATATTTAAATTATAATGCCAGAAGATTATCTTCCGAATAAAGTAAATTTCATGTTAATTTAAAAATTCATCTTTGTTTTATTCCATTGCAAAGTTCTATACCTCAATTAAAAACACCCTTTATCACAAAAATATTAAAAGTAAGCATAAGAAATGTTCTTGAATATCAAGTCAAAAATCTCAAAACAATCAAAATTGTCTATTAAAAACTCACAACTGCGAAGTTTCTTAAATGTAGAAATAAATGGTTTTTTATTCGAAACCCATTTTTTTTAACTACCCCATATGCAAAATTATGTTCCATATTTCTTGTTGAGTACATTACAAATTGTGTCAAAAAATTTCAGAAACACCCTCAAATTCAAAAGTTATTCTAAAAAAACCGTTTTCAGTGATGTTCGTCAACTTATCGACCTGTAACTCAGTCAGTTTTTGTCCGATTTCCAAACCCGTTAATTTTAATAATTTTAACGGGTTTGGAAAGAAAATTGATTACGCTTTAAAATGACGTGCATTTCTTGATACATTTGTAAGTTATAAGTATTGGTTTTGTTAAGAATATCTATAAAAAAAAAACCAAAATTATAAACTTTTTTGATTTTAGTAGCTTTTCATTGCTTATTTTAATATGGAAGCTTATAAACATTTATACCAACTTATAAAGCAAATTTAGTTCTTAACAAAACATGGTTTTCATTTTTCAAATCGGATGAAAATTGTAGAAGTTATTCAACTTTTCATTAACACCTGTTTTTAACTATACATGTTAACTTACGTTTAGCTATTAGTACAGTTTTTAATTTACGTTTGTAAGTCAAGTGGTTTACCAAAAGAAAAGTCTGAAATCCCAAAATTTTTACTTTAGAAAAAGTTTAGTAACTTTTGCAAATATAAACCGATTATAACAAATAATATCTCGTTTTTTTCTATATAAAATTGTCTTTAAAATACAGTGCAAAAAATGTAGGTTTTCATAGAAAAAAATGAAAATAACTCTTGTTGAATTTGAAAAATTAGGAAAAAAAAATTGAGAAACTTTTGATAAACACTTACCTAATTTCTTGGAATATATATTTTATGAATACATTTCATGAAAGCTTAATTCTTTGCCTTTTGATATCGGTCAAAAAATGTGTGAGTTAGAGGTACTAAAGTGCTACAACCTACCCTAAAACAGTTTTCTGAAAACGACTAAAAATTTTGAGGGTGTTTTAAAATTTTTGAAAACGGTTTTTGTATTTCCTCACCTAGGCCTACAACCCCCACTAGGTCGGGTTTCAAGTTTTGACAAAAAGTGTTTTTTTGCAGCAGTGTGTAATTAGTGCGCTAGTTATTTATACCACATGTTATACATCATTTCAAATGAAATTTTATAAGCTAATTTTTATTTTTACTAAAAATTTTATTTAACTGAAATAACAGCACTCACTGTATTGTGAAATATATTCAAAATCATAATTTGGTGAAAAAAATTATGTAATAAAAACTTAAAATATGATTTTCAAAAATTTTTTGGATAATTTTAAACTATTTTTTCCTTGTTCTAAAAAGAGATGTAAATGATCAAAATCGGATGTACGGCAATGAAATAGTGAGCATTTTACCTTACATGGGACTATTTGATTTAGAAATGTTATTATTTTTGGATACAAAGAGCGTTCAAAATATGTTTTTAGCTTTTATCACGATTATATTTGTTAAATGTGTATAGTATTATATATCGTTGGAAAGCTTTTTCAAATTCTCGTAATAAAATCGGATTATTTTTGATATAGTTACATATAAAAAAAAACAAAAAAAGATCTGTAAAAACTCACTATTTTCACAAAATTATATATGGAAGCATGTCGCAAAACTGAGATATTTGAAATTATTTTTTCACTGCAGTAATGTACGGGTGAATGCAATAACCCCCACTGAAATAACCCCCACCGCCGAAATGAAATAATCCCCACCAAATTTATAAAAAATTTAAAGTGGGGCTTATCTCATTTTTGGTGGGCAAAGTTTCATTTTAATACGTGGGTATTATTTCATTTTATTACCCACCACATTTGGTGGGGGTTAATTCATTTTCATTGGTGGGGATTAATTCATTTTGGTGGGGTTTAATTCATTTTAATTCTAATATCAATTCTTGGTTTTTGAATTAATTCCTACTTTTACAGTACTAGTTTTATTTTGTAAAGGTGATATTAGAAAGTACGAAAAAAGAATACGTTATTTCAATTAAAAAAACACATTTCTTCTTATTAAAAATCCATTCGTGCCCATATCACCAGGTTCCTTAGTTGGTAAAAAACTAATAATTTGCCCTTTTACAGAATGTTGACATAAAGCTGTATCCATATTTTAGAAGGACACAATAACACCAACTGAAACAAAACAAAAATGGAAATGAAGTCAAATTCACAGGTTGACTTTATTTCCAACAAAAATGGAAATAAAACCAAGTTGGCTATATTTCCTTTTAAAGAATATCGTGTTATCCAATTTAAATCAATATTCCACTTATTAAATCTCAACGTGAAAAAAAAATTAAAAAAAAAATGTTTATTGTTTTGTGTCGCGGGCAGGAAAACTTTATTGAGCGAAGCCACCTGCCGCGTCCTACTGGAGGAAAAAACCCCTAAGAACGGCCGCAGGCCGCCACACAAAAAAACTTATTTATTTTTATTATTATCAATTACATGAAGCTTTTGTAAAAGTTTTATTTTATAAAATAAAAATATAAATAATGTAAAGTGGGCATTTTAATGCCCACCAAATTTGGTGGGTGCTAATTCATTTTCATTGGTGGGGAATAATTCATTTTGGTGGGGATTAATTCATTTTGGTGGGCACAAATTCGGTGGGGCTTATTTCATTTTCGGTGGGCACAAATTCAGTGGGGCTTATTTCATTTCGACGGTGGGGGTTATTTCAGTGGGGGTATTTCATGCACCCGTAATGTACTTCCAAAAATATGAAGCTTGATACCAATATTGCCTATGTTTTGGGAATAGAGTTGCCACCCCTGTGACAAAATATAGTGCTTGGACTTAGTCTAAAATCCAAACTCGCACGAATATCGAAAAAAGAAAAAATACGTGTCTACTAAAACTTATTTGAGAATAATATATGTATATGAGTCTGGAACTGAACCGACTATACCTTCTATAAAATAAAATATAAATACTTTTTATTAGACACCAAATTTATATATAATTTCTTTGACAAAAATATTAAAAACACGCAATAAAACAGAAAATAGGGTAATTTTTGACCCCACTTATTAACCCCTAAATGTGAGATTGGGCAGCTAAAACAAAATATGTGTCTTTTAATGTTTGATTCTTTATGATATCAGTCGGTTTGTATTCATCTCAGCCTCTCTCATTCTGCCCTCTTTTTTTTTTTGTTTGTAAACTCGCACCGAGCAAATGAAAACATGTTGCAGAAAGTTCAAATTAATTTTTATCATGTTTTTTAATAATTTACTAAAATGTTTATTTATTTAAACGATCAAATAAGCAAGATAAAATTAAAATACATAAAATTTTATCAAAAAATAACCAAAATAGAAGTGAGTGTTTTAAGCAACAATTTTTTTTTTATAAAAATGTTGCAATTATTTTTTAATGTAAAAAAAATGTTTTTATTTGCCTGCCTGAGCTCGGTATTATCTTGTTGAGAGGCGTGGGAAGTGCAGTATCTCTATTTGTATATACTCTTTGATAACATATCCAAATTTCATTGCAATCAGCGAGATCCCAAGGACGGACTCTCGTTGTGAGATTCAGCGAGTGAAATTACTGTTTCACTTGCAATAAAATCACGTCATTTATGCAAATTTTATTTCTGGCTTAAACAATTCATTCTTTTAAACTTCCGATGTTGCAAAAATCAAAAAATAAACATAAGTGAAGGCCTTTACTGTAGACTCTCTGTATACAACTCGTGCACCATCAGTATTGTGGGAATAAAGTTTTTTTTGTTTGACTTGAATATTTTATGCATACATATTTTATCATTAATTTAAGATCATCAGTTTTTTTGCATGTGAACTAAAAATGTAAATTTTTTTGAGAATGAGCAAAAAAAAAAAATTAAAATTCAAACTCCATTTTAGAATTCAATGAAATTTCAATGATTTTTAGATTGTTTTATTTTTTATTTGGAAATAAACAGTAGTCTAATTTTTAATTATTTTTCGTAAAGAAGAAAGCGTGAGATTTTTGTCTCATGCAGAGTAGAGTGGATCGAATTTAACTTGTGATTTTCGTCTGAAAATTTCAAATAAAGATACATTTTTTCATATCAAATTCTAGTTTTTCACGAAAAATATAACAGCAAAAATCTTTTAGATTGCTTATTTCGGCATCTTTTTCCACCCGTTCCATGCAAGTGATTTAAGAACTGATTCCTGGAAGTCCAAATGTATATTTTCACTGACCCAGAACCAGTTTCATAACCGTTTCTAGAACCGGTAGACATTTTTTTCACTTCAATACGAAAACATTTGTAGATCTCAAATCAAATTTGATGTCATGTGATAATCTTCAATTTTGATGAAATCCGGAAATGTAATGTATAATATTGTTCTTCAAATTTTTGAAAAATTGCAATTACCACATTTTAGTCGGTTACGGTTTTCGATACTTTATAAATTACAGATTTTAGCGGCTATTAATTAATGTGTTGCTTGCTTTGGAAAGGGGATAGTAGAGAGGTGAAAGGTGCGTTAAAGATGAAGAGCTTCAAACATGGCAGCACTGTAATTGCGCTCATCTGAGATAAGTTCACTTATCTCAGATGAGCACCTCCCATGGTAATGTCGATAGAAAAGTGTCACACAACCCACATTCCGACGATGCTCCAATGAATCAATAGAGGTGGATACACTACTGTCATTGATAAGCTTCACCCGCCCTCCCCTGAACACGGTCCAGATGCTTCAGAATAAACACTGAAGTCCCTGCCCATATATGAGAGTTGTATTCCATTTTCGGCCGGATATAGCTGGTATAAATAGTAAGGAGATCGGATGGAGTGAAGTAAGTCTTGCACCGTTTTAGAAAACCAAGACACTTGAATGCCTCTTTCGACACATGAAATACGTGCTTATTCCAACGGACATCACACAGTATTCTCATGCCCAGAACATCAAGAGTATCCGATTCCTCAATACCTATACCATCCATAGCTACAGATGACAATGTTAATTCCACAGCCCGTCTGTGGGTTAACATATAATATTGGGTCTTGCGTGCATTAAAATCGACCTTATTCGCGCGACCCCACTCAGAGATTGTAGAAAGGTCTTGATTGAGTGTGTCATTCACGTTCCGCCGCATGACCTCTATCTCCAAGGAGCTTGGCCTGTGATGAATGACAAATGTTGCTGTCATCTGCAAAAGAGTAGATAGGATTGAAGGTCCGACCAAGAAGGTCATTAATAAAAATAAGAAAAAGGTTAGGAGAAAGAACAGAACCTTGCGGTACCCCGGAATTTAGCTGAAACTCGTTTGATGAGACTCCATCTAAAACAACACGTATAGTGCAGTCTCTGAGAAAACTCGTTATAAATCGAGAGAATACATTACCGACACCAAAGCAACTAGCTTAGTCACGAGTGCCCCGTGCCACACGCGATCGAAAGCCTTGGAAATATCTAGAGCAACCACTTTACTCTCACCAAAGCGGTGGAGTGACCGGCTCCAACGTTCCGATAGAAACGCCAACAGGTATCCCGTAGATCGACCGCTACGGAAGCCATACTGTCGATCATTTAAAAGTGAATTGGTGAATTGCGATTGGGCGGTAATTTTCAGGGTTGTTAGCCGCATCCTTTTTAGGGATTGACTGGACATTGGCCACCTTCCAGCATGAGGGGAAGACTCCCGCACGGTATGAAGAGCTGAAAAGTTTTGCCAATTGACGTGCCAACGTAAAAGAGCACTGTTTCAGCACCAGTGCTGAAATAAAATTAAATTATAAAATTAAAATTAAATTAATAAAATTATGAAATTTTATGAAAAAATTAAGTCTTTGAAATATTACATTGCTCTACAAAAATTTTCATTAAATATATGAAGATATAATTTATAAAATCGACTGATGGTTTTTCTATGAAACTATAAAATTTTATGAAAAAAAGTTTATGAAAACTTGAAAACTAACAAAAATTCTTCTTATTCATTGAATCTACGAAAAAAAATTTATGAAATTCTTTCATTAACATCATGAACGATAATTCTTTCAGTGATAAGTTGTCTCTGTTGTATTTTTTTTTTTACAAAGTACATGACGCTACTGGGAATCAAACCGGCTACCCTCTGACTCGTAGCATTCCTTCTTAACAAGATTCGTCAGTCACATCCTGTACAATGTACGTTTTTGTAATCAGACGAACAAGAATTACGTAAAAAACGAACAATTTATTTGTTAATTATAACTCTTCAACTCTTTAATCATATTGTTATCTCATTTTCGCAACTAATTGCCCTTTGAGAAATTTCAACGTTTAGCTGAACGTGTCTTTGACATACGTTATTTTGTTTTCTTTTTCTCATTTGCAGTTTTGGAAATATCGCGGCTTTTAAATTTACACCATTCACTAAATTTTTCTTCTATTTTGCTTCATTTTTCTACATTTAAGAGCAAAATGAATGAATTTTTTTCAGAACATATATTTGCACAAAATTTCATTTCATTTGAGAATAATCATGTCGGTGTATCCTGCACGAAAATTTTGTGTAGTTTTATGTTCGTAAAAAAATGTTTGCCATGAAATTTAATAAAATTAAGAAAAATATACAAAAACCGCAAATGAGAAAACAAAATATTTTCTTTTTCCTTTTAAACGAGCTTTAGATCCTTTATTTATAATTTAAAATTATTTATTTCTAATATTTCGTATCTTTATTATATGAATAAATAAAGGATCTTAAGCTCGTTTAAAAGGAAAAAAATTAAATAAAATAAGATCAACGAAAACTTCACATTTTTGAAAAAAATGTTTTGGCCAAATTTGGTTTCTATTAAAAAAAGATGTGTTTCAAAGCCAGGCCGTTGAGTAGTTTTATCACATTTTGGAGCGCTTTATTCGTATATAATAGTTCGGTACCATGTGAAGAACAGAGATGTCGGCCAAATTTGTCGCTGTTGTGAGTAAAGTGTTTCTACCCGTCATAATTAATATTATATTTTATTACCAAAGAGTTTTTAAAATTTTATTTTTACTAAAATTTTAAAAAGAAATATTAACTTCTAAAAGAAGGCGATAAAAGATTGTTATGTAGAATACAAATTTAAACCAGTTCAATTTACGTTAGCGAGTTTGACTCACGTTATTTACTTGGCCAAATCTTATTTTTGTTGCTCATTTCTCAAAAGCAAGTTTATCTTAAATTTAAGGGCAGCTGTCAATTTTGTTGTATTTGGTGTTCGTGTGTAATTACATGTCGCTTTCATCAATATATTTTAATAGTGTTGAAAAGTAATAAAATAATATATTTTTGAACTGAAAACTTTAACAGCCGTCAAAAGATATTTAATATAAAGGATGTGCTGGCTTGGCTGTATGTTAAACAAACTACAGGCAAAATAATAGTTTAAACCGAAAATATTAAACTAAATACTCGTATGTGTGGTCGCAAAATTTTAACATGATATTTATTGTATTGAATTTACTTATCGTCATATAATTCTTTAACGCAGTTGAGCATTATAGTTCACAGCTAATTTAGTTCATTTCAATTTCTGAACTAGTTTTTCTTTTCTGGTTTATTCGCCCATTTCTTGCAATTGTTGATATGATTATTTTGTAATGATAATGATGTGTTTGACAGTTCTGAAAACAAAATTGAACGAAAACCAGAAAAGATTGATCAAAATTGAGGTAGTTCATGAACTATTTTTCCCAACTGTACTCTTAAAGTTTGGTAAGTATACTGATAGAAATTTAGGCGTAGTATTATTGAATTCTTTCATTAATACAACGAATTTTTTCATAAAAATTGCCACATAGAATTATTTCATTGAATCAATGAAAAATTTTTCATTAAAACAATCAAAATGGTTTCATTGAAGCATATGACATTTTTTTATTAATTCTAGAATAAGCCTTATAAAAGTTTCATGTCTTTACTGAATTATCATTACTTTTTATTAAAAAACAAAAATTTACTTAATAGACTTTTTCAATTAAAAAAATCAGATGACTTTTTACAAAAGAACTTATGGTGACTTAAGAAAAGATTTTAAGAATTTTGTAGTCATTTCACATCAACACTTTATATTCTAAATTTTATGACACGGCCTCAAATAAATTTTTTTTAAGTTTGATATATTTTTTATTAAAAATAAAAATTATGTTTTTTCGACCATTAATTGTGCAATGAAAATGAATGCTTTTCACAATTTGTTAAATAAGTTTTGGGACTTTAGCACATTTAATTACTATAAATGCAATTAATGTTTATCCCGATTAAAAAAATAAATTTAAATAACAAATATGCAGGTGCTTGTGCAAATTTAAATGTAACTGACACTAATAGAAAACATATGATTTTCTATTGTTGATTTACTTGAATAAACGTCACTACATTGCTAGGTCTGTCAAAAAAACAGAGTAGTATTTGGAAGATGACAAAGCCAATTGTGACAATTTTTTGTTGTTGTTTTTGTTTTTTCTTTGATATTTTAAATTTTGAATCTCGCTCCTAGACGAGGACAAGAAATTCTCATTGAGTTTGTGATTTAACATAACAAATATCTCTAAAAATTCTAATAACAAAGTCCCCTGAAGATTTCCTTGGGCAAGAATGAAATCCGGATAGGGACACGCCTACATCAGATTGCTTTTCACAATTTGTTAAATAAGTTTTGGGACTTTAGCACATTTAATTACTATAAATGCAATTAATGTTTATCCCGATTAAAAAAATAAATTTAAATAACAAATATGCAGGTGCTTGTGCAAATTTAAATGTAACTGACACTAATAGAAAACATATGATTTTCTATTGTTGATTTACTTGAATAAACGTCACTACATTGCTAGGTCTGTCAAAAAAACAGAGTAGTATTTGGAAGATGACAAAGCCAATTGTGACAATTTTTTGTTGTTGTTTTTGTTTTTTCTTTGATATTTTAAATTTTGAATCTCGCTCCTAGACGAGGACAAGAAATTCTCATTGAGTTTGTGATTTAACATAACAAATATCTCTAAAAATTCTAATAACAAAGTCCCCTGAAGATTTCCTTGGGCAAGAATGAAATCCGGATAGGGACACGCCTACATCAGATTGCTTTTCACAATTTGTTAAATAAGTTTTGGGACTTTAGCACATTTAATTACTATAAATGAAAATTATTCCAGTTCGAGGCCATACTCTATATTTCTTTATTAGGATATTGATCTAGCAAATAATCTATAGAGTTTTTGTTTTCAAATTCATTAATTGACCACTTTCAGGAATGTGTTGATAGATCTATTTCGGGAATTTTCTAGGTTCCCATCATCAGAACACGTTTTAAAAAAAGTGACAATCTCATGCAAACATCAAACATTCATATAACCTAGTTAACCCACTAAATGAGAACTAATATATGAGTTCGAAGTTAAAGATTATCACCATTGATCAAAAATAAATTGATGTTATGTATGTGTAAGCTTTGCCGTTGGTGGCATTTTTATTGCACAATTAAATGTCGAAAAAAACATAATTTTTATTTTTAATAAAAATGATATCTAACTTGTAAAAAAGACAAAGTACGGTCTTATTTTACTTTCCCTTTACTTCTTGTTTTTACATAAAACAAATCAAGTGTAGAAATAAAAAGGCGAATAAAAACAAAAAGCGTGTATTGTATATTTAGCAAAGATAGAGCTTGCACATAACAAACAAGTTTTCAATTTATTTTTGATCAATGGTGATAATCTTTAACTTCGAGCTCATATATTAGTTCTTATTTAGTGGGTTAACTAGGTTGTATGAATGTTTGATGTTTGCATCTGATTGTCACTTCTTTCAAAACGTGTTCTGATGATGGGAACCTAGAAAAAAGATTATTTGTTAGGGCAATATCCTAATAAGGAAATATAGAGTGTGGCCTCGAATTTGAATAATTTTCATTTTCATAAATTTTTTCTTTCAAAATTTTAGTTGATTCTGTATAACAAAAAAATTGATGATACTTGCAATATTAGGCGTTTAACTTCAGTGATTACTTTTTTAAACCAAAATGTACTTTATAGGAAATAAATAAAAAAATTACACTTAACTTTTTTAGTTGCATATTACAAATTAAAATTTTTTTTTGGAAGTTTTCATTGATTTAATGCATTTTTTTTTATGGAACTATGAAAAAATCATGAAATATTTTAATGTAAAAAATTGAAAATATTAATTAATTTTCATTCAGTTATTTATTAAATCAATGAACACATTTTAATTAAATATATTCATTAATACACTCAGGGAACTTTTGCTTTAAATATTTGTATTTGGTTGAGTTGTAATAATAATTTTTGTTTTAAAGTGAAATATAATAATAATCTTTGTTTTAAAGTGAAAAAAGCGTCATTTGTGGGAGAAATTTAGTTTTGGCTACAATTGTAGTTGAATTAAAAAAACAAACCACATCAAATTACTGTATTATGATTTTACATTAATTTTTCACAGTAGTTTTTTTCTGCATATGTGTTCATTTTTACTACAATTGTGGTTAATTTTTTGAACATTAAAAAAACAAATGACAATGTTAGTTGAATTTAATGAAATGTAAGTCGTCATTTCTTTAAGTGCAATTTCATTTGTTTTTAACTACATTTGTAGTGGTCTTTACCTACATAGTATTCTAAGGGTACCTACATAGTATTCTAATTATTGACATAATTATGCATCTGATAATAATGAAATATTATCGTAGTATTTACACACCCTGTTTAAGCTACGATTACAGAAGAATTGACGACTGTTTTATAGGTCTTTTTAAATTTCTAACGTTCTTAAAAGTATTTACAAGAATTATATGTAAATTAACAAAATTCCATAAGTTACCATTTATTATCGATATTAATAACATCCGCGTATTAAAAATAAAAATTTTTAGATTCAAAATAATTGTTCGAAGTTTTTTAAAATTTATATTTTTTTACTACAAACTTATAATTTAAATAATTTCCTTAACCATTGTATAACATTTGCCGAAAAAAAAATTCACAATAAATTAAAGATAATAAAACTGAGACGTGATATTTCATATTTTTATGGCGACCAACAAAATTTGCCTATAAACACCAAACACCAGGCAATAACAACACCAAACCCTTTGACTCAACAACAAATTGACATCAACATCTTTTTGGGCCAACACAAACACAGATAAAATAAAAATTGGCAACAGATATAACACAACAGCAGATGTCGAAATAATACATTAAAATACAAATTATTATCATAAATAATATTTTGGCGTAGATACAAGAAATATTGACCACAACAAGCAAACAAATACAGGGAAAAAGACATTCAAATCAGCTAACAAATGGAGAACAACTTAAGAAAAAGGATGCATTTCTAGAGTGGCTGAAGTGTTGAACAATCATCTTCTGCGGACAAATAATATTGACTGTATGTGTATGTTAATTATGAAACGATGGAGGTAAGCGTGAAAACCTATCATTAGTATTTCCGCTTTTTATTATAAAACAAAATATTGCTTTATATTTCGAAAAAAAAAAATAACAGGAGACCAATTTTTGTATTAAAACATAAAAGCCAAGCCAGCAAGTCATCATAATATGTATGACCCAAAAAAAAGAAGAAATAAAAAGGAACCTTAAAACTTGATCATACTTAAATATAATTTGAGATAAAAAAAAAACATTTTTTTTATAATTCACTTTAACAAAAATCTCTTTCTAAAGAATATAAGACACATTCAAATTGTCTTAATGGAACTATAACATCCAGACTTGTACGACATCAATTACATTTCACAATCATTCACTAGTGAAATTTTTCTATAATATTAATAATATCGGACCTATGCTCACACTTAAAGGGTTCCTTGGAAATTTTGTAGAATTTTGAATATTGACAACATCTAGGTATTTAAGTACATGGCAAATAATCAATTACATGCGCTCATAATTTCCATGCTTAAAAATACGAAAAAAATGTCAAAATAACGAAATCTTTAGTAAAATACACGAAAATTTGTTCATTTTACAAACTATTTCGTTATTTTGACATTATTGTCGTATTTTGAGCATGGATTATCATGTGTATGTAATTTAATATAAAAAAGTAATTGGCCTGTAATTAAATACACAAATATTGGTATTATGTCCCATGCCCAGTATTGACAAAATTGAAAATTTTCCTCGAAAGCGTTTAATCCCATCAGTGTGAGCGTAGGTCTGAAATTATTAATGATAAGTATATGAAAATATGAAAATTTCACAAGTGAACGATTATGAAATGTAATTGACGTTGCCCAAGTCTGATAACAACCACAACACACACAAAAAACAAAAATTTGCTTGTCATACCGCTAATTCGATTCACGAAAAAAAGGTACGAGAATCCTTCCATTTATTGAATGAAACTAGTCAAAACAGGGATTAATAATGTGGTTGAAAAATAATGAAATCAAACTTTATAAAACATCGTAAATTGCCAGCAATTTGGAATAACATACAAAATGTGTGTTTCTGCTTTGTTTCTACATTCATTCAAACAAAAAAGGGCGCCTAAATTATCAATGAATCCACTCAAAGAGAAAAATTGGTAGTACAAATATGTGAAATGAGCAACATCAAAAAAAAAAATCAAGTAATTTTTATTTTTTTTTTAAATAATGTTGAATATCAGATCAAGGTTAAGCTATGTTTTTAAAACACTGAAAATTATAGTTTCGAAAAAACTGTTATCAATCCAATTAACTTTTTGACAACTAAACTTAAGCTGTTTAAAAATGTTAAAATTGTTAGCGGATTCGTGTTTATCGACCCACCACTTCTGAAGAAGAGTGTCATTAGAAATATATTTATTCAACTCATTCATGAATAAATCAATGGGGCATATTTCAAGGTGTGCATGATATAACCCCCACTGAAATAACCCCCACCGTCGCAATGAAAAAAGCCCCACTGAATTTGTGCCCACCGAAAATGAAATAAGCCCCACCGAATTTGTGCCCACCAAAATGAATTAATCCCCACCAAAATGAATTAATTTGGTGGGCATTAAAATGAACTAATACCCACGTATTAAAATGAAACTTTGCCCACCGAAAATGAGATAAGCCCCACCTTTCATTATTTAGATAAATAAATTATTTAAATAAAGAAGATATAAGGGGTCAAAGTTGGCACATTTTGTCAATACGAGGCAAATAATGAAATATGCCTTCGCAAGCTTAAGTTTTTCTGTGTGGCGGCCTGCGGCCGTTCTTAGGGGTTTTTTCCTCCAGTAGGACGCGGCAGGTGGCTTCGCTCAATAAAGTTTTCCTGCCCGCGACACAAAACAATAAACATTTTTTTTTAAATTTTTTTTTCACGTTGAGATTAAATAAATGGAATATTGATTTAAATTGGATAACACGATATTCTTTAAAAGGAAATATAGCCAACTTGGTTTTATTTCCATTTTTGTTGGAAATAAAGTCAACCTGTGAATTTGACTTCATTTCCATTTTTGTTTTATTTCAGTTGGTGTTATTGGACCCCACCGTGTCCTTCTAAAATATGGATACACCTTTATGTCAACATTCTGTAAAAGGGAAAATTATTAGTTTTTTACCAACTAAGGAACCTGGTGATATGGGCACGAATGGATTTTTAATAAGAAGAAATGTGTTTTTTTAATTGAAATAACGTATTCTTTTTTCGTACTTTCTAATATCACCTTTACAAAATAAAACTAGTACTGTAAAAGTAGGAATTAATTCAAAAACCAAGAATTGATATTAGAATTAAAATGAATTAAACCCCACCAAAATGAATTAATCCCCACCAATGAAAATGAATTAACCCCCACCAAATGTGGTGGGTAATAAAATGAAATAATACCCACGTATTAAAATGAAACTTTACCCACCAAAAATGAGATAAGCCCTACTTTAAATTTTTTATAAATTTGGTGGGGCTTATTTCATTTCGGCGGTGGGGGTTATTGCATTCACCCTATTTCAATTACGAACAAAGAAATCTCATTTTTACCTTTACTACCAATTGTATACATATGCCCCATCCCAGCAAAAAAAAAAAAAATGCTTACCCAGCAGTTCTGGAAGACAATACTTAATTACCGAGCGCTTCCGAAGCAATTCTAGAAGGCATGATTTTTGTTTGCGATATCCCACTTGGTATGTCTCTTTTAAGCAGGTGAAAAGCGCTTTTTTCATGTGCTCTAAAAAGCCTTCGTATGCAATAAAAAACGCTTTTCGTGTCTTGATAACGTTAGTGATTCATGGTATGCATTCTTTACTGCTTCATTGTAAGCATTACTCACAGCTTAAAAGAAGGCGTTTGGGGAAGCACAACAGAATGCCTTCCCTAATTGCATTATTGTATGAAAGGCGGCGAAGCGCTATTTTGGAAGCATACACATATAGTTATTGCTTACCAAAGCGAGGCTATGAATCAATTTCAAATATCTAGCTGTTTCTGATGTTTCTGGACCACTTCCTAAAGCGTTCGAGAAAATATGTACAAAAACAAATTATCATATTCTTTTTTAAGTTTGCGGTCACCCTATTCGGCTCCAAGGCAATATTGGCACACTCATAAAAATGTATGCTACAAATACGAAAATTTGTCAAAACAACAAAATCTCTTGTAGAATGCACAAATTTTCGTGTATTTTACGAAAGTTTTTGTTATTTTGAAATTTTTTCGTATTCTTATGCATGGATTATTATCAGTGTATAAGTGGTTGGTTGATATGATCTGAATGCTACAACTATCCTTTGTTGATAAAACAAATTTTTCGAAAAAAAAATTGTCGTTTTTTTAACGATACGTTTTTCAACGTTTTTTTAAATCGGTAAATTGTCATTTCTTATACATCTTCTTAATCTGTCAACCGATTTTGATCATTTTAAATACCAAACTGTTTATAGTTAATATTAAAAAACAATTTGACTAAAAGCTAGCAATCACGATTTTATCGTATATTGGCGGAGTATTTTGCGTGTCAACAGACATACTACTATTGCTATATCGACTCCGGTATTCGTGCTGATTATGTATTATGAGGGCCCTTCGCAGGATAATATGGCAGGATACTTGAAAGAAGTTCAAAGATGGAAATACCTTTGAAAAAACCTTCGCAGAATATGACAGGATACTTAATGGATTGCCAAGGATGTGACCTTTAAGAGCACAACTCCCAGGTGAAAATCTTATTCAATGATCTTATATAAGGCATAATATTAGAAGGATGTCTAAAACTCTGATCTACAACAGTTACACTTTCTCGATAAAAACTAGTCTTTATGGATGTTTGCAGAATATTCGAAGATTTTTTCAAAATTTGACCTACGAAAGACACACTTCTTAGAAAAATATGCTGTTCACGATGTTTGCGGAATATGGCAGCATACTAAAGTGATGTTCAATAATGTGACCTTATGCGCACTTCCTTATGATACCACTCCTAAGGATACTCGCAGGACCATTATCCCGTTCATAAATCTTTCCAAGATAAAGCACAGTGGGATATTACACAAAATAGTGGTACAATTTTAACATGCATACGTTACGTAATATCGAGCTTAAGTTTTAGTGTTGAACCTCCCAGACCCCTCGAGGGTGGTTACATGACATGACCACCCAATAAAAAATTTTGAGTGCTTGTAATTTTTTGTTTCTAATATGATCTTAAAAAAATAATATATTTGTAATATGTTGCTGATGTGTGTTATCTCGTATAGCTCCCGAGATATTCCTATTTGAAAATGTGAAATCCCGAACTTGGTCCGACCCAGGTCCATATTTTTGCGAATAGTGGGGCAAAATCGAGGCCAATTTTTCATTCAAAATGCTACACTGATATAATTTCCCTGCGTACTATTAATGCCTTTCATTAAGTTGGATTCATTGATTTATTGAATTTATATAATTTTTTTTGTACACCAAACATTTAGTTCCATCAGATTTTAATGTCGTTCATTAAGTTGGGTTCATTGATTTAATGAATAATTTTCATTAAGTAAATGAAAAACTCATTAATTTAATGAAATTTTCATAAAATATTGTATTTATACAATTTTTTTTTGTACACCAAACACTTAGTTCCATCAGATTTTCACAGGAGGCGCTTCAACTATTAGAAAAAAAAATTTTAATACAGAAGACAAAATAATTTTTCGTGTTCAGGGACATGTAAAAAAGCGTAAAAATAAAATAAATAAATAAATATGAACAAAATACAAACTCAAAATAAATGTGAAACAGAAAATGGAGAAAAATTGATAATTAATAGGTTTTTTTGTTAAAGTTCTGCCTATTCTGGAGGTTCTAGCTTTTCTAAAACTTCGGGTATTGATGAGATCTTTAGCCAGATCGAAACACTAACAGCAACCTAGCTACTTTGGTCGATTTGCATTATTATATTTGTAACAATACACTGATAGAATTTTCCTTCATAGTATTAATGAAACGATTTCATTAAAATCGATTCATTGCTTTAATGAAAAATTGCATTAACTGAATGAAAATTCATTAATTTTGGTATTTTTTTCATTAACATTTTTATGATTTTTTCATAATTTCATAAAAAAAATTCATTAAATCAATAAAAAATTTTCAAATTTTTTTCAATAAAAATTTTGATTTGTAAATTTTTTTTTTACTATCATTTTAAAATAAAAAAAAAATTAAAAATTACTTTTAAACAGAATTAAACAAAACTTTGATATAATTAAATTTTTTATATTAAGTTTCCCTAATGCTAACAGTTTTTGACAAATTTGAATAGTTGGTCACTAACTTCCAGGGAACAGATTCTCTAAGAAAAACGATATAGTTTTGTTCAATACAACACCTAAATTGTTGTTTATTTTCGAAATTTGTAATTTTCGATCTGAAATCTAATCAGCAACTTTTCAAATTTTAAGTTTTTAGATTTAGCAAATTTGTTAAGAACCAACAGAAGTTTCCCCACTGTGCTACATTGGTGGGTTGATCCGGGAAAACCTTTCTTGTTAGATTTCTTTCTTACATGTCATAATATTCCAAGTAACGAAAATTTGCTGAATCAGGCTGGGTTTAATAAAAATCTGCCATCGCTTTTGCAGAACAGCCTGTGATGTTTACTTTCGAACTTTTTTTATAAAAATATTTTATAGATCCTATAAAGACCAGACCTTATAAATAATATCAACGAATGATAATTTCTCAATAATCCTATCCTAAAATAATAATAAGTAAACATTAAACACATGAAACTTTCATAACGATTAGGCTAGGATTAATGAAAAAAATTTCATATACTTTACGAAATTTTCATTAGGTCAATGAAACCATTCATTAATATTGATTTAATGAAACACCTTTCATTGACTCAATGAAACGTTTCTTTGGGGACTTTTTTATGAAAAAATTCATTGGATTAATGAAGGAATTCATTAATACTACGCACAAATTTCTATCAGTGTACGGAAAGCATTATAAATTAAAAATAGAAAAAAAAAAATTTTGTATTATAATTCATTTAATGAAAAATATTTCTTTGGGACTTTTTAATGAAAAAATTTATAATATTAAAAGTTCTAAAGTTGTCACATTTTTAAGGCAAATATCAATTTTAACTCACTGTTCCAAAATTTGAACGCCTTCGATTAGGCAGCGAAAGCATTTGTGTCAAAAAACGTAAAAAATTCCATTTTTGGAATTTTTTATTTAATTTTTAGGAATCATCTTTTGATTATGTCTATTAATAGATATGTTATTGGATAGTTTTAATTTGCATTTTAACATAAGCTGCCTGGAAGGAAAAGCCATCAGGAGATAGAAAGAGCCAAATCTGTTTGTTGTTGTGCTGTATATACCCTGTTTGTGTGTCAAGGAGTGTCTGTATAATATTATTGTGTGATTCACAATTTGTGTATACAGAAACTAGAGGAACGACACAAGTAGCACCAGCAGCATATTCAATCACTTTTGTAACAGTTCTTGCCAGTGCAGATGTTACTGTCGTGAGGGGTTGCCCATGTTCCACTGTTCCCGCTTCGCCTTTCCATGTTGCTTGTTTTGAGTTTAAAGATATTGTCCCACCGGAATGATCTATGGTACTTTAAAATTGTTAAATGTACCATCCCATGTACCGAACTCCTTTTAATATATTCTTGTTCTGCTCTGGTGAAAGTTTACATTTGTAGTGTTTATACCAAAATGCTTTCCTGTCGTTGTCATAGGGACCGCTCTGTTATATATCTGTCTATATTCTTTCACATTAGGTACAGAAAACCGGTTAAGATTATGTCAAAGTTGTGTACAACGCTCAACTAACATCTCTCTTGTCGATCACAATAAATTTTGATAAAATCTTCCTGCATGCTTTTCTAAAATAGAAAAAATTTGATATATTAACCATTTGTCGTCAAATGGTTAATATCTATACATTTATAGATTATTGATCTTACCTATCTTATTTTACCGTGTAACATCGGATTTATCTCGAAAACTGAGTAAGCACTGATCTGCGAGAAAGTGCCGTCAGTTATAATAAATGTGCATATAACTTTACAAAGCCCTTCATGTCCAGTAGTACTTTTAAGTGTTCTTCGAATCTCGCCTGAAGATATTTAAGCTGAGACAACTAATCCTACACTCTTACTCTTCCAAAAGGCCAAAATTTTCGGTTGTGACAACAAAAAACAGTTGTGACAATATTGGGTACAACAAGGGTATGGCAAACAAGAATGCCAAATTTACAGAAAGTACTATTTAGTATGAGAAAGTAGCAAAAAATACATTTTCACTAAATTTAAGACTAACATTTGTAACGCATATAAAATGATATATCGTTGAAAAGCTTTTTAGAAAATATACATCACGAAGTAAAAATAAGATTACCTTTACATACACCCAGAAAAATAAAAATTCAAATTCGGTGTTGACAATCGAATTTGTTGCCAATCGAATGATTCAGTCGTGGTAAGCGAATATTTTAGTTGTGACAACCGTAAATTTGTCAATGCATGAGTAATTTGACTGCGACAACCAAATTTCGGTTACCTCAAAGAAAATTCTGTGGTCACAACTGAAACATTCGATTACCACAACCGAATCATTCGATTGGCAACAAATTCGGTTGTCAATACCAAATCTGTTTTCTGGGTGTATAAAAAATATTAATATTTGTAAAAAACAGATATTTTTTTCACTTTTTGTATGGGAGCATGCCTTAAATCTACAAAATAAAATCGTAAATGTATATAAAAAATGTACTCTAAAAAATATAAAGTTTGATATGCATATTATCCATGTTTTGCTACTCTGAAGTACTTTTCCAGTGATAGCACATTTGGTTTCTTTGGAAGAAATGCCGTAACTATCAAAAAAACTCAAACTTTTCGACCCTTAAACCTTCGAGATGGCACTTAAAAAACCAGGTCAATCTTTGGTTTATGTCCTTTATAACACATATAAGATTCATTTAAATCGGCGTGTTCCCTTTTTAGTTTAATTTATTAAAAAAAAAATAAAAGAAAATTTATTTAAAACCACAAATAATATATTCCTCTTTCAAGCTAGGTCTTTAGAGAAATTTTGACAGCAACCTTTGAAGAAAAGTTATGAATAGATCTAAAAACTTTTTTTTTTCAATGTCAGCCAAATTGTGGTGTTAATTTTATTCTAACAGCACTATTGTTATAGGTTTTACTATCAATATTTTATGGCTGTAATTTTATTTTACCCTCTCCTGAAAAACAAAACTTAATTGACTTTAAATTTTTTTGCATATACGCAAATTTGTGAGAAATTTCCAACAAAATTAAAGAGGATTAATTTTCAACGGAAGACAATTAAGTCAAAACACAATCGTCCACTATTTTCAGTCAAGACGAAATACATTTTCAACATCCTTTTGTTTTGCCTAAAAACACACACTCAAACAGAAATTGAAGCCTAACGGTTAAATAGCGGTCGGTGCCTCTAAGCCATACAAACAAATAAAATACAATATTGAGGTGGTATGCGCCAAGAAAAGAACTTTTGAGGCACCGTTTTCAAATCCTTTGTTTTAATTTGTATTTTTTCAAAAATGCCTCCCTTTGTCTGCTGTCGAAGAAGCTTTCCAGAAATCAAAAGATTAAAACCGCCTTTCAAGAAAAAGGCTTCTGTAGTTTCTACTAGATTTTGATGAGTTTTATATGTTAAACAATTTGTTGCTTAAGATTAATGGTTTCTTGGTGGTTGCTCATCTACAGCAAACAATACACAGTGGCTTTTCTGATGTATCGAATTTAAAAATTCTTGGTATTAATGTCAATTTTAAATATTCAAACATTTTAGAATTATTAAAAAACAAATCAACGTAACTGTTAAAATATCCAAATGTTTATTAGAAAGATTAACACCTACAGAATTAAAATCAAATGCGGATGTGGGTGTTTGCGTTTTTGGAAAAAAAGAGATTTGAAAAATAATATAATTCATGCAATTGTCATTAAGTTAGTTTAACTATACACACAGAGAAAAATTTTGCTATTTACCAACAAAAATTTGGTTACTTCGACTCACAACCGACTTTCAGTCGGTTTGTGCAATTGAACAATAGTTTTCACAACAAATTTCGGTTAATTCAACTGAATTTTAGCTGCAACACTCAAAATATTCAGTAATCTAATGTAAATGGCGTTGCAGTAACTGAGTTTATAAGTTCACTCAGAATATTATGTAGTTATATAATTAGTTCACTAAGTAGTTATATTATTAGTTTACTAAGAAAATGTCTAGTTAGAAAATGTCTAGTTTCGAACCCACAGCCATACATCAGGCTATGACTCGTAGCATCAGTACTTAGCGAGTTGAGCCAAAGTCGAAACAGTAATGAGTGCGGCCAAGTGGCGTTTTGTCAATCACAGCATCCAGAATGTATTGTTTTAATTTTCTGACGAGTTTTTAAAAAATAACTTTTAAAAAAGTTCGCCTTTAAAAATAAAAAATTTATCAAAAAAATGATTGTATAAAAACTTTGTATCGCTTTTTGCTCTTAAAAAGTTGCCACACTTATTATGCTCTGTTTCGCTCTTAATCAAACATTAACAAAGAGCTTTGCAAAAAAAATGTGTAGGTAGTGTTGTGTCTACATTTTGTAAACCAACGAAAATAAAAAACTGAGATTTATTTTGAACTTACTATTCATTTGTTCTTATGGATTTGTCAGTTATTCAAACAAAATTTATAAATAAATAACAGGAAACATTTGATTTAAATGAAAATTAAGTAAGTAGACCGGAGTGATTTATCATAAATGTTAAATTGCATTTTCAGTTCATTTTGTGGAAATATGTGCATTTTTAACTGGGGAATATTATCAAAATCCGGTCAATTATGATTTGGAAGTAACGATTGACAATTTTTCAGCCATAACCACCAAAGAGAAAATGTGGATAAAGTGCGTGGTGGTTATGACATGTCAATTATTCGAGAGAATTTCTTTTGAAAATACTAAAACTATGTTGATCTTATCGATGATGGCATTTTGATGTCAATGTCTTTTTAAGGAATCTAAAGGTTTGCTTCTGATATTCTCTAGTATATCTGAATAGACAAACGCCAATTAGAGGTCTCCTAAATATATTATGAAAAAGAGGAAATAGGAAGTAATAAAATAATGAACTTGTTTGTGTGGTTTAAATAATGATCTTGTTTGTTAGTGATCATATTTTCAATCGACAAAGCACGGATCATAGGGATAAGCTCTCGGCAGAGCACTTCTTAAGGTAGTATGGGTAAGGCACAGTTCCACAAGCTTAGGGGTTAAATTATTTGCTACAGTAGGTAGGATAACCTTTGGCACGATTGTAAGAGTGAATTAAACTCCTAGAAGTGGTTTTCTCAAGTAGGAATTTATCATAATCCGGAAATAAGTGGGATGGGTTTTAGTACATCCATAACACAAGGAAACGGATAACATCCATTAACTAGGGTAACATACATAACATACATCAGTCATGGGTATGAATTATATCTATCAAGGAATGGAATGGATTTACATCCAGCCTAGATTACACGAACTTTCAGGCAGTCTCTCGTTAGGAGGTTTTCGATCTTTACAGCCAGCAGGAAGGGGTTGGATACTCATGTGTCATAGGTTTAGGGCATAACACTTGTTTTACTCTGTTTCGCTCTTAATCGAACATTATAAGAGAGCTTTAAAACTTCGCATTCACTTAACATTTTTTTATGCAAATTCAAATTTTGCGAAAGAGCGAAACGGATACCCGCTTTTGAAAGATAGAGGGTTTCTAATATAGCAGCACTGAATTTCGAGAGATTCGAAATTTTAGAACAGCTGTGGCGCACCATCTAACAGAGAATTGAAGAACTTGTTGAAGCTTTTTATTTCATAGTCCTGGAATGTTACCTCATATTTTATTTTGATGGGATTAAGTAGTAGTAAGTATGAACATGTTGAAGCTTTTTTGTTCAAAGCTCTGGAATGTTATCTCATATTATTTTTTGGTTGCATTAAGTGGTTATTAAGAGGACCCGACAATATGTAGGGTGGTTCGTGAATTTTGAGATCTGTCACATTAACCCCACTTTTTTAAGTAGTGTAAGTGTTTACAAAAGATTCATTTGCGATATTTCCAAGTTAATCAAAGGTCTGATGTTTTATTTTCAAGATTATATCCTCTAATCTAAAGCCATTTAATTTAAAATTTATTTTTTTATATTTTCCACCAAAAAAAAGTTCCCAGGATCTGTGAAAAAAATATAAAACAAATTACTTTGAATATGTTTTTTGTTATTTTTTTTGTTCTTCAGTTTTCGTTTACTACATTTATGGTGATGGTGGTTATTTTTAATATAATATTTTATTATTCATCATCAAGAACAATTTATCTCAAGTTCCCACCCGCTCATAATTAGCATCTTTCCACTAACAGAGTTTTCATGCATTGGTGGGGATACAACAATGTTGAAATAAAAGAAATTCAAATTTAACATGAAAGAGGGATCTCCTTTCACAGCCACACCAAAAGGTACCAACTAACTTGACCAAAGAAATGAATTTAAAAAGACTACCAACATAACAGCAGCATTAAACAAAAATGCAACCAAAAACAACAGCAACAACAAAAACTAAGAAAAATATTTTGAAAACTAATTTCAGATATGCATCTTAAAACCATTCTTTGTTTGCGGTTCCTCGGCTGGTGAATTGTTTTCTTAGTTTGCTGATGTTGTTGTTGTCGATGCAACACGCCTTCACTACAAGTGCACGTACTCTCCTCCAAAAAAAAAAACAAAAAACAGAATTCAGAGCTAAAGAACCAAAACAACGTCACATGTTTTAAGGTAAAAATCATCGTCATCATCGGCAGCAGAAGCAACCTGATGGTATATGAATATAAGCTTCTGTTATATTTAGTACAACAACATCTAAAACCCTTGACTATATTGGAGCTTATTTGGAAGTTAAAGGCAACATGAATTAAATCCAATCATTTGCAACACGAATCAAAAGCAAATGCAAAGACTAACAACACCAACAACATAATACAGAAGGACGGACAACAATTGGCAAAACTATACATATTCTTTAAGATGCAAAGCAGTCATCTGGCCAACTAAGGAATGAACAACCAGCAACAACAGCCACCAACAACAAATGGCAGAGACCTTTCGTTTTAAGAGTAATATTCGTCATAATCATAATGATAGGCTTTGAAAGCGTAAAAGGAAAACGAGTGCTAGCGATTTATATTACTCCACTCTACTTGACTCGGCTCTAAAAATCCAAAAACAACAACATCAACAACAATAATTTTAATGTTGGCAATGAGAGTTTAGATTGAACGAACAACATTTGTTCAATATTGTAGGTTGTTCAGGTTGTTGCTGTTATTTGCGATGATAATAATGATGATGCTGATGACTCTTGTCTTGTCTTTTATTTTTTTTGTAATGTTTTTGCATTAACTCATAGAATTCTACATATCGCACTATGGGCTAGCATTCGAATAAAAGCAATAATTTGTGAAAACAATAAAACTGGAACAATATGTTCTATAAAAAAACTGAAATCTAGTCCTCGATTTCTTTCATAAAACTAGATTAGAATTCCAATAGAATTGTATTGAGATTTTCTTGTCGAAAGTTAAGTTGAAAAACACCAGCAACTCTTTCCGTCAAGGACACTACAAAGTAGAGGATGATTTATAAGTGAATTTTTAGTTTATTCCAAGTCAAATATCTTTATTGATTAAAGAGTGGCAATACTCAAGAAATAATTTCTATAAATTCTTTGTCATTAGGCAAAAAGTTATTAAGTCAAAAATTGCATTTTGAGTTTTTGTCTTCAAAGTTTTGCCAAAACTTTAGGGGATTAGAAATTAAAAAAACTCAAAAAATTTGTAGAAAAATTTAACTTAGGTAATTTATTTGCTCAAAATCATAAAACATATTTTTGTGATTCTTTTAAAAATAATTTACGATGCGTTTCAAAATATAAAAATGTGTATGCTCCCACATTGACGACATGAATTAATGTAATATCTAAAAAAAATAGATATAATTAAATACATCTAACATAAACAATATTATCTTTCAACTACTTACATCAATGGTAGTCTAAATGATGGCATCTTTTAAATAAATTCAAATGCCGCAGATAATTATAGAAACGAAAATAAGAAAAAGGAAACTAAAAATCTACCTATTATGTGTGTATTTGTGTTTCACTTTAGTCTGTCTACCTGTCTGTATATTCGTTTTCATTTTGACCACACTAGATTTTTAATCTCTATAAACATTCAGTTTAGAAATACACATTTAATCTTTCTTAAATTTAAGTATTTTATTTTTAATTTATAACGAGCTTTCAACCTCCGTAAATTTACAAAAATAAAGCAAATCAAACATATTAGCTAGGTTGATACTTGTATTTCGATCTGGCTAAAGATCTCACCAGAACCCGAAGTTTTAGTAAAGCTAGAGCCTCCATAATAGGCAGAACTTTAACAAAAAAACCAATTAATCATAAATTTTGCTCCAAACACGTGGTTATTTTCTTTTCCTAACAAGCATCATGACGTTACTAAACTTTTGTCTTTTATTTAATTAATAGACAAGTACCTTCACCAGCGGGTGACAAAGCAAAATTTGAGTTGTTTTAATCCACAATTTTGGCTTATGTATGATAAACATATGCAAAAATCTTCCATGGTTGATTTTGTTATATATCTTACAAGAGTTGTACTTTTTAGTATAAGTTCCGACTATCTACTACATCTTGACATGCAGCGACTTCTACTTTATTATGCGAATATCTTTCAATCTGGTTGTCGTCCACACTATTAATGTGCTTATCAGCACAATTTTTTAACAAAATAAATTAGTAAAACATTAGTAAAATATTAGTAAAACATTAGTTCAAAACAGTAAAGTTCTGAATAAGTATAACTAAAATTTTAGCTGAAAACTTAGTTTTAGCCAAAAATTTGCTGAAAAATAGTATACCTGATTTTCAAGACGCTTTACTAACTTTTCTACTAACTTATTTTTTTGAGTGAGCATATATTTTTCAAAAGAATGATTATAAACTAGCTAGGCACTGGAATTCGGTCATAACGGGTTTAAAAATATTGGTGTGCATTGACTGAATACCTAAAATACCGTTACCGAAATAAAACATACCCGCCTCGAACCGGTTACTATCCATACATTTAGTGTGTACTAGCGTCAATTTCCCTTAAGGGACATATCCCGTTGCCATTCAAGAAGTACTTTCCGCAAAACTAGTACAAATTTGAAAGTGTGTCAATTAATTCTTAAATATTTTTTTTTTATTATAAACAATTTAAACTATATTTAATTTTCTTTTTAGTGTTTTGATTAGTAAATTAATCCCAAAGGAGCTGCCCCTAGTAGGACATACCAACTACACCTTTTTGCAATTGTAATTCCGAGAATATCAATTAAAACGAAAATTTTCCATTTGAAAAGAAAATTCAGAAAAGATTAATTAAAATTTTAATTTTTTTTATTTGAAATTCAAAAAATAACTATTGAAATTTCGATTTTCCATTTCAAATTCAGAAAACATCAATTGTAATACGGAATATACATTTGAAATTTAGAAAATATCATTTAAAATTCAAAAATATCAATTAAAATTCAGAAAACATCATTTGAAATCCGAAAAATACCAATTAAAATTCAGAACCTAATTAATTGTAATTCAGAAAATTTAATTAGAAATTCATTAAATATCACGTGCAATTCAGAATACATCAATTGAAATACAGAAAATTTTTAATTTAATTTAACATTTTCTAAATTTCAAATGATATTTTCAGAATTTCAATGGACATTTTCTGAATTTTAATTAATATTTTCTAATTAACAATTGATGTACATTGAACTTGAAATGATGTTTTTTGAATTTTAGTTGATGATTTCTGAATTTCAAATGGAAAATCTGAATTTCGATTGATATTTTCTAAATTTCAAATGGAAATTCTGAAATTCAATTGATGTTTTCTGAATTGCAAATGAAATTTCTGAATTTCAATTGATATTTTCTGAATTGCAGTTGCAAAAGGTGTTGTTAGGTATATTTTTTTGTAGTCTAAATGCATTTTCTTTTTCTTTTGCTGATTCTTTAATTTGTTTTGTTTTAATTTTTGTTTTTTGTATTTAAACACGCAAAAAATATATAGTTGCTATTAGACAGCCAACATGCACCAGTAACATAAACGCAAATGGCAGATCGTTTTCCTTTTAACCCTTCGTCAGGCACATATTTTGAGCCCTTAGTTCTGGCACATGGTGTCTGGCCAGACCCCTATACATTTACATGCATTTGTATGGAAATAAGGGCTGTTTGCCGTTAAATTTTTTACTAAGATAGGAAAATATTTGTTATATTTTGTGTTTCTATTTCTTTTTACTATGTTATTAGCTACCTGAGGAAGAAAAAATATACTTGAAAAAATCTTTGGAATGAAAAGGGCAACAATTTTTTTGTTCTATATATATTTCTCTTTATTATGGGTAAAGTAATAAATGTTTATGACAAAATAGAAAATTATTATGAAGAATACATTGATTTTTTTATTCAGAATTTTGCGGAAGGCAACAAAAACATAAATAATCTACTTTTGAATGTTGCTGACAAACAGGATTGTTGCGTGTCTTACGGCGTATTTTGTCACCTTGCTGCAGGCAAATTCTGCAATCTTTTTTGGCAGCTAATGTGTCTGGACCACTGCGTGAAACCACATTAAGGTTTGCTATATTGAGAGGTCTCCCAAAGAACGCTTTAAATGCTATACGAGTTGTTGGTTGAGCCACAATGTGCGGATTATTGATGCGATTTTCAACGTTGGCCAGTACCAATTGCTTTGCAAGTTTATATAAAAATATGCGTCTTCTTTCTTTTCTTGTATTTTCATCATTTAGCTTACATATAATGTAACTTGCCAATGCCATCACATCAATCATGTTGCAGAAAAACGCGTATGTCCAGCGTCTGGTTGACCGTTTTGTTGTGTAATGAGTTAGCATTTGATCCATCGTATCGACTCCGGCTTTAGTCGAATTATAAAATAAAATTGCTTCCGGTTTCATGGCTACGCCTTCAACATGTTTCGTGTAATACACGGTTGAAATTAAATTGACTGCCTTATTTTTTTGGGCACGTAGCTGCAAAGTGCAACAAGATTTTCATGAAAACCAAACACACTTGAAAGAATTGGTCGTCTGGTGCTCTTCATAACTTCCTTAGGAAGACATCTTTTGTTTGCTCGAATGGTGCCAACAAATGCCAGTCCCATAGCAGCAAGTCGTTTAGCGCCGTTCAATGAGGTGAAAAAATTATCAGAAATAATTGTTCTGCCGCTGTTTGCGTAACAATTTGCGAAATACATTAGAACGTTTTCACCTTGATTTATCTCCCGATTGTCTCCTTCCTTTCCAGTGTATAGTTTTCCTTTCAATGGAAATTTAGTCTTAGCATCGCATGCCCACCAAACTTTGATCCTTTCGCTGAGAAACTTTTTCCACCTGTTATGTTTAGTTTTATGTTTACAACGTATGTTAGGCTTTTCAGTCCCATAGTGCATTGTTCCTTTGAATATTTTTATACAAAAATCAAGTGGAAAAAATTCTGAATGTTGCACGTTCCTCATGCAAATTAAATGCCACAAACGAACGTACGTATATACAAAGTATCTACTGCATGCAGTACGTAACGTACGTACGCGTCGTACTAACAACAACAATCATCATCATTATCGTCATTGCAGAAATTCCCATGACCAGCAATGTTTTTATTTAAAGGTTGGTCCAGGGTATTCCTTTATTTTTCATTTTATTTTTTAGTTAAACTTATTGCCTAAGCCTAATTTTCTCATTCATTCATGTTTGTAACTGCTATAGTTTTTCATTTACTCCATATACGCGTTGCTGCATGATACTGTTGAATTTGTGTATAAGAATTAATACTGAAATAAGATGAAGAAGAAGAACTGTGTTTTGCTCTTTTTCTTTGGCCGAATGTCATAAATCCTTTAAGAGATAATAATATGCACCTTGCTTACTACACACGTTCAACAACTTAAATTTAAATTGTATTTCGTGGTTTTCATATTTTCTTTTCATGATTGTTGTCGTAGAAGTTTATTGAGGAAGAAGTACATGGCATTAAGGTTTTGTACGTATTTTTAGATTTAAATATAAGGATGTTACTTATTATAATATGATTTAAAAAAAAAAATTATTTTAAGAGTTTTAATTTGGAAAATTATATCAATTGCAAAAGAAGTCAGTAAATGCTGGTATTTATTAGATACACATTGTTCGTAACATTTGTTTAGCCCAGTCCAGGGAAGGGAATATTTCTTATAGTTTTTCAAAACGAGCATTTTTTACATTCTCAAATTATCGTTACAACATTGTGATATATCTTGAGATTCATGATACATCACACATGGCATTGACCAAGGGTCTTTAAATTTGACAATTTTTTTGTACACATACATTTTTTTTTTCTTTTTAAATAATAAATACCAACTACGAAAAATAATTTAGTCAACTTTCATTCAAATACGAGGATACCACATGATTTTTCGTTAACAATTTCATGAAATCTTCAAAATTTCGAAAAAATTTACCTTTGACCTTGAAATTTGACCTTTGCCGTAGTTTGATTTTGACTAAATTTTCAGAATATAGTGCTTATTGTTTGTTTCATAAAACTCTGAATAGCATTAATTGGTACTTGTTAAAAGTAGATAAATTTTACCCTATGCAAAAAAAAAGCGTTTTCCTCGAAATCCGCCGAATTTAAATAGCTGCCCTTACTAAATTAAACGGGGGATAAGTGTAATTTTTGGTATTTTTATTTTAAATTTTATACTTAATGAGACCTTAGTGTGCGAAACTATTTTTTTTGAATTTTGTTGAACAAAATTTTTTTAAATTTTAAATTGGAGATTTGAAAAATACCCCAAAAATATTGTTGGTTTTCGACGTCACCTTAGGACAGGATACCGACATCCTAAAAGTTAAATATTTCATATCTAACAGTTAATGGGTCCAGTAAGTAAAAAGAAAATATTTTGGTATTTAATTTCGAAAACGTTAAGGATGTGGACTCGAAATGTTTGATCAAGTGGTATTTGGCACAATAGTGGTCTGGGGTATTTCTTTTTACTTGGGTAATTCTCAACCGATTTTGGATTTTTATATCTTTTTGAAAACACTTTTTGTCTTCATATCGATTAATTTATAATATGGAATAAAAACTGCTTCAATATTAACAATTTTTTGAAAAAACGCAAAAAAAACCATTTTCCCCTATACAAAACACACTTTCAATTTTCAATCGATTTCCGCCTCGTGTTTTCTTTATCCAATCGGCACCAAACTTCATATTAAATGTTTTCACATACAAAGGAACCAAACTAGCCCATCGCTTGACTTAAGAACTCATTTTGAAAAACGGCCATACAAAGTGGAACGCCTCTAATACATAACTCCATGGAGCCAATAACCCAACCACAAATTTTGTTCAAATTTTCAAAAACACGCGATATTTTCACAGTTTTAATTTTCATATAATTCAAAAAATCGGAAAAGTATGTAATTTCGAAGAGCTCCACATTCGAAAGTTATTAACGGATTTATCTGATTCAAAAAGCATTCCCTTTTCACACATATGAAATAACAAAAATACGTATTAAAAAATATTCATCTTCTATGCAAATTCGATATTTAGATGTTTTTTCTGGTGCGGTTAAAAACGGTATCTTTTGCTTTTTAATCGCGGTTTTCTCACATTTGTGACGTTGTGCGACATCGAATCAAAATCTGTTATAAAAATTGCTGTTCAAACCAAATCGAATTTTTATAATTATTTAGTTTTTAGTATTTGCATAAAAAATGCGTTTGTTTCTTAAATGGTTTTTTTTTATTGTAGTAGTGTGAAAAATTAATATCGTGAAAATCAAACGCTTTTCGAATTAGCGAAATCCGATAAGAGCTTCCCAGTATAAGTCTCTTTTAAGTTACATACACACAGAAAAATAAAGTGACAACTGAATTGAAAATTGCAATTTATTTGGTGGCCACAACCAATTAATTCGGTTAGTACAACCATATTCAGATGCGATTTCAGAATATTTTGTGTGTTGAAACTGAAATTCAGTTGTATTAAACAAATTTTGTTATGAAAACCAATATTCAGTTGTATCAGAAGATTTTAGTCGTAGTAACCGAATTTTAGTTGGCAAATGGCAAAATGTTTGTAGGTACTTTTGGGATTTTTTTATTTTTTTTTTTTGAAGATTGAAACCGTGAAAAAATCGCAAATTTTAAAAATTGAATATCGAGACATGTTATAGGCTTCATAGAAAATATATATTTTTAATATAAAGAAAATCGGAAGACATGAATCAAAAAATGCATATTGAAAACATTTTCGGAATCTGAAAGTCTTTCTGTATCCGATCAATTTTCGGTCATAAATGTTTTCTTTAAAAACTAACGAAACCGCTAAAACCAACAAGTCAGAACAATTTCTGCAAATAAAATTCCTCGTAAAAAAGATTTTGCGAAAAAAAAATCGAAAAATAATTTCGGCAAAAAAAGTAGAGAAAAAACGACAACCAAATGGAGAAAAGCGTCAAACAAATGGGGAAGAACATTTCAACGGAGACAAATTAGAGAAAATACATTTTTGCAAAAAGAATTTTATGTAAAACATTTCGATGACAAACATTTTGCGGAAAAACAAATTTTGCTAAAAAAGAAAGCTTCGAGGAAAAACATTCTGCCAAAAAAAAATTCATAAAAAAACTTAAAGGAAAACATTATTTTTTGCGTTTTCTCTAAATATTTTATTCTATTTACTTAACCGAAATTATTCGAAGAAATAAAACTTGGAAAAAAGTTCCTAAAAAGTTTCACAAACAAAAAATCGACGAAACAAAATTGGCAAAAAATATTTCAAGAAAATATTTTTTTGAGGGAAAAAAATTCAAAAAAAAAAATTACAAAATAAAATTCAAAATAATTTTAAGAAAATAAATTTTGCGAATAAAAAATTTCACAAAAAAACTCAAGGGAAAATATTTCGGTTAAATGTGTAAAAAAATTAGTTGAAAACAAATTTAAGGAAAAATATTTCACGAAAAAAAAAAAACTTTGAGGAAAAAAATTTCGTATTTTTAATGGTAAATTAAATTTACTACCCTACAAGAAATGGATGACCGAAACTAACACATGCAAATCCTGCATCTTCCTCTAACTTATGAATTTATAAATTAGAAGAAGATGCAAAATCACACGCACACAATGTTTCCATCACTTTTTTCACATTGCCCTTAAGAAAATGATAGAAACTTTGTTCTACGCATTGATGGATATTTCCATCAACAGTGCCAGTCATTTGGCCGGTCATATGACCGTCACTGTTCTTGCTGGGTACGTTGTCATTATTCGAGGAAATAAAACATAAAAAAAAAATTGCGCATTCAAAAATTGGAAAAAAATTCAAGGAAAATATGCTTTGAGGATACCTATGCTTTAAGGATAAAAAGTCAAAAAAAAATTTCTAGAAAAAATGTTGACACACATTAAATTAAAATAAATTTTTGTTGCAACAAAATGTCGAAAAAAAATTTTTGAGCCTTTTTTGATCAAAATATTTTTGAGTGATTTTTTGCTCATCTTTAATAAGGGAAAGTTTCCTAATGTGGCTTGTTCTCTAAAGTGAACCTTTCGTTTTTTTTCGGGTGGTTCATGCATGGGTCAAAACTGTCAACTATCATCATGTTTAATTTCCGCTATCTCTATTTTAAGAAAAATTTTCGACATAAATGCAAGCGCTTTTTTTTGGTTTTATAGTGTTATAGCAAAAACACACAACATAAAGTATAATTTTTCAGTAACATAAAAAGTGAATAACAAGACAGTTTTAAAGAATTTTGCAAGTCGGATTTCTATAAACGGTATGGAGCAAAATTGATTATTAATAGGTTTTTTGTTAAAGTTCTGCCTATTATGGAGGCTCTAACTTTTCTAAAACTTCGGGTTCTGATGAGATCTTTAGCCACATCGAAATACTAGTATCAACCTTGCTAATATGTTTGATTTGCTTTATTTTTGTAAATATACGGAGGTTGAAAGCTCGTTATAAATTGAAAATAACATAAAAATAATCTCGATGTATATAAAAACAAAAAACTAATATAACGGTAAGAAATTTTATTTTTAAGTTTAATAAGGGTATGTACCTAGCTATGGCCTATTCCCTTAAACACTTCGAGTTTTTCATTATTTTGCATAAATATTTAACAACCAACAACTTCCATCGAGTTCAATTTCAGCTTTCACTATTAAAAAAAATGTTTTGACTCGAATGCATACATTTTTCATGATTTTATATAAAGTGTAATTTTTCACGAAATTAAAAAGAGAATAACAACCAAGTTTTTAAGAATTTTCCAAGTCTAGTTTTTGTAAACTGTAATTATAATAAAGCTAATTTATTCCATGAAAAAATATAATAATTAAAACAAAAACTTGAAAAATTTAATGTTCATAATGTTGGCTAAAGTATACTTTGGATATATATTTTTTTTATTTTATTTTCCAAGTTCTAGTGTTTTTAAATGGTTTACGCAACACTTTAACTGCTCTTGTCTATTTTGAACAATTTTTTAATATGTTTCACAACGAAAAATTTTATTTGTTTACCGCAATTAAAAAGGTTAGCAATAACCCTTAAGCAGCCTTAGAAGATACATAAAACGTTTTAATAAACAGAATTTAAATAAATTTTTATTAACTTTTTACGCTTCTATAGAGTTTTATAATTTAGGTCCACTTTAGGCTGCATGTTCGCAAATGTGGTCCTTGTGAGTTTTTTTTTAATTGTTATAAAACTTTTTTGAATAATTGACCACAAGAAACTGATATATAGCTCGAAAATGTCCAAGGAGTTCTCCTAGAAGCTGATGTATTTTGATTTGTTTTATTTAGCCCAAATACCAAGTACCAGTGAAAAATTAAGGTAAATTTCCTTACAACTAATTGATTCCACAAAAAATATAATAAATAGGCCGCTCGGCAGTTCATGTAAAAATAGAAGTTTGTTGTGGTTAGCTGGATGATAAAGTTAACACATCTTTGTGAATCAACGAATTTTCAACAAAATGGCATTGGTTTGTTAATGAATATATTCACATATTTTTATACAAATACACATTTTTACATATTTTGCTATAAATATATATTTATAAATATTTAGCATTAATCGATACACATATTGCATATTTTCCTATAAATGCATATTTTGTATTAATATGCATGCTTTTCACAAATGTCTTGATATTTTACTAAAATCAGCTTTTTATAAAATTAATAGGTATATTTTATAATTTTTTTCCTCAAACTTATAAATACTTTACTTAAGTCACTGAAAAATGCTATTACTAACTTTGTCACGATGAATAAAGCTAATTTTCAAGTTTCTAGCTACTTTCTAAAGCAAAAATTGTATTTGTTATGTTTAACACACTGAAAAAGCCCATAATAAATGCATATTTTATGATTATAAATGCATTAACTTCCGAAAGTTTTATTTCCATAATGTTCGCTAAAGTGGACCTTTGATTTATTTTCTTATCTTTCATCCAAGTTTCAGATCTTTAAATGGTTTACGCATTATTTTAAATGTTGTTGTCCTTAAACGATACATAACACGTTTAAATGAACAAAATTGAAAATAAATTTTATTTTAAATACAAACTTTCGTCGATGTTACTTCATTTTCTAACAATTTTATATGCTTGTAGAGAGTGGATCATTTGAGATGTTGTTGCCATAAACAAAATTATCTATAGCAAAAAATGTCGAAAGAATTTGCCCACTTTGTTTCTTATATAGTCCAAAAACCAGATGAGTGGCAACATTAGACACCATTCCATTAACAATGCGTGTAGGACTTTGAGATTTTGAGATAGAATCAGCTTACTCGACCAACTCACAGTGGATTAAATTGGACTTTTTTTGGGCAAATTTCCCTACAGCCCACAGTTTTAAATGAATTTGAAAAAAAAAAATAAAACTGAAAAAATAATTGCATACATAAATCCTCATGGCCGATTTTTAAAAGTCATTTATTTTGTATCTTCAAAATCAGCGAAATTTACATTTTTTTAATAATTCTGCTATAAAACATTTTAAAATAGTGGGATACAAACGAAATGTAAATGGTGTTTTTTATAGAGGTATAGAACTTTAAGTTTGACTATGGAACGTTTTCGCACCACGTTTACTCTAACTTATCAATGACAGTAGTGTATCCAACTCTATTGATTCATTGGAGCATCGTCGGAATGTGGGTTGTGTGACACTTATCTATCGATATTACCATGGGAGATGCTCATCCACGAGCCCGAGTTTTTAGTTGTAATACTCGCTTATCTAGTAGAGCACATCCGTTTGTAGTTGATTGTCCTGTGTTTCGCACAACGCATTACAGAGAAAATTCGTTTTTTAGTCGAACGATTCGTATGTGGAACAAACTTCCCGCAGAAGTCTTCCCTGTTACTTACAATTTAGAAAAATTTAAATCAAATATCTACAAACACTACTCCCTCGTTCCACCTTCCCATACCCTATTTTCCTGATCAATACAATGCAATGCATCCCCTGGGTATTGGTTAAATTATAAAAAAAAAAATCAGTCTATCCGTCAATGGTGACCTCTATAGAGCCATGCTTACTGACTTTTTCGTTTATCAATTGAACAGCCATGATGTGCAGGAGTTGTGGTTTCAACACAGCGGCTTAACATGTCACACAGCTTGTGCCACAATTGATTTATTGAGGCAAACGTTTGTTAACCACATAGTTTCACGTTTCGGACCCGTGAATTGGCCTCCAATATCATGCGATTTAACGCCGCTGGATTTTTTTTGTGGGGATATGTGAAGTCGCTAGTTTACGCCGATAACCCCGAAACCATTGACCACTTGGAGGACAACATTCTGCTCGTTATTGCGAATATACGGCCACAAATGTTGGAAAAAGTCGTCGAAAATTGGACCTCCAGATTAGACTACGTGCGAGCCAGTCGTGGCGGTCATATGCCAGAAGTCAAATTTAAATTATAATGCCAGAAGATTATCTTTCGATTAAAGTAACCCTATGGGGAACGGGGCCGGTCCTACGTGTGCCACAGGATCGGTCCCTTCGTGCCAGAGACCGGTCATCTGCTAAACCCTACCATATGTAAATAACTGGCAACTTTAACATGGGCTTGTCATAGGAGGGAGTCATTTGTCCTGCTTTAATCCACATAGTGGCATGCCACAGGACTAACCAAAGATGGGCATAAAGATGCGCATAAAAATAAACGAAAACTAAACAGCTTCCAATGGGTAAAATTCTGGCCTATTGGCTTTTTCTTGTTAATAAGCATTCTGGTTAAGTGGTATGTCCTCCCTTTACCAGTCACAGGAGTGGTAATTTTAGGACAGTTGACACTGCTTAACCCACTTCAGTATTAAATTATACCAGTCGTGTAATAAGTCCTTTTTAACCAGTCCCTTTTAGGTCTATTGACTCCTCATTCCACATAGGGAAATTGCATGTCAATTTGAAAAATTCATCTTTGCTTTATTCCATTTCAAAGTTCTATACCTCTATAAAAAACACCCTTTTACGTAATTTTATTCCCTATTGATAACCGTTATCAAATCCGCGGTTATAACTTTATTTTGTTTCGTGTAAACAAATTCAGTCGGAAATAGAGACTTTTTATTTTTAATATAAGATTTTCAAGAATTTGCCAATCGTGTTGTTCTTTTATGGAGATTAATGTTGATATTCTTCTTTGTCGACATACATCTTTACAATATTCAAAAATAAAATAAAATTAAAGAGCTGTTAAAGACCAAAGAAAATTACATAATTTGGTTAACAAATTCATAAACTTTTTTAACTAAAAGACATAAGAAATGTAGTATGCAATTCATATCAAATATTATTAATTTTACAAAAAAAAAAAAAAAATAAGTATATCATATTCTTGTTAAAAATAGAAGACATTGTCATTTTTGTCATTATTTTAATGATGGGCATTTGTAGAGCAAACTATTGGTTTTTAAATTAAAAAAAGTTCGATGCGTTTGGTGACATAGTAAAGATGCCGTAGTAAAAGCAAAAAGTGACCATTTTTAATGTAATTTGATTATTATCAAGGAAATAAAATCGTGAATCCGGATCAAACAAAAATTATCGAGAAAGAATATAATAGCCCCTAAGTTAAGATATATTTCATTTATATCCCATAACTTTTAAATTTTTTATAGCCAAAATATAAAAAAATGCCAATTTCATTGATTTTGACGATTTCTTAAGAATATAAAATAAATGACTTTTAAAAATCGGCCATGAGGAATTGATCTGAAATTTAGTCAAATATTTTTTAAATTTTATTCTTTACAAATTCGTTTAAAACTATGGGCTGTAGTGAAATTTGCTCAAAAAAGTCCAATTTCCCCACTGTGCACCTCCTATTTCAACAGACAGGTTAAATCGACTTCATTATTTTTTGAATATATTAATAAAAAATTCTATAGAAATTTATATATCTAAGCAAAATATTCTTTCAACGACAATTTTCAGAGTGTAGTTGTAATAATTTTTTAAACAGTCTTACACTCAAAAAAATAAGTTAGTAAACAAGTTAGTAAAACATCTTGTAAATCAGGTATACAATTTTTCATCAAATTTTTTGCTAAAATTATGTTTTAAACTAAAATTTTAGTTATACTTATTCAGCACTTAACTGTTTTGAACTAATGTCTTACTAATATTTTACTAATTTTTTTGCTAAAAAAACTTGTGTTGATTAGTACATCAATAGTGTGAACTACAACCAGACTGAAAGATATACGCAGAATGAATTAGATGTCGTGGCATATCACGATGTAGTAGTGATGAGGAAAATTATGCTAAAAAGTACAGATCTAGTAAGACATAATATAAAAAAATCAACCATGGAAGATTTTTGTATCTGTTTTTCATACATAAAACAAAATTGTGGATTAAAACAAGTTAAATTTTGCGTTGTCACAGGCTTGTGAAAGTAATTGTCTATTAATTAAATAAAAGACAACATAAAATATTTAAATTTAATAAAGATTAAATTTGTATTGCTAAACTAAATGTTTATATATATTAATTATCTTGTGTGGTCAAATTGCAAACAAATATGCAATAAGTAGTACTAAAGCGAAAGACAAAGACATACATCTTAGGTAGATTTTTCTGTTTCCTTTTTCTTATTGCAAAAAGGGTTGTATATGTTATATTTTGTTATTTTTTCGTTTCGTTTCTATAATTCTCTGCGGCATTTGCGTTCCTTTAAAAGTTAGCACTATTTAGACAATAATTGATGTAAGTAGTTCGAAGATAATTTCCTTTATGTTATATATAATTATTTCTATTGTTTTTAGATATTAAATTCATTGATATCGTCAATTTGGAAGTATGAACATTAGGGTGGGGCGATTAGTATGGAAGGAAAAAATCTTAATGGGCGCTTCGCGTTTCTGATTCTTGGGATTGAACTGAGCAAAAAGTCCACTAGACCATACGTCTACGGTGAAAATCGAGCTTCCACATTTTGACTTTACGGCAAAAAAAGCCCTATTTTGAAATTAAAAATTAACCCCTTAAACCCCACCCACAAATATGATTGATGCATTAATCTGCTAGAGAATCTTCCAAAGAAGAGATTGATACCTTGGATAAGCTCATCCTACTTCCTGAGATATGTCCATCCCACACATTGTTACTTTCACAAAATACGGCTAAAAAGTAAAATGTGGAAGCTCAATTTTCACCGTAGACGTATGGTCTAGTGGACTTTTTTGCTCAGTACAATCCCAAGAATCAGAAACGCTAAGCGCCTATTAAGATGTTCAAATCGCCCCACCCTAATGAATATTTTTATATGTATTTTGTAAAGTATTGCAAATTATTTTAAACAGAATCACAAAAATATGTTGTATGATTTTCAGCAAATAAATTAACTAAAGAATAATTTTTCTACAAATTTTTGAGTTTTTTTTCAATCTACTAATGTTCAGCAAAAACTTTATTAATTTTTAGCAAGGGTTTTTTAATTTCTAATCTACTAAGTGTTAGCAAAACTTATGCTGAATCTACTAATTTTGTTGCTAAAATCAGGTAGCAATTATTTGCAAGCACCCTCCTGACTAAAATTTTGCTGAATCAGCATAATTTTTTGCTGACTTAGCTAATTTTTTTATTTGAGTGTACATTATTTTGTTACATTCGATAAACATTTAACAGAAGGTGTAATGTTCATATAAAAAACTTTGTAAAATTGTTACGAACCAAAAAATAAATCAAATTTGCGATAACAATTTTTAACTTAAAGCTAAACTCATCAAAACAATTTTACATACACATAAAGTTTGTTGCTTAAGTCTTTTGTTTTGTAGTAATGCATTTTCATTGATATACACATTAATAATAATAATTTTATACTTGTTTTTTGTTGTTTTCGTTATTATTATTCTTAATATTATTTTTAGTGTAATTACCATACAATTTGCCATAACTATATTTAACACTTCATAACCTCAATTATTATTTAATATTAATGTAAAAAAGTTATCTTTTGTATAACTTTTGCTATGAATAAGCCATAATATAATATTATTTCTATTATTCAACACTAATTACCAACTGCCACCAAAGACTCATCATGATGATAAACACACTGCAATCGCCATCATAATCACCATCATTATTATAAAAAAAAAACACTAAAACTATGGTGTGTTAAAAGTTTTTTTTATTATATTATTATTATTATTATTTTTTTTTAACAAAGTTGGCTGCAACTTGTCTAGCTCTTATATTATATTAGATTTTTTTTTTTTAATTTTTTGCCAGTATTACAAAATCTACTATAGATTTATTTTTTTTTTTTTAATTTTACAAGTGTAGCAATAGCAAATACTATAAACTGCCTTTGTAGAGAGTATAGAGTTGTAAAAAAAGATTTAATATCTGTTGGTCCATTCGACATGCAATTGACGTTTTTCTTTTCTTAGTTATACATGTTGTTCATAATATTCTGCACATGGCTCATATGATTCATCATTTGCTGCTCAATGGCTTATTATTAACCACTATAACTATTTCAACAACAGTTAAATATTTAACATTTTTTTTTGCTCCATACATTTTTCTCTATTGATGGTGTCTGACTTTGTGGTTGTTAATTTTTTGTAATTTTTTTTTTACATTTATTACCCTAACTCCGCCTTTATGTCTCACCTTATGTCATTATGTCTAATGGAAATATTTTATGAAATAGTGTGTGTTAATATAACAATTTGTTTTAGTTGTTTATGATTTTGTTTATAATTATTATGTATTATTTAACAATTAGACCTGCTAACTTATATCGCGTTAACAAAAGTTTAAGGCTTAACCATAGTCATGAATTTCAAATTTATATGGAAATAACTGTGGTTAAAGTTAAACTCGTGTTATTGTTAGAAACGTTACTCGCCCTTAATATCATAGGAAATGTAGTTTTGATTTTGTTATAAATTTAAATAATTTTTTTAAGCACTTTGTTTAGGTGAATAATTAAAGTAATTAAAATTAAAGTGTAAAATTTTGATAATAAATCTGCAATTTTCCAGAGTTATAGAGAATATGATCTAAATGTTTATGGCTTAATCAACATTTTGTCGAAATATCCTTTTTATAATGTTGAAATACGATATTTCATTAATATTTTTATTTTAAAAACAAAAGACTTAAGAAACATACGTTTTAATATTATACAGCAAGAAAATCGATTGAATCGATCAGAATTGGAAACAATCCAATTAGATTTTCTAAGTATTTATAAATTAGATTTTTTTAAGTATTTATACATACTGCAAAAATAAGTGTTAGTTTTGCTATCGCCTGCAAGGGGGCGCAGTCTCATACTTGTACATCCTAAACAGACTTGAAACACAGTTTATGCTATTTTTTATTAAGAAATTATAGACAATTGGACATTTTAAAGGCGTAGCCATTAGTACAAAGTCAAGAATATCTTTAAGCGGATACTATAGAAAGATTCTAAAGCGAGTATTGAATACACTCAGAGAAACAAATTATCATCATATTATTATTCCAAGTTTTCGTAAATATAAAAATATATATAATATATTTATACACCCACAATATTTGGTCGTTAACCTCAATATGTACTTTAAAATTACTCAATTTTATAGCTAAAACCCGGTCTACTCACTTTTCTTTTAAATCAAATGTTTTTTCATTAATTTTTAACTATTCAAATTTACCTCAAAATCCATAAAAAATAAAAGAATTTCTTATATTTTTACTATCAAAAATAAAAAAAAAATTTAAAAAAAAATTCCCAAATCCGTAAAAATAAACGATTTTTTTTTTATTTCAACTATCAAAAATTAACTGCCAAATTATTAATAAAAACAACAGTTTTACTTTAATTTTTACTATCATTTACTTTTTGCTTCACATAAAGAATTTATTGTAAAAAAAATTTAAATAAAAATAATAACTGGTACAAAAAAACAGTATTATGTGACGTTCGTTTTTTAATAAATAGTAAAATTAGTTACAAAAAAATATTTAACAAAAAAAAAAAAAATGGGAAAACATATACCAAATATGTTTTGGGTTAAAACACGTGCAAATCACTGTCAGTGAAAACGTAATTAAATAAATTTTGTATTATTAATACATCGCACAAATAAAGTTTGCTGTACGTTTTTAATCGAAACCGCTGGGTTTCGAGCCTCAAAACCTACAAAAATAAGTCGAGTTTTAATAAAAACGTTAACTCATCAAAAAACATATTGTTTCGGAGTTTTTTAAAGCAAATTTAGCTTTGAGGACTTTATATTAATTATATTTTGTACAAATTTATCGTGTTTCATATTAAATACAATTTTATTATTCCGAAAAGCCAACAAATACATACAGTTAGTGGAAAAAGTATGTTTCCAAGACAAAACTACAGATAAAAACCGGTGTAACTTTTATTAATGCTAATATTATCAGAACATTTTTTTATTTTATTTTCAAAATTATTTTCGTTAGTTGTACCATATACAAATTTATTAAAATAATGTTTATTTCATAGTTGTTAAATAAAAAAAAATTAAATGTGTCCATAGAATAATATAGAAAAAATAAGTTTCCAATTTACTTAGTAACCGCAGTGACCACCACCACGGAGAGACACTCTTCTGAACTAAATTTTTTCCAGTTTGAAATTATTCAATCTTTTAATTGGCTTAGATTTTGGCGTGCCTCCTCAGCAATACAAATTTTCAGCATAGCCCAAGCGTTTTCAATTGGAGAAAGGTCTGGGCTTTGAGGTGGCCACTTCAAAAGGGTAACACTTTTCTCAGAAAGATAGTCTACCACCTTTTCTGCAGTATGTATAGGCGCATTGTCCTGCTGGAATATGAAATTTTGACCTATTAAGCGATTTCCCTCTGGAATGGCGGTTTCTTCTAAAATTTTCATACATACCGCAGCATTGACTTTTCCTTCTAATACAATTATTTCACCTGTACCCCGTGCAGAGAGACAGCCCCACGCCATTAAGCCTCTGTCTACCGCTTTAACAGTTGGCAAAGTGCACTTGTAAGACAATGCGTCACCTGCCTTACGCCAAACGTGTACCATACCATGAGAGTACTTAAGTCTTATCATGGATTCGTCTGTCCATAAGATATTGTACCAAAAATTCTCGTTGTTTTAAAACCTGTTCCTCGTAAAAATGCATTCTTTTTGTCATATTTATTAAGCTTACGTATGGAATTTTGCGAGCTACACGGCCATGTTTACCACTGGCTCTGAGTCTATTACGAATTGTGAATTTTGATGGTGCAATTCTGCCTTCGTTTATCAACTGAAATCGAATCTTTGGTACAGATTTTAGTGGGTTCGCCTCCGATATATCGAGTATTCTTCTGTCAAGTCTTTCACTTGTTATTTTAGGACGTCCTGGTCTCTTTTTAGCACAAACTCTGTTTTCATTTTTATAGGCAACAATCACTTTACGTATTGCGGTGTGCGACTTACCAATTGTTTCGCCAATATATCGAAAGGTGTGGCCATTTTTATAAAGATTTATAATTATTTTGCGTTCTTTAGTAGTCAATTGTTTGCATTTAACCATTATTTCTGAAATTATTTCTTAGTATAATATTCAATTTGCTTTAATATCTCGAAAACAAGCAAAAATATTAATGGAATTAAGGATAAATTTACCTTCTATCTGTTTGTTAGTACACTATTAGAACTAAATTGATCGAAAACAATTAAAGTATTTACGAAACTATTGTTAATATGTAACAAACACTTACTTTTTCTATAAGCATAATACTTGTTTTTGTATAATTTGAATTACCGTTATTTATATTGAAGAGCAAAACTTCTCAAACTTCTCTTATATAACCTTACATAAGAGCACTTTTTAAAATTATAATGATCTGTTCCCATTTCCAAGCATTAGGATGCTCACAACTTATTAAATATAATATGTGACATTGGAAACTTATTTTTTCCACATACTGTACATTCTTGAATCATGAATTTCGAAAAGAGCTCATCTACAATTGTTTTTAAAACTGAGAATATTATTAGTGGAAATAATCGTTTCCTGTATACATTTTTTTTATTTATTTACTTAATTAATTGGATCAATACAACAAGAACTAGTCTTATATTACAGTACTGGGTAGATTGTGTTATAATTACAATTAGGGCAAGATCAACTCAAATAATATTCTTCTAAAAAAAAAAAATTCTAAAAAAAGTTTCAAGATGGATTTAATGCCATTATTTGAATATTTAAATTTAAATAAATATCGTATAAAAATTAATATTTTATAAATTTTTAATTATTTTTAGACATTCTTTTAAAATTACCAAAATTCCATAAATAAAAAAACCGCGGTTTTTTTTAATTTTCCTAACCCCGAAACCGGGGTTTTAATATTTCTAGGTTATAACTAACTCTACCCCATATTATTCAAAACATAAAATATTATTTATTGAGATTTTAAATTTTGCCTTAAAGCACTAACGAAATTATTAAATGGTACACTCGTAGAAATAAATCTGTAAAAATAGCTGAAACTGACGTTACACAAAAAAAAAAAATAATTTTAAATTACCACATTTTTTTCTCTAAATATTAGTAACATATAAATAGAAAAAATAGAAACGTTAAATTTTCTGAATTTTTGTTATATTCTAGTTGGATTTTAGTTAATTGAAAATAGCACAATACTCTGTTAAAATTAGCAAAAACTTTTGCTGAATATCTGTTGACAAAAAAAAAGCAAACCAAAACAGTAATATCTACAATATTTAACTCAAATTTGATTAAACACAGAATATTCTGATAAATTAAACAGGAAATTTATTAAACATTTGTAGACTGCAGATTTCAGAAGGTTAAAATTTTATTAGCATAAACAAATTAATATAAAATTGAAATTTTTTTTTTTTTTTTTTGTCTACTAGCATATTTGGCAAGTTTTAGCGGATTTTAGCATATTATTTTGAAAATTTTGACAAACTAAAATAATATTCAATATTTAGTAAAGAAATTTGCTAAATTTAGCTGATTTTCCTGCAAAGGTATTCTAAACTAATTTTTAGTAGTTTAAGAAAACATTTTTACTAAATTTTTATTACTAAAAAGCCACTTTTTAAGTTGCACCAGCGTTGCAACAAAAAAATTAAAGTTAGCGGTTTTCGACTAAATATATATAGGGCCCCCTCCAAAGCAAAATCCTGCGTAAGCCACTGCCACTGGCAGTTTAAGACTGTGTACATATTTTGCGGGTGCATTAAAATATCCAAAGATTGTAAATGAATCTACTCAACTAGATAAATAGTATATTTTAACACTCAAATCAAAAAGTTAGTAAATTCAGCAAAAATTTTTGCTGAGTCAGCAAAATTTTAGTCAGGAGGATGCTTGCAAAAAAATTGCTAATGTCAGCAAAGTCAGCTCGCTGATTTTCAGCAACAAAATTAGTAGATTCAGCAAAAGTTTTGCTAAAACTTAATGGATTAGAAATTAAAAAACCCTTGCTAAACATTAATAAAATGTTTGCTGAATATTAGTAGATTGAAAAAAATCAAAAAATTTGTAGAAATGTTTTTCTTTAGTTAATTTATTTTGCTGAAAATCATAAAACATATTTTTGTGATTCTTTTTAAAATAATTTATCTTTCAACTACTTATATCATTGGTTGTCTAAATGATGCTATATTTTAAAGGAAACTGAGAATTACAGGAACGAAACGAAAAAATAACAAAATGCAACATATACAACCCTTTTTTTGCAATAAGAAAAAGGAAACAAAAATTTACCTATGTCGCTATAGTCTGTCTACACTCAAAACATAAGTTAGTAAAAAAGTTAGTAAAACGTCTTGTAAATCTGGTATACTATTTTTTAGCAAAATTTTTTGCTAAAATCGTGTTTTCAGCTAAAATTTTTGTTATACTTATTCAGCACTTAACTGTTTTATACTAATGCTTTACTAATATACTAATGTTTTACTAATTAATTTTGCTAAAAAAAAATTGTGCTGATAAGCACATTAATAGTGTGGACGACAACCAGATTGAAAGATATACGCAGAACGAAGTAGATGTCGCGGCATGTCAAGATGTAGTAGAGAAGAGGAAAATGATACTAAAAAGTACAACTCTAATAAGACATATAAAAAAATCAACCATGGAAGTTTTTGTATCTGTTGTTCATACATAAAACAAAATTGAAGATTAAAACAACTTAAATTTTGCGTTGTCACCGGCTTGTAAAAATAATTGTCTATTAATTAAATAAAAGACAAAATAAAATATTTAAATTTAATATGTATTTCTAAACTAAATGTTTATAGATTAACAATCTAGTGTGGTCAAATTGCAAGCAAACATATACAGACATGTAGACAGAGTAAAGCGAAATACAAAGACATCTTAGGTAGATTTTTATGGTTCCCTTTTCTTATTGCAAAAAAAGGGTTGTTTTTTTTTGTTTCGTTTGTGTTTGTTTATTTTTTCTTTTCGTTTCTATAATTATCTTCGGCAGTTGCGTCCTTTAAAAGATAGCATCATTTAGACAATCATTGATGTAAGTAAATGAAAGAAAATTTTTTTTATGTTATATATATTTATTTCTATATATTTTCAGATATTAAATTAATTCATGTGGTCAATGTGGGAAAATGAAAATTTTTATATTTCGCAATTATTGTAAATTATTTTTAAAATAATCACAAAAATATGTTTTATGATTTTCAGCAAATAAATTAACTAAATTACAATTTTTCTACAAATTTTTTGCGTTTTTTTCAGTCCACTAAAATTCAGCAAAAAATTTATTAATTTTTAGCAAGGCTTTTTTATTTCTAATCTACTAAGTGTTAGCAAAACTTTTGCTGAATCTACTAATTTTGTTGCTAAAAGTCAGCTCGCTGATTTTCAGCAAAAGATTTTGCTGACATTAGCAATTTTTTTGCAAGCACCCTCCTGACTAAATTTTGCTGACACAGCAAAATTTTTTGCTGACTTTACAAACTTTTTTTTTTTAAGTGTACCCGCTGTATATTTGTTATCAACTGGACCACTCCATTTGACTCAAATACATGTTTAATCTTTTTTTCCTCGTCACTACTACATCTTGACATCTAATTCATTCTGAATATAACTTTTAATCTGGTTGTCGTTCACACTATTGATGCGCTAGTCAGCACAATTTTTTTTAGCAAAATAAATTAGTAAAACATTAGTAAAATATTAGTAAAACATAAGTGCTCAACAGTTAAGTGCTGACTAAGTATAACTAAAATTTTAGTTTAAAACATAATTTTAGCAAAAAATTTGATGCAAAATAGTATACCTGATTTACAAGATGTTTTACGAACTTTTCTACTAACTCATTTTTTTGAGTGTACTTTAGCACAGTGCTAATTTTCCTTGAAGGCTATCAAAAATAGTGTAAAATTTTTTTCATATACAAAATTTTCAATATTTTTCAATAACTTGTACCTTTAAAATCTCATGGTATGTCTAGTGTTAAAAAATATGCATTTTTGCATAAAAGAAAATAACTACAAACAAAAAAAAATAAGATATTTTAATTTAAAATTTACTTATGCAGTCCCTACGCAATAACAAAAAAATAAATAACATAAATTATGACTTGATATGCAAATTCTCTATAAATCAATGATGAAATATATATGGGAATCCTTAAACAAAAATATCATATGGCATGCATAAAAATACAATAAATACCAAAAGAAAAGCAATTTATGCATGCAGCGAAGAAAAACATAAAAAATAATCTGCATATCACCACCAGAATTCACTATCACTATCGCCACCATCTCCACCACCCACCATCATCACTTACCACAACAGCCAGCCTAGCCTGTCCAGCAAATAATATTAACGAACACATACGGAATTTTACTCCTGCTGAGATAAATAAATTAACATATTGACCAAAAACTAAATCGATTTCTGCTGCTGTAGATGCTGCCTTTTTTGCCTTTTGCATTTTTTTTTATTTTTGGATTGCTCGTGTTGTTTTGCATAAAACCTAATAAGAATATGAATCAAAGAGATGTTGTGGGATACAGGTGTACATAATTGTACTTTATAGTGGAATATTAAAAAAAAAAAAAAGATTGAGATATCTTTAAAGATATTAAAAGAATTCAGTTTTTATTTAGTTTAAATTTTACTCATATTATTAGTCTGTTAAATCTGCCCCCAACAATTAACAGTTTGTTTCCACATAATTGCCTTTTAAAAATGGATGAGTATTGTATTAGTATTGTTAACCCACACACCCACTCAGACGCATAATTTTCTTTAAAAGAAAATTTTCTTGTTGTGTTCTAACAACAACTTTTTTTAAACAATTTAAAAAATGCTTTGTGCTTAAACTTAACATTGGGCCAGAGATTTATAAAGAATTCACATTTTTCTCTATACGTCTAATAAAATTTTATAAAAATTGTAAATTTTGCATTACAGCTTTCACGACTAATCTTAAACTGCTGGATAATTTGCATTTATTTTTGCGGATTAGTGTGTATCGGCCAAACATTACTAAAGAAAAGTGTGCTCAAAAATAATTTTTTTCCAACTCCTTCTATGAAGAAATCCATGGGACATTAGGGTGGTCCTTATTTTTCAACTTGCGATTTTTGGGGCTGCCCCCCTCTTAAAATATTTGTTTTGATACAAAAATTCACCATGCAAAAAATTAGAGTGCTAGTATAACGGGAATGTGTCCCGCATCGCCCTTGAATATCGGGCCTCCTTGAAAAAATTTACCAAATATAAAAAAAAAAAAAATTGTTTGTCTAAATTTAAAAATGTAATATAATTTTTGTGTTGGGTTCAATAACAACTACTCAGATAAAAAATATAACTTTCGTAGAAAATCGCTAACTTATTCTGACTTGGAGTCAAAAAAAATGCACATATATTTGGGGTGTACCTAAAGTTACTTTTTTACATTTTTGAAAATTTTATTCAACAAAAATCAAAAAACTAATTCTTGCTGTCAAAAGTTTTATTAAACACATCCCAAGTATTAAAAACATAAGTATTACGGATATCCGTTGGCAAAAATTTTTGTTAGAGCATTTTGATTCTAGCGGATTTCAACATTTTTTTAAACTTGTATAGACTTTTTGTTTACAAGATTTTTGTAATATTTCATCAATGTTATTGTGTATGCTATTTTATATAATTGTAATAACTTTATTATAGAGTATAATTTTTAGTGTTCATAGTTAACCTGTGTTTTAATGGGGTCACAATTGACCCTCGTATTTTAAACAGACAAAAAGCACAAAGATGACAGAAAATTAATTTTTGTTTATGTTTCTAATTGTAATTTTATTAACATTTTAAATAAATTTAAAATTAATTATTCAGTATAAATTCAGATGTTTGTATTCATATTAAAATTGATTTTTTGTACATATTCAGGAGTATTTTGAAAAACGTATTTTAATTTAATAGTGTAAATTTTTTTCCCTCAAAATTATTATTATGGTAAAGTTTTTAAGTTATAATTTTCACCAAATTGACCTACTCGAAGAATTATTCCTTTTTTAATTATTTATAAATTTTGCCATAAAGCTGCATTTTTCTTACGTGGGTCATATTTGACCCCAGGTTAACATCGGTTAACTATCAACAGAAAAAATAGTATTTTATAATAAAGTTATTACAATCATATAAAAGAGCATATACAATAATATTGATGAAATATTATTAAAACCTTGTTTTAAAGTAAAAATGTATAAAAATAAAAAAAAACCTTGAAATCACCGAGAATCAAAATGCTCTAAAAAAAAAATTCCAACGGATATCCACAGTACTTAGCTTATTTAATACTTGAGATGTGTTTAATAAAATACTTGACAGAAAACACTAGGTTTTTGATTTTTGTTGAATAAAATTTTCAAAAGAGCAAAAAAGTAATTTTGAGGTACCCCCAAATATTTATTAATTTTTTTGACACAAAGTTAGGGTAAGTTAGCGATTTTCTGGGAAAGTAATATTTTTTTTTATTTTTATTTTATTTTATTAATTAATAATCATATAATTACAAATTATATACTATTACCCTAACCGAGCACTAGCTACTATGGCCTTTGGCGCGTTGTAGCGATAACAGACCAGTGCCTCTGGTGGGAATCGAACCCACGACCCCCGCACTGATAAGCCAGCACTCTACCAACTAGCCCTACCGGGGCGCACAGTAATATTTTTTATCTGACTACTTATGATTAAACCCAACACAAAAATTATTTTATATTTTTTTAATTTTGAAGAAAATTATGGACCATTTTTCCATGGGGCCACGATTTTCAAGGGCGATGCGGGGACATCTTTCCGTTATTCTAGAACTCTAAGTTTTTGCGTGGCATATTTTGACACCCTAACAAATATTTTAAGCGGGGATACAGTCAAAAAATCATTTTTATTTTTCGCCCATACGACGAATTACACCCTAATGGGACATATATGTCCCATTGGTAAATTAAACAATAAATTAACTATTACATTTAAAAAACAATTTAATAATCATCTGAAGAAACTAGACCTAGTCTGATTTGTGATAGCCATGGATCACACTAACATATATTCCCAAATTTCAGAGAAATCGAATGACGTTTTAAGGTCGCTAAAAGTTTTAACTTTTTCGAATTTTTGTATGGAATTTACATACAATTAAAAAAAAAAAAGTTCACATTCTATAATTACAACATTACACATATACATTACAACTATAATTACGTCGTTCCGGATTTCTCCATGAGTTCTGAATCAAAATTTTGTTATCTTTATGATTGTAAAGCAAACCTTTAATAAATTTTTAACGGTTTTTAAGGTTTTCGCGTTTTTTTGTGATTTAAAAAAAAAAAAAAAATTATAAGTTTTTTTTAGAATTCTGCGGAGTAAAAGTTTTATAAATAGACGCCAAACAGAAAAACAAAACTACTTAAACTTAAACTCTAAATTGATTTTTCTTGTTATGTTTTTTTTTGTATTCATTTTTTTGTTAATGAAAAATAACATCATTATTTTTGTCGCTGTTTAACACAACGTTCCTTATTTAATAGTTTGCT